>JAYESA010000002.1:35234837-35834837 GCA_036927795.1 Iris macrosiphon | reverse complement strand
TTTAAAATGCAAGGATGGGGTTTAACATAAACAGAACGATGTTGCGCGTTGCATATTCCGAAAATTTTGGGAAAAATTCATATGAAGGGGAAAATTGGGTTTCTTCCCGTATTGTCCAATGGTGGGGACACCTCAATGCGTTTTTGCATAAAAGTCCCCAACAATTAGAAAAATTGCACAAAGATAGAAATTTGATTTAATTGATTATAATACCGCGTACGGTGTTCTAGAATTAATTAGGAGTATGTGTCTCCAATTTCGATTGGAACGCACAAGGGTACAATGTCGTATTTATTTAGAATTACAATAATAACGTCCGCGACGTTAATTGTGCGACTAAAATGTAGCACAAGAAAGCAATATTATAAGTGACACAAAGGTCAGAATAGTAGGCGGTCATGTCTAGGACAAGGTTATAAAATTTGTAGAAAGACAATGGCTAGTGTGGTGCTCTAATTATCGAAGCAACGGTAAGGTGCGCTACGCGATATAAAATATCGCATAATTAAATAATTGCCGTGTTTTTAATTCTAATTGGATTCTAATTAGACCTAATTTCTCTATCTATGCCAAGTAGCCCTAATTTTTGGGTGAGGGGGTTTACAATCTACCCAACTTAAAATAATTTTGTCCACGAAATTAAAATAAGGCATAGTCTGTTATTCCTTCACATACATAAGGCAAGTTAATCACAATATCTTTGCGATAATTAAAATTCTAATCAATCCTTCGTAATCACTTCAAATTTAAGATGTTCACTCTTCAAATCAAATTTCAACCTATCGTACTTCCTCATCAACATCCAAATTTAGTTTCATTCCATATAACATCTTCGCATATCAAATTTTATCGCGATCTCCATCTAACAAAATCTTTTTTAGAAATGATTCTAATCAAAATTTTCCTCCTATTTTTCAACTCATGTACTTTTGTACTCTTCAAATTTAAATTCAATTTATGTCCTCAATAGTTTAAATAGGTAATCCTGCAATCAAAATTTTATTCTTAATTCAAATCATCAAATCTTAGAATTCAATCCGACCATGTTCATATTTAGAGTTCTATTTATTTTTCTCAAGATTCAAATCGATGATTCAACCTCCAATACTCTAAATTCAAATCATGTGCTAAAAATTGAAATTCATTGATCCTCATCCTCTTACTTATTCGTCAAAAATTCTAAAAATTAAAATGACTTGAACCTTTCAATCAATTTTTGCTCGATCACAATCTAAACAAATTTCTCTCAAGTTGATAATGCAACTGCTACCCAACTTAGAATTTACCCATCTATCACATAAGGCTCTTACATTTAAGAAATCTCATTCCTCAAATTTACTTAATCCTGTTACTCAATCCTCAAAAATTTTAACACCAAATATATTACATGTGATATGCCCTTGGTTACAAAATAATCATCAATCAATGCACATTTTTATATTTCCTCCAAAACTTTAAGTTAATAATTAAATACTCGAAATTTAATAACCAATACTCTAATTTAAATTCAATCAATGCATATTTTTATAAATTAAGAAATACCATCTAAAACACTAATCCATAAATCCAATCGATGCATATATATAAAATCTAAATCCTCATCCCGGAAATTGAATTTAAACACTAATCCATTAATGATCTTATTCCTTGATTTCTCTTTTTCCACAAAATACTCAATAATGCGATACTTTTGGAATCTTCAAATGCAACATTCATAATATAAATTTCTAAATTCATATCTTGCAATAAAATAAATATAATAATAATCTCCTTAATTTTCTTGAATTTTAATGATAAATTATATCATAATCAATAAATCATCAATTCAACCATATTAAATTCTTAACTTTTTATTTAAATTAATGATTATCCTCAAAATTTAAGCATCTTGTCTCTCTTGTCAAGTCATAACCGCTTTATAAATCTTCACTATGGTCAACCCCAAATAATCAAGGTCTAAGAAAATTCTACCTACAGTCATACAACATACAATCTAGAGGAAACATGCATGGTTATGGTCTGTTTTGTCATGGTATTGCAGTCTTTGTCAGGGTGTACTACTAACTATATTCTAACAAGAAAATCATGAATTCAAGCTATGGTACTAAGGAATCGGTCAATCAATCAAACAGAAATGACAGAAGGAAAGAAAAGAACAAAACCTGCTAACACGTCACCTGCAGTATCTTCTATTTCTAACATACACTTAACTCTGGCACATTCACTAACTAATTCCTATTCTTGTACACTGATACCCATATCAACTAATCATTAGTCCATAAGACATCCATGAATACATCCTCATTGCATACACCTGTCTATTGATACCTAAATCTGATACCAAGAATCTCTAATATAACCATGGTTTAATAATGCATCCAAAGTTTGATACCTCTATCCCTTTAGGTACCACAGTTTCTACTATAAGCACACTCGCTGCTAGCTTTCTTACCTACTGCAATTGTTGATACTAGTTGTTCTTATCGCTCAAGTGTACACTAAGTGCAACACACTATACTAAGTACCGCTCCCTCTAATACAACCCTAGATGAACACCCAAGTCAGGTTGCAATGCAATCTCAATCATGCTCAAGCCAACAGATCCTTACACATGCACTTCATCCAGTCATATACTAATATATATCTCTCCCACTATAAAATTTTATCCTCAAAATAAAATCCTCAAAATTAACTCCTCGAACAATTTAAAGTAAAATGCATATACTTTCCTCAAAGTCAAATAAACGAAATTTTAATCACTTCCAAAAATCCTTACAGCTTTGTCTATGTTTATTGAATTGAATCTGAATCCTCAAAAATTTTAATAACATAATATCTCAACTCCTCAAAATTCTTAAAAATTAAAATTTATTTTCAATCTTCAAATTATGATTTAAATCCATATCTTATAGTCCAATAGCTCTAATGTTAATCTTTCTCACTGTCCTCATCAACATATGTCATCAGATGATACCACAAATTAGCCCGTAAGATTCATCTCGATATGAAATCAAACTCAACAATGACACCAAGATCTTAATTTAATAACTGATCAACAAGAATCAAATTCAATATCAACAAGTGAGAACGGACGGAAACAAGGGAGATAATTTAAATTGGAAATTATAATAAGATTCTCAGGGGTCGTCCCAGGAATCTCTCAAAATTTTTTATGATTGAGTATACGCTCTCATCCTAGTATGCTATATCCTAGATACTATCGCAGGCACGCAGTAGTACAACTAAGATGTCACACTACCACGACATCGCTCTAATTGCAAAGTCTGACCTGCATGGGCCACCACTAAAAACGTGTCACGATCCGTACCCGAAATTGGGGCACGAGTACGTGGGTACGTCCAGCCTACGCCACAGCATCGGCGGTAGAATGCTATCTAGGTCATGATACTATCTAAACAATCTCACACGAGCATACAACTCCATAAGGAGACACGGATAACACAATATAATATGAACAACATACTCAATCACATAACTACAACACGATAAGATCTCGAAAAAAATAAAATAAAATGCAACACAAGTCTAAATAAAAATAATCTAACTCAACGATAAATCTGAGTCTCAACAAAGTATGCCAGAGACAAATCCGGTACCAAATGATCTGCTAAAAGAAACTAACTAGATAACTAGTAATTCTGGCTAGACCTCCCAGAATCACAACTGAACTACCAGGTCCAAGTCTGCAGCTACTCTCCATGTGGTCCATAAAATGTCGGACACCAGTCCTCTAAGGCATAGTCTGAAAAAATATTTCCAGTCTGGAAGGAGCAAAGTACATCTCTAATAGTAGTTCTATATCAATGATATAAACTATGTAGCAGTAAATAGATAGAAATATACAAGATGCATATACATGTACGAGAGATATACAATAGAGGAAATACTGTAAATAGATACAGGAAGGAACAATTTATCAATGAACAAGAATACTATGACTAAGTGTGTGAGTACTAGCTTCAACATGTGATCGGCTTGGGAACTTGTACAGGAATAATGGCCTGGCTGGTCATACGTGCGGTGTATGACCAACACTAATATGTGAACAAGGCTTGTACATGAAGGGTATGATCATATATCTACACTAAAATACTCTCCACCCACGACTGGTATAGTAGATCCAATCATGGCACGCTATGGCACAGGATTCCCCAAGAAGATAACGACTCTTCCCGAGAATCAGTGTCTGTACATGTACGAGATAAACAATGAAATAAGACTTGTACAAGATACACCATGAACAAGGAATAATATCTCATGACGAGATCCGAATATACCAATCCGTGTAACCATCGTGTCAAGAAATATGGATATTTATACTAGATACAATAAACATAGAGGATATCATAAATAAGAAACTATCAGAGAATGTACTCGCCTCAGGTCCTTAGCTGGTAATACCAATATTCTGTTCCAGAGTATCGTCTGGATGATCCAACAGTCCTATAGACATATCATAAAATATAATATTTGTATCAGACGTTACACTAACACTCAATCATAAATACATTGAACTCAGGGGCTACGCTAGGTATTACACTGGTCAACTAGGGTCAAGTGTGCGTCTAATTATGCGGGTGTCACGTCTGTTATTGCTGTGCAAGACAAACAGACAGTAATAACACGGGTCTTGCCAATACGTGAGTGTACATATGGCAGCCTGCTAATAATTACAGGGTTGTAGTCAATATAGATACGGGGTATCCGTAATTACACTCAGGTTACCTAGTACGTTTATCAATTAGCATATATCATTAATTAAATATAATACATATATATGTGTATACCAATAATTACATACAAAAATATGTATAAGTGTATATACACTAAATAGAATTTTATACTATATATATATATGTTTAAATATACATACCACTTATTTATATATATATAACAACCAATATTTATATATACGAAAGAATACGTATACTGAATATATATATATATATATATATATATATATATATATATATATATATATACATATACCAGTGAAAATATACATATATTATATTTATATATATATGTACCAATTTAATACATATACTATATACTTGTATATATATATATATATATATATATATATATATATATCAACACATACATACTAACATATTATTGAATACATATATACTAATAGAGAAATATACTATATATATGTATATGTATATATATACGAATCCTACATATACTAATAGATACACTACATACATACACCAATCGAATACGTATACGCGTACGTGTACGCGAGGGGGAGAACCGAACCTGTGTGCGTGCACGACGACGACGGGGATGACGACGGTGTCCACGACGACGACAAAGACGAAGGCGACGACGAAGACGAAGGCGACGACGACGACGAAGATGAAGGTGACGATGATGAGGATGACGAAGATGATGACGAAGGTGGCGATGACGATGACGAGGATGACGAAGACGACGACGAAGGTGGGGATGCTGGTAGAAGAGGCTGGTGGCACTGGTGGTGGTGAAGGGTGGCACTGGTGGTAGTTCGTCAGCGGGAGGAGGGAGCTCGGGAGGAGTTAGGAAGATGAGAGGATGATGTCGATGATGGTGGTGGCTGTGTGAGGAGTTTAGGCGGGGGTCGAGAGGGATAAAGGGAGGTCGTGGTGGTGCTGGGGGTGTGAAGCTGCGGGTGGTGGTCGTAGCAGTTGGGAAAGGTGGAGGTCGCTGGAGGTCACGGTGGTGAACGGCTCACCGGGTGGCGGGTGATCGAGACAGTGCAGTAGTAGCCAGGGAGGGATCTGTGATGGCGGTGGATGGTTGGCCGCCGAGGTCGGGTCGAGCGGAGGCGATGCGGTGGAAGCAGCAGTAGCAGCCGTGGGAAGAAGGAGCTCGGGTTGGGCTAGTTTGGATCGAGGCGAAGCTGGTGGAGCTCGACCGGGTGCTGCCGGAGTAGGGGGCCGACCGGGAAGAAATAGTGGCCGAGGTGCAGGGAGGTCATCGGAGATGGAGGAGGAGCGGGGTGAAGTTGGTGAGAGCAGTCGGCGGTCGGCTCGTATAGTGGTGAGCTCCGGTGGGTCGGCCGGAGCTGGGGAATCTCCTTGGTTTCTTTTCTTTTTTATTTAAAGAAGGAGGAAAAGAAGTGGAGAAGAAGAAGAAGGGAAGAAGAAAATGCTATAGGCTACGGTTGGGTTTGTGAGGAGGGATGAGAGAGAAATAGGGGTTTCCCAAGGTGTGGGGATTACGGCATGCTTGGGAAGGGTGCATTGAAGAGACATTAAATAGGGGATGTGATGTGGGAATGTGTGGTGATGATGAGCCCCATTTTGAATGGGTGGCTCAGATTCAACTTGAGAGAATTGTTCATACCAAGGAGTGGGTTGGTTGACTAGTCAAGAATTAGGGCTTCTCCATTTGGTTTGAACCAATGGGGTGTTGACACCTAATGCAACATTTGCAAATGAGCTCCCTTAAAATTGGATATTTGCACAGACACATAAAATAATAAAAAATTGGTAGGCGATTTAGTGTTTGGTGTTTTGTAAGGTGAGGGGGTGTTGTATGTTTTGTATGGGCTTTAATGAATAGGGTATTTGGATTAAATTGGGATTAAAATGGGATTAGTCAAAGTTGGTATCCCCAATTTAATTAAATAAAAGCAAGCGGTGATCTAAAATAAATTGAAGGTACATGGGGCTAAAATTAAGTGGGACAGAAGTGTCATGAATGAAGAAGGCTCAGAATAGAATATTACCCTAATTTGGGTTGCACGAAAATGGGTTGAGATTGTGTCTCTAATTTTGATTGGAACGCACAACGATACAAAGTTGGATTTTATTTAGAAATTAAATAAACGTCCGCGACGAATATTGTGTGGTTAAAATGAAGCACAAGAGAGCATAATTATGAGTTACACAAAGGTCATAAAAGATGTAGGCTTGGTTTCAGTCTTGGACCCTTTAATTGGTCTGTCTAAACGGGTTGAGTTGGTGTCTCAAAATTGATGGCAACGACACAGGTGCACGACACAAGATTAAACAATAAATTTCGGATACGGGAAGTTGTACAATTAAATTAGAGCATAAAAGATTATGATTTTGAGTGACAGAAAAGTTTAGCACCTAAATTGGTGTGTCAAGTCTAGAATGCAATAACTTGTTGGAAATTATGGGCTAATGATGGGCTCCGAATATTGCAACAACGGTAGGGTGTAACAATCAACTAAAACTACGGTAATTAATTACAACCTCAAATAATTAAATCCTAATAATACAATATAAATTCATAACCCTATAATTCGGTCAAGTGTTCATCTAGTAGGCTTCTAGGTCAAGTCTACTAGCTCAATATTAAGAACACTGTATATAATATATATATAAATACACATCTCATACAATTATTTAAATTAAATACACATATAATGCAATCATTTAAAATAACTACCACAATATTAATAATATATATAAAAGTCAAAAATACCCCTATTTTCAGTATGTGGTAGTGACACTGTAGGATCTTTGGTAGACATATTACTTCTTGCGCACTGGAGTACAAGTAATAAGTTAAAAATGAAACTCTATCAGAGGTGATATAGACGGGATAGATTTTGTGGCCTCATTACTTCTTGCACACTGGAGTACAAGTAATAAGTTTGAAATAAAATCCTATCATAGATGATATGGACGTGATAGGTTTTGTGGCCTTAACACTGCTGGCGTACTTAGATTTAAGTATGGGTGATATGTTCAGATGACGACCAAAATTAAAGGTATTGTGGATGTGACAATCGATAGTCATATAGAGAGATTTGCTCAGAGATAATATGGACATGGCAAACTCAACTAGGAAGAACGGTTAGGACAGTTGTTCAGAGGTGATATGGACGTGAACTAATGCCTAAGGGAACTGATTATGAGTGGTCTACCCGAGAGTATGGATAGACCTGAAGGTGGCTCCGCTGGGGAGCTTTTGAGGATCCACTGTCTGTTACGCATTCAGGATTCCGAAATACATTATTAAACTTTTATGGAAGAAAAGTGCACATTGTATTTACATACTTGCTGGGGATGAACAATGGGGATTATACACTGTATATTTTGGTTGTCCAGCTGATAGTAAAGGGAGTACAAGTCTAGCTTAGATATAGTACTTTTGAGGAACTTGCCGCTGATAGGCATTATGAGCAAGTCGCCATTGGGTTTTGCGAGCCGGTAGTCGCCGTTGGAGAACACGAACTCCACAATGAATGGATCCTCCCATTTAGGTTAGAATTTATCGGCCATCTTATGGGTCATAACCATCAGATTTCTTGCTGTCAAGATGAGGTCACCTACTTGGTAAGTCCTTTTCTTGACCTATTTGTTGAAGGCTCTTTAGAGGCGTGCTTTGTACAGCTCAATGCGCTGTTGAGATAAGAGATATTTCTCGTCGAGTGCTTCCAATTCTTGTAGCCGTCAACAAAGGTTGTCATCAATGGTTAACTGGTTAGAGAAAGCCACTCGGAGTGACAAAATTTGGATCTCGAGTGGAAGGACCGCTTCGCTTCCGTAAACCAAAAAGAATGGTGTGTTACCAGTATGTGTCCGGACCGTTGTGCGGTAGGCCCAAAGACACTCACCTGGCTTCTTATTCTAGTCGTGCTTATTGGATGAAGCAAACTTCTTGAGTAGCTTTATGATGGTCTTATTGAATGCTTCTGCCAGACCATTTGCTGCTAGGTTGTAGGTAGTCGAGGCTACATTCTGGATTCAAATTTTTTCACAAAATTGATAAAAAGCATGACTTACAAACTGTGGACATTGTCGTGGATGATCCTTCGTGGCAAGCTGAAGTGGTATATGACATGATGCTTGACAAAGCTGATCATGTTTGAGATCTTGACTTCAGCGAGTGGAACAGCTTTCGCCCATATGGAGAAGTAGTCGGTGATAGCCAAGATGAACCGATGTCCCTTAGAAGAATGTGGATTAATTGGCCCGATAATGTCCATTCTCCATGCTTGAAATGACCAAGATGCTGCCGTTGGGTGTAGAAATTATAAGGGCTAGTGGATAAAGTCTGCATAGATTTGGCACGCTTGGCTCTTCCTCGCATAGTCAATAGCCTTCGCTACCATTGTCGGCCAATAGTAACCTATTCTTCGGAGATGGTCCTGTAGCTTGGGTCCGGGTTGATGGATACCACAAATCCTATCGTGAGCCTCGAGAAGAGCCTGCTTTGCTTTTGTATTTGATAGGTATCATAGTCGAAGACCGTCATAGGGAGGATGATACAATATTTTGGTAGCTGTATCATAATAGAACCAGAGGGAACGTCTTCTGATGGAAGTGGCTTCCTTTGGATTCTCGGTGAGAATTCCATAGACTGCGTAGTCGATGAATGGAAGCCTCCAGTCTTGGATGCCGGTGTCTACTTTCGCTGTGTAGCTTAGGCACATGCAGAGATTATTTTTCGGGAAGACTAGCTCTTGACCGACCATTGTGATCAGCTGATGGGTTTTAATTGGGACTGCTAGGGAGGCAGCGAGGTCGGCCAGGGCGTCAGCCTCGATGTTCTACAATCGAGGGATGTGCTCTATGAAGAACCCCTCAAAGATGGAGATTATTTTGAGCGCGGCTTGGTAGTAGGAAATCAAGTCTTTGTGCCAGACCTCGTACTCGCCCCGGACCTGACTGACTATCAGCTTGGAATCGCCGTAGGCCTCCAGGTAGTCTAATCCTACTTGTTTAGCGAGTTAGAGCCCAATGACGAGAGTGTTGTACTCTGCCACAAAGCTGGAGCATGGCTCTATGAGGGAGTAAGAACGGTTGATGACCAGATTATATGGGGAAATAAGTACTATCCCGACGCCAGCGACAATATCATCTTTGGGCCCTGTTCTTGAAGCATCGTTGAAGAACATTCGCCAAATAGCTTTTGCGCTTATGGTCATGTTTAAGTCTGTTACTTTGTTTGGGATCTTCTCGTAGATCTTCGATGTTTTCGGTACAGGGTGGGCCGCCAGGAAATCTGCCAATAATTGGCCTTTGATTGCCTTTTGTGGGACAAATACCATGTCATACGGCGACATCAGTATTGCTCATGTGGCTAGGCGAGAGTTGAGCGCTCCTGGTTGGTTTGTCCTATCACGTAATGTCGGGTCTTCTGAATGGCGAAGACCAGAGCGAGGCACTTATTTTTAATGGGATTGTATATGTGCTCTGTGCCGGCCATCATTCTGCTGAGGTAGTAGATGGCTTATTTGCGACCTATATCACTTTTCTAGGCTAGAAGAGATCTGAGGGAGTAATCCATTGCCCGTACATATAGCAAGAAGGGTCTTCCCACAATGGAGTCCACCAATATTGGGGGGTTCATAAGATACTCCTTGATATTGTCAAAGGCACGCTTGCATTATTCATTCCAAACAAAGGAGACTCCCTTCTACATGAGCTGAGTGAACGACCGATAACATCCAGAGATGTTTGATATGAACCTCCTGATATATACCAGTCTTCCTTGAAGGTCACAAAGTTCTTTGAGATTCTTCGGCAGGTACATTTCAAGGATTAGTTTAGTCTTGTCGGGGTCTACGTGGATACCCTTCAAAGGTATGATAAAACCTAAAAATTTGCCGCAGAAGACTCCTAGGAACGATTTGGTAGGATTCATCTTGAGCTGATGCGCACGCATTAGGTCGAACATAGTCTTCAAGTCTCGGAGGTGATCATCTTTGGAGCGACTCTTGATAGCGATGTCATCAACATAACACTCCACTATCTTGCATAAATATTTATAGAAGATGGTTCTCATAGCTCGCTGGTATGTAGCACCTGCGTTCTTCATATCGAAGGGCATGACTGTGTAGTAGTACACTCCTATCGGTGCTCAGAATGATGTATACTTCTCATCGTCAGGAAATATCTTGATTTGATTATAGCTTGAGAATCTGTCCATGAAGGACATACACTCAAACCCACAAGTATTATCAATCATTATGTATGTGATCGGAAAGGGGAAACTTGTCCTTTGGGTATGCCGTATTCAGATTATGAAAGTCAATGCTAATTCTAATCTTCCCATTCTTTTGACGATGGGAACGTTGTTGGCTACCCAATCTAGATATTGTTCCTCGCGGATGAAGCCACTACTTATTAGTTTGTTGACTTCAGCTTTGATGGCATTCATGATGTCTGGCTGGAGTCGCCGTTGATATTGCTTGACCGACTTAGCATTTGGCAATATATTGAGTTTATGGACCATAATTTGGGGGTCCAGTCCCTGCATGTCTTTGTAACACCAGGCAAAGACATTGATGTACTCCCTGATAAGCTGTAGTAGGAAGAGATTCTCGATCATCATTGGACATAATTTTGCTGATAAAAATAGGTTTAGGGGAGGATTCGTCACCCAGATCGATTTGTACGACTTCGTCCTCAGTGGGAGGTTTCCGTTGCTCGAATCGTATATCCCATTATGAGTCTAGGCGTTGGGACCACGGTTCTACTTTAAAGAGTTTAAGTGGATCCTCGTCGTCTTTCTCAGGGTCAGTTGACACCATGTTGGCAGACAACGTTTGTTTGAGCATCTTCCCAATACAGACATCAGAGTCCTAAGTAGAAGATTTTGAAGAGTGAGAGGGTAACTCATTTTCTTCATCCGAGCATTCGGGGGTTATAAGAGGCGTGACATACCCTAGGCCATGCTTGGTCTTATAGTAGTAATTTTTGAGCTTTCCTGTAGGAGCATGCAGACGCAGAGGCAGCCGTCGGTCTTTGCCATAGTTTAAGCCCCTAGGGGCTTTCATATTGTATCACATCTTCTGGATAAGGTGCTTGGTTTAAGAGATGTACCAGTGAAGTGGTATTTTGTTGGTGTCGAGTTCTGGCTCCAATTCCTCTGGGACGGAGGATTTGGAACTTTCCACTCTGCTGAAGATGATGAGTTTGTCTTCCATCTTCCTTGCTGGAACTATGAAGTAGGAGTTTTGAATGGGGTGAATTTGGTTTATTGCATAGGTGGTAGTCACTTGTGTATTTAGGTGCAAGCCTAGACCTGTTCAATGGAATATAATGTGTTGAGATGTGCAACATCCGAGTAGTTCAAAGATAGACCTTTATTCATAAAATAAAGTATCTTATCCTTAGGAATTACATATTCAAGAGAAGGGACATTACCATGCGCGGGTATGTACTCCTCTAGTTCGTCCTTCCCGAGATCTATCCGAGTGGGATCGACGGCTTCGGAGATTGTCATGACCCGTTCCCGAAAATTCGGATACAAGTCGGTCACATCCAACCTACGCTGTGAGACACCGCATAATAAGCTGTTCTAAACCTTCAATTATCATTATAATATATTGAATCATAATAATCACCGCATCTATATCAAGATAAACTAGAAAAATTCCAAGATATTATTTTAGTTACATTCCCAAAGCAAGAGTAACTGGAGACAAATCCAGCAAAATAAATGTTAACTATTTATTAAAAACCAAAATCAAATACTAAATGTAAGCAAAGCTATAGGGTATTCCTTAGCAGGGACATCCTTTGGGATGTGAGCTAGCATCTTAGGAGAAGATCCATAGTATGAGTTGCAAAGCAACTCCTCCTCAGTCAATTCACCTGCAACGATCCAATCAGGAAGGGAGTCAAGTACAACCCTACAATTTACATATGCTGTAATATAGAACTATCAAATAGGGATGTATGTAAAGAAATAAAGGAAGGTGCAACAAAATAGACTGCAACATGTTCAACTAAAAAGTAAATGCAACTAAAACAATAGTAAATACATGATCGGCTGATAGGATGGTAAAAATAAATGCAACTGATATGGCATATAACCGATCCAGCAAAATTCACAGGTGTGCCATATGAATTAAGCTATCCACTCATATTACACTATGGGCTTTGATCACGTATTTAACTATTCTTTTTCCCAATCCTATGCATAAAAGAAAACATGAATAAGTAGAGATGCAACTGTGAAATATAAAGGAAACTGGTGTAAAGTAAAGCAAATTACGGAAATTAAATATAACTTATTTTGGAAAGTAAATACAACTGGTAATAAGAAAGAAACATGTCCAGAATGTTCAACATACAAAGTTATAGTTCATGTTCAGTTTTGTAAAAGATGTAGTGTACTTGCCTTCTCCAAGATAGGGTATAGAGCTAAGAAGAGATAATGTCCCGGGTCCTCTTAGTGTATGCAAAAGAAGGTACAACTTAGATTCCACAATTAGATAATGTCTAACTAACCAAATCTACCCTTGACCCTTATTTAAGCACTCTTAATTCTATCTTAAATCAATAACAACCAAACACTAGTTTATTTAGTACTAGTAACTGTACAATTATAAACCAAATTTGTTTCCAAAATATACAAATGTTCCAACTCCAAAAACATGATTATAAGTTCTGAAAATTAAAGTAAAAATTTATAATTTTCTCTATTTATCTTACTATTTTATGTATTACAAAACAATAAAATTAAGCTAGTTGGTATAGACTAGTTTTTAGCACATCTTTTCAATGCAAACTCTTCATGAATTCTTATGCATAATACCCTTAAAAACTTCAATTAAAATTATAAAATTAACCAAAATATAATATATAATTACTTCCTTAACATAAATATTAGTCATTCTAAAGATAAAAATATAAACTAGTTACATTAATCTAGTGTTTACACATGCTCAACACTATTACCCTTATGAATTTCTAAGAATCTTAATTCTAAATTAAATAATTTATAATCTAAAAAAATATGTAAAATTAAGTATAAATCAGAAAATAATTAATTTTAAAGTTATTTTATGAATATATTAAGAATTACAAGTTGGTGCTCACTACGGGTAAAAACTAGGTTGATATCGAGTTTCTTAGTGTAGCACGCAAAGTATATATAACAAGTTGATAAAATCTTTATAGAATCTAAAGAGTATTGTTTAGGAAATATAAGGGGGTTCAAGGATAAGGGTTTTGATCACTAAACCCTTTGGAAGAATATGTTAAAAGTGCCTCAAATCGTAGCTTCTTCAAAATAATTCCAGATTTGACTTATCCTTATTGTAGCTCCTTGTGATGCTTGTGTAGTTTGTTCTTGGGGTCATGGGGACTATAGAAGATGGTAGGATGGTAGGGTAAGTATATTTGGGTGCTTTGGTGGTGGTTTGGAGGCTGTGGAGGTGGTGGGTGGTCTAAGAAGTAGTTATGTTGAATTCAGATTCAGCCTAGACCCCTCTGATGGCGGGACTATTTTGAGAAACTTAGAGTGAGTTTTTATGGAAGCTTTGTGAATAAGACATGTGAGAAACAGGGAGATAAATAATTATACTAAATTTAAGAGAAAGATACTTACTATGGAGGGAGATATGGCCGGATTGGTGGGGGTGTTGCTGAATTCGAATTCAGCCTGGGTAGGGCAGGATAGATGGAGGTGTGGAGGGAAATGAAGAAAGATTTTGTGGATAGTTTGTAAAGAGAAAATGTAATCCCCTCAAATTATATTTTTGATCGACTAAATATGGTTAGAAATTTTGGTTTAGCATCAGGTTGTTTAAGGTTTTGAAATTAGGTTGCGTAGACTGGTTCTTTAATTTAAACCCTTGGTGCACCTTTTCGTTGCTACAATAATTGGAGCCCAACAATAGTCTTTAATTTTCAACAAATCTTTGCACTCTTGACCTGATAAGCCAACCTAGGAACTGGATATTTTTGTCACTCACAAACACACTCCCTTGTGCTCTAATTTAATTGCACAACTTCCCAGTCACAAAAATCAATTCTTAATCCTATGTCGCGTACCTATGTCGTTGCCATCGGTTTGGGAAACCAAACTCAACCCGTTTAGCCGAACTAATTAAAGGGTCCAAGACTAACATCAAGCCTATACCGTTCATGACCTTTGTGTCACTCCTAATTGCGACCCCATGTACTCCCATTTAATTTAAGAGCATATACGATACTTTATTTAATTAAATTGGGGACACCAACTTAACCTAACCCCAACTTAACCCAACACCCATTCATGAGGCTCATACAAAACACACAACACCCCCTCACCCTACAAAACACCAAACACTACTTCCACCCCAAATCCTCACCACTTTTCCTTCATGTGCAAACACCCAAATGTTAAGGGGCATAATGTCAAAACTGGTGCTACGTATCACAATCCTATTGGTGAAAGCCAATGAAGAAACCCCCCAACCTCACATGACCGATCATTTATCCTCTCTCTTCCCTTTTGCTATGTATAACTTTTTTATGTTGAATCATGACTCTTGATTCAAATTTCTACACCATCACAACCATACACCCACTATATATTAACGCTCACACACAACCCTCCCTCCACATGTGGCCAACCTTAATCCCTAGAAAAACCTAGGAATCCCCCCCTATCTCTCTCTCCTCCCTCTACTTATTCATTCACAGCCATCCTACTTCTTCTTCATTCTTCATTCTTCTTCTTCTTCTTCTTCTTCTTCTTCTTCACTTCTTCTTCACAAGCCCGCACGACCCGCACCACCCCCTCCGGCCAACTCATCTCCACCACCTCGAGCCTCCACCTGCCACTACATCCCCTACCCGAGCATTAGCTACCTCCAGTTCGAACCTCCACCGGAGCACCATCACATCCGACCACCTTCGCCACCTTCACCCGCCTCCTCCACGACCAGCACCACCACGAGCCACCACCATCTACACCACGAGCAACCCATTGCACCAACACGATCCACCACCACCTACTGCCACCTTTACCCACTACCCCCTCCACCGGAGCACCACCACCCCGATCTTCACCTCCAGCACTACCATGACCTTTACCTCCAGCACCACCACCCCGACCTTCACCTCCAGCACAACCACCAAGACCATCACCTCTAGCACCACCACCCACACGTAGTCGAGCACCACCACCCTCACGCAACCGAGCACCACCACCACCTCGATCGACACGCGCACCACCCCTGCGGTCAGCGCCATCTCTGATCGAAATTGCAGCACCGTCGCTGCCACCTGGGTAACTCCCCAGCCTTCTCCTTTTTGTGTAGTTATGTTTGTATGTGCTAAGAAAACCAAGTTAGGTTTAGGGTTTCATAAATAAATCCCATGCACAATTTAATGGAAAATATTGAGGTTAGATATATATGTGGAATGGTTTTATATCAAATTATTGTGGTTATTTATATGTGAACTTGTTAATTTATAATAAATTATTTGAGGATAAATAAATATGGGAAATGTACATGTTGGGAATGTACCAATGAATATCGATACATTAGTGATGATATTAACTAGGATGCACATAACTTAAATGACTGAAATCACTGTGATAAATATTAGGGGTTGAAGATTTTGTTTAAGGACGTTATACTGATTGTTGATCATATTTCATGCAATGTTACCCTAGTCAACTTGGGTCAACCCTCTAGTTAGTATCTATGTGAGCAATGTAACTAAGACAGAAGCCTATGCTAGACGTGTTGTCACCACTTAATTTAGAATAGTATCGAGCAAGATTTTTAATTAATTTTATATATCGACTCTAGGTACTTCGGGATCCTCGGACTTGGACGTTGTACCGGAGCCCCGCCTTCGGCATCCGGATCCAGAAAAGTGTACCTTGCCATCATGTATCTCAGTTTTAAATTTACTATTTATTTTATCTATGCATTATGTGCGGTTGGATCAAAATCGTTACTTAGCGTCCGGGTCATATCCGGGTGCAGACGTTCGTTGGTAACGTCTAGTATCGATTGATAGATGTTCGTAATACCTTGATGTACCTACTTGGTTACATCGGAACCCTAGGACACATTTAGACACCGTCATTGTGCCAGAATTCCTGTATCCTGATAGTGTCAGCATGACCGGAATCTGTGATAACTTTAGGGTCATGATTGTTGATAGTTACTTCAGTATGATGATACTATTAGATAGAGGTTCAGGTTCAGCGAGCACTCATTGACCGCATTAGGAGGGGAAGACAGTTACTAGAAGTTTGGGCTACTTTGCACGTGCTATATATATATATATATATATATATATATATTCCTATTTATGTAGAGGTCTTGTATCCGGAGTCATAGTATTACCCGTGTGACTCTATGCTCGGAGCTATGGTATGTCATATGTGTCTTTGTGCCTCGGAGCTATAATTTTATATTTGGAAAGCCCACACGTTGAACTTTGTCTTCAAAATTGTGTCTTGCTTAGGTGGTTATGCTAGATTACACCGGCGTAGGACATGTTTCTTTCTGTTATACTATGGCATACTATTTTTGTACCTTGTTACGTCCCTCTGAGGACCTGGTTCCCTTCCAGGCTTAGGCGAAGAGGACTACCCGAAGGAGTACGGACCAGGTGTATATCAAGGAGCAGGACTTGTTACAGAGGACGAGATCCTTCCCGAGGACTTCATTTGATCTCTGGTAGTGACTTCACCCTGGGCCAGATATCATTATCTAGTTTGTAGATACCGGCCCTAGTTATATTTCTGCTTCCATTCACTTCAGTATTTGTATTAGCGGGTTTGTTCTCGTGTGAGTCTATTCATATTTGTATTATGATACATTTTTAGTCTTGTTTCCCTTATGCACATTAGTAGATACGATTTCTCTTTGTATTATATATTCAGATGTCTGTGGATGAGATTTAATTTTACTGTTTATGTTTTATATGTTAGATTTTATTATTGTACTTTAGAGCTTAGGTGCACTTTGTCGGGTCTATTAGATTGGGATGCCCGTCAAAGTGCACTTGCTGGCCATTGCCACGTGGCTCAGTTCCTTATATTTGGAACTGGGGTGTAACATAGTTTTTGTGGTGGCCCATACAGGTCCGACTTAAATCGTCTTGGTTACTTGACTGTGCCAAGCGAGCCTGCAAATTAGAAACAGATATTAGAATCTCATCTACATGCTTGAGTACTTCACATGACACCTATAATTTGATTTTATTTTTGCCAATTGCATCATATTTAATTTCTAAACGCTGATCTTAAATATGACTTCTTTTCAGAGTTATGAATCTCCGTAGCGGACGTGTCGTGCAGCCGGGCGATGTCCCCCATGATGTAGGGTCATCAGAGGAACCGGCACTGGGGCATGTTCTTCTTTTGACTCCAGCTCCCCAGGAACAGTCATCTGGGCAGCCAGAAGTGCCTCCAGACGGGCACCAGACTCCGCACCAGGCAGGTTATGAGGGCCAGAGGACCGCAAGACAGGAGGAGTAATAGTTGCCCCCACTACCTCCATTTTCTCCACAGATGCCATACATGCCTTTTCTACCAGGGCAACCCATGGACGGGTCACAGATATTCCAGATGGTCTACATTATGATGCAGGCCCAACAACAAGTCCAACAGCAGGCTCAGCAGCGCTAGGCTGAGACCTTGAGAGAGAGTATTGTGACAGCTTTGGGACATGCGTCACCACCAGCTCGCCAGTCGACGATGGGGTCTGTCATAGACTTTCGTCGTATGATACCACTTTTATTTTTTGGCACGGAGGAGCCGACGGAGGTACACGCATGGCTCACCAGCATTCAACACCAGTTGGAGGCCACCGATCTCCCGAGACATAGATGGATGACCGCTGTCAGGATGCAGCTTACCGGCAACGCTTATCACTGGTGGCTTTCAGAGGAGGAGCATTTAGGGCCCGATCGGGTCACATGGAAGGAGTTCTCTAGGATCTTCCAGGAGATGTATATTCCTTCTACTGCCAAAGCAGAACTTTGGGACAGGTTCCAAAACCTCAGGCAGGACATTTTGACCATTAAGGAGTACAATATTGAGTTCCTCCATTTGAGCCATTTTGCACCATACTTGATTCTGACTGAGGAGAAGAAGGCCGAAAAGTTCTATGAAGGCCTGAGTTTTTAGACGTAGAGATTTATTAGGTCTATAGCCCCTACCTCCAACTCCGAGGTTCTATTTGCAGCTCGACGCCAGGATCACATCAACAAAATGGAGGCAATCCTGAAGCGCTCTTGTGCATCGTCATCATCAGTTCGAGCTCCACAGGGAGGACCTACGAAATATCCCCTGGTACCGCAGTAGTAGAGAGTAGCACCCTTGTAGGGACCAATGATTCCCATATGCCATTACTGCGGCAAGAGAGGACACTTGTTGAGGGATTATCGACAGAGGTTGGGACTATGCCTGAGATGTGGGTCTGACCAATATGTAGTCCGAGATTGCCGAGACCAGAGGATTCCAGTACCGATGGTTCATCGACCAGCCTTGCCAGCACCAAGGCCTTACCAGCAGCCTCCCGGACCGAGGCTGCCCTACGTAGGAGTTGGGGCACTACGACCACCGGCACCAGGAGGAAATCAGAGAAGGCTACCCTTGGCCCCACAGGAAGTTTGATTCCATCAGGATCGACATCAGCCGAGGGCACCAGCATCAGGACATGGCCAGGCCTATGCGATGACCATTGAGGAGGCAGAGACAGCTGGAGAGGTGATCGCAGGTACTATCTTAGTAGCTTCATTACCAGCAGTAGTATTATTTGATTCTGGTGCCACACACTCTTTCAGAGCTGCTAGTTTCGTGGCCACCCATAGAATAGCAACTGCACCCCTTCCGAAGATTAAGAGGATTCTTACGGGAGGTAGAATAGTACTAGTTAGCGACACTTATAGATCTTGTTCAGTAGTTATTTGCGGGCGAGAGATGCGTGCTCGATTTCTAGTCTTCTTCATGCCGGACTATGACATTGTCCTAGGAATGGATTGGTTGAGCCAATACCACGCGACGCTAGATTGTCGATGTGGTTGTGTTATATTTAGACCACCAGATCACCCTGAGTTTGAGTTTCTCTGGGGAGCCCGAGAGCATGGTGTCCAACCTACCTTAGTGGCACACATCGCAGAAGGTGAACCGACCTACCCTCGCTTTATATCAGAATTTGAGGATGTGTTTCCAGAGGATCTTCCAGGCCTGCCACCTGACAGAGAGATAGAGTTTACTATAGAGTTGACTCCCAGAGCCGAGCCAGTTACTTCCCCCGTCTACAGACTAGCACCGAAGGAGTTAGTTGAGTTGAAGGTCCAAGTAGATGATCTTTTAGACAAGGGTTTCATTCGGGCTAGTATTTCTCCATGGGGAGCATCCATCTTATTTGTGCCAAAAAAGGATGGGATGGTATGTTTGTGTATCGATTACAGGGCACTAAATACTGTGACAATAATGAACAAGTACCCTTTGTCACACATCGATGATTTATTTGATCAGCTGAGTGGCGCATATGTATTCTCGAAGATCGATCTCAGATCCGTCTATCATCAGATTAAGGTACGAAAGGTGGACATTCCGACGATAGCTTTTCGGATAAAGTACAAGAACTATGAGTTTTTAGTCATGCCATTTGGTTTAACCAACACGCCAACAGTATTTATGAGCCTGATGAACAAGATTTTCCACCAATACTTTGATATTCGTGGTGGTATTTATTGAAGACATCTTGGTGTATTCCAAGAGCTTGGAGGAGCACGAGTAGCATCTCAGGATCGTGTTGAAGACGCTGAGGCAGGAGAGGCTGTATGTAAAGCTCAGCAAATGTGAGTTTTGCTTGGATAGAGTACCATTCCTAGGTCACATAATCACTGGAGATAGACTATCAGTTGACCCGGAGAAGATCGCTGCAGTAGAGACGTGGCCTACCCCTACATCAGTTATGGAGGTTAGGAGTTTTCTCGGACTTATAGGATATTATCGGAGGTTCGTAGAAAACTTTTTGAGGATCGTTGCACCTATGACGTGGCTAACGCGTAAACACGAAGAGTTTATCTGGACTGAGAAGTGTCAGACGGCTTTCGATGAGCTAAATAAGCGTCTGACGTCAGCACCAATTTTGACACTTTCTTCTAGATTTGGAGGATTTATGGTGTATAGAGATACATCTGGGAATGGATTATGATGTATAATAATGCAGCCCGATAAGGTGATAGCTTAAGTATCGAGACAGCTAAGGGTTCATGAGAAGAACTATCCGACGCACGATCTAGAGCTAGCTGTAGTGATATTTGCACTAAAGCTATAGCGGCACTACCTTTATGGAGAGCGGATTGAGATTTTCACAAATCATAAAAGTTTGAAGTATGTCTGCACTCAGAAGGAGCTCAACATGAGACAGAGACATTGGCTAGAGTTGATGATAGACTATGATATTGAGTTACAGTACCACCCTGGCAAGGCGAATGTTGTAGCAGATGCCTTAAGCAGGAAGCCCATGGAATACTTTTTGATGACTCAGTGACATTTTTTAGAGGATCTTCAGGAGCTCGGGATAGAGGTTGTAATGCCAGGAAAGGATGGACAGATGGCCAGTCTAGAGGTTCAGTCTATATTGGTTGAGAGGATTATGGTAGATCTGCCTACCGAAGCGAGATTCCGACGACTGCGAGAGAGGACAGAGGCCGACATACAGACGGAACTCCGGATTCACGAAGACAGAACGTTGAGGTATGGAGATCGCCTATACGTTTTGAGTGGCAATCTATGTCAGGAGTTGATGACCAAGGCCCATAGCTCGATTTATTCTATTCATCCCGGGGGTATGAAGATATACCGAGATTTGAGGCAACACTACTGGTGGCATGGGATAAAGAGGGAGATTACGAGATTCTTGGTGAGATGTTTGGTCTGTCAGCAAGTCAAGATCGAACATCAGAGGACTGCAGGACTATTGCAGCCGCCTCCCATTCCCAAATGGAAGTGGGAGCATATTACCATGGACTTCGTCACAGGATTTTTGAAGAGCCCTAGCGGGAAGGATGCAGTCTGGGTTATCGTGGACCGACTCACCAAGTCGACACATTTCTTACCCTTCAGAGTTGGGCAGTCCATGGAGATATTGGCTGACGTATATATGAGGCAGATAGTACGACTACATGGAGTGCCTGTCAGCATTATATCGGATCGAGATTCTAGATTCACGTCATATTTTTGGCGGAGTATGCAGGAGAGTTTAGGAACTCGCCTCAAGTTCAGCACTGCATATCATCCACAGACTGATGGTCAGTCAGAGCACACGATTCAGATACTAGAGGATATGTTGAGAGCGTGCATGATCGACTTTGGAGGATCTCGGAAGGACCATCTAAACTTGGTGGAATTCTCCTACAACAACAGCTATTAAGCAAGCATACAGATGGCACCTTATGAGGCACTGTACGGCAGGAAGTGTAGGTCGCTAGTATGCTGGAGTGATGTGGGAGAGCATCAGATACTTGGACCAGAGTTGGTGACACAGACTGTGGAGAAAGTGAAGCAGATTCAGGGCTACCTGCGTACAACACAGGACAGATAGAAGCATTAGGCAGATACGCACCACAGACCTTTAGAATTCAAGGAAGGTGACCATGTGTTTTTGAAGATATCGCCTACTCGTGGTACCATCAGATTTGGGGGAAGAGGCAAGCTGAGTCTGAGTTACATCGAATATTTTGACATCTTCGAGCGAGTTGGCAAAGTGGCTTATCGTCTTGCATTGGCTCCATCATTTGAAGGAGTGCACAACGTATTCTACATATCTCAGTTAAGAAGATACGTGGCAGACCCTAGCCATATGCTCGATCATTCAGAGATTACAGTCGGGCCCAGTTTATTATATACGGAGCAGCTAGTGGGGATACTCGATCGCAGTGAGAAAATTTTGAGGGGACAGACTATTCTATTGGTCAGGGTTGCATAGAAGCTTCATTTGCCGGGCGAGTCTACCTGGAAGCGCGAGGATTCTATTCGATAATGTTTTCCGCATTTATTTGAGGACCGAGGTACGAATTTACGTACTGTATTCGATTACCTGTTAACTTTTTTTTTAATTCTCGTAACTTTTATTCGTGCTTTACTTTTAATTTTGGGGATAAAATTCTTCTAAGTTAGGAAGGATGTAAACCCCCTCAAATTATATGTTTTGTAGACTATATATGGTTAGAAATTTTTTTTAGCATCATGTTATTTAAGGTTTAGAAATTAGGTTGCATAGACTGGTTCTTTAATTTTAACCCTTGGTGCACCTTACCATTGCTACAATAATTGGAGCCCAATAATAGCCTTTAATTTCCAACAAATCTTTGCACTCTTTATCTGACAAGCCAACCTAGGTACTGGATATTTCTGTCACTAACAAACACACTCCCTTGTGCTCTAATTTAATTGTACAACTTCCCAGTCAAGAAAATCAATTCTTAATCCTATGTTGCATACCTATGTTGTTGCCATCGGTTTGGGGACACAAACTCAACCCATTTCGTCGAACCAATTAAAGGGCCCAAGACTGACACCAAGCCTACACCGTTCATGACCTTTGTGTCACTCCTAATTGTGATCCCATGTACTCCCATTTAATTTAAGAGCACATATGATACTTTATTTAATTAAATTGGGGACACCAACTTAACCTAACCCCAACTTAACCCAACACCCATTCATGAGGCCCATACAAAACACACAACACCCCCTCACCCTACAAAACACCAAACGCCACTTCCCATACCAAATCCTTCCCACTTTTCCCTCATGTGCAAATACCCAAATGTTAAGGAGTTTAATGGCAAAAAGGGTGCTAGGTGTCACCATCCTATTGGTAAAAGCCAATGAAGAAAGCTCCCCCAACCTCACATGACCGGTCATTCATCCTCTCTCTCCCCTTTTGCTATATACAACTTTTTTATGTCGAATCATGACCCTTGATTCAAATTTCTACACCATCACAACCACACACCCACTCTATATTAACTCTCACACACAACCCTCCCCCCACATGTGACCGACCCTAATCCCTAGAAAAACCTATGAATCCCCCCTCTCTTTCTCTCTCCTTCCTCTACTTATTCATTCACAGCCATCCTACTTCTTCTTCATTCTTCATTCTTCTTCTTCTTTACAATCCCGTACTACCCCCTCTGGCCAACTCATCTCCACCACCTCGAGCCTCCACCCGCCACTGCACCCCCGACCCGAGCTGCAGCCACCTCCATCTCAAGCCTCCACTGGAGCATCATCACATCCGACCACCTTCGCCACCTTCACCCGCCTCCTTCATGACCAGCACCACCACGAGCCGCCACCATCTCCACCACGAGCAACCTGCTGCACCAACATGATCCACCACCACCTACTGCCACCTTCACCCGCTACCCCCTCCACCGGAGCACTACCACCCCGACCTTCACCTCCAGCACCACCACGACCTTCTCCTCCAGCACCACCACCCCGACCTTTACCTCCAGCACCACCACGACCTTCACCTCCAGCACCACCATCCTCGCGTAGCCAAGCACCACCACCCTCATGCAGCCGAGCACCACCACAACCTCGGTCGACACGCGTACTACCCCTGTGGTTGATGCCATCCCGAATCGAAGTCACAGCACCGCCGCTGCTACCACCCGCAACCACCTGGGTAACTCCTCATCCTTCTCCTTTTTGTGTAGTTATGTTTCTATCTGCTAAGGAAACCTAGTTAGGGTTAGGGTTGAAGATTTTGTTTGAGGATGTTATATTGATTGTTGATCGTATTTGATGCAACTTTACCCTAGTCAACTTGGGTCAACCCTCTAGTTAGTATCTATGTGAGCTATGTAACTAAGACAGAAGCCTATGCTATACGTGTTGTCATCTCTTATTTTTGAATAGTATCGAGCTTGATTATTAATTAATTTTATATATCGTCTCTAGGTACTTCGGGATCCTCGGACTTGGACGTTGTACCGGAGCCCCGCCTTCGGCATCCGAATTCAGGAAAGTGTACCTTGCCATCCTATATTTGAGTTCTAGATTTACTGTTTATTTTATCTATGCATTGTGTGTGGTTGGATCAGAATCATTACTTAGCGTTCGGGTCATATCTGGGTGTAGACGTTCGTTGGTAACATCTAATATCGATTGATAGATGTTCGCAACACCTTGATGTACCTACTTGGTTATATCAGAATCCTAGGACAAATTCAGACACCATCATCGTGCCAAACTTTCTGTATCCTGATAGTGTCAGCATGACCAAATCTGTGATGACTTTAGGGTCATGATTGTTGATAGTTACTTCAGTATGACGAGACTGTTAGATAGAGGTTCAGGTTCAGCGAGCACTCGTTGACCTCATTGGGAGGGAAAGACAGTTACTAGACGTTTAGGCTACTTTACAGGTGATATATATATATATATATATATATATATATATATATATATATATTCCTATTTATGTAGAGGTCCTATATCCGGAGTCGTAGTATCACCCGTGTGACTCTGTGCTCGGAGCTACAATTTTATATTTGGAAAGCCCGTGCGTCGAACAGTATCTTCAAAGTTGTGTCTCACTTAGGTGGTTATGCTAGAATACACCGGCGTAGCACATGTTTCTTTCTGTTATACTATGGCATACTATTTTGGTACCTTGTTACGTCCCTCTGAGGACCTGGTTCCTTTCCAAGCTTAGGCAGGAGGACTACCCGGAGGAGTACGGACCGGGTGTATATCCAAGAGCAGGATTTGTTGTAGAGGACGAGATACTTCTCGAGGACTTCATTTGATCTCTGGTAGTGACTTCACCCTGGGCCCGGTATTATTATCTAGTTTGCAAATACCGGCTCTAGTTATCTTACTGCTTCCATTCATTCAGTATTTGTATTAACGGGTTTGTTCCCGTGTGACTCTATTCGTATTTGTATTATGATACATTTTCAGTCTTATTTTCCTTTTGCACATTAGTAGATATGATTTCTCTATTTGTTCTATATTCAGATGCCTGTGGATGAGATTTAGTTTCACTGTTTATGTTTAATATGTTGGGTTTTATTATTATACTTTACATCTTAGGTGCACTCCGTCGAGTCCATTAGATTGGGATAATCGTCAAAGTGTATCCGCTGACCATTGCCACGTGGCTCAGTTCCTTATATTTGGAACTGGAGCGTGACAGAAAATATGAGAAAGAGGGTTAGGAAGAAATATTTTTCAGGTGGTTTGAATCGGGGAGATAAAGGGATGGGGGTTATGGCCAGCCTAATGGGGAGAGAAGAAGTTGGGGGTTACAAACTCCTAGTGGGGAGAGAAAAAGGTAGGGAGTTTTGGTCATGAGAGGGAGATGAAGGGGTTGTGGTTACAAATGATTATAGACTGAATTATTCTTCTAAAAAATAGACTTTTGTGTATAGTGTTTGGTGTTTGATATTTTGTGAGTTTAGAGAGGGTGTTTGGTGTTCTACTTGACCACTTAGTTAGGTTTTAAGTTGGTTTTGAGGGTTGGCTCTAGGTTGAGTGATGAGAACATAAAATATCATATTTTTATTCCTTAATGTATACTCCTTTATGCTCATTTAATGTCTAAAGATACTCATTATTTTTATATTTTGATCTAGGATACAATTGGAGTCACTAAAAGCAAAATGGAGCTAATTATCAATTCTGGACAGTTCTGACATCTTGTAGAAAAATGGTCATAACTTGCTCATCCGAAGTCTAATTGAGCTAATCCAAATTGATTCGGAAAGCTAAGTGATAGAGGCATAATTTTACTGTTTTGATTTTCCTGAGATTCTGGCTACATCATGGACCAAATCACGCTTGAAGTTGAGACAACTATGCTGTGCACAAAAAGTGGAGTTGATATAACCATTTCCCAACTTATTCAAAGATTTTATTTTATTGTTGGGTTGTTGTAACTCTTAGAGGATTTTTGGGAAGATATTGTGATCTTCAAACACTTATTTAGAGTGTATAAAAGGGGTAGATATCAAGAGGAAAAAGGGGAACAACCCACAACTCTTCTTTCTCTTCTCCAATATTCTTTTGAAGTTTTTTGAACATGCGGAGCTAAAAGTCTTGTTGGTCGAAGGAAACGGAAGCCTCGGAATGAATAAAAACTTGTGAGATCTAATTTGTGTTTATATTTTTGATTTGTGCTTTAAGTATCGAATATTTTCTTATGCATATTTTTATGATTATCTTGTTTAATGACTAGGATGCATACTAGTTTATTATTCATGACAATCTAATGCTAAATTAGATATCAAATCCGTAATTGTTCGATCCCTCTAATTTGTGAAGCAACCAAGATTTAATGAACTGCTTTGTTTTATTAGTTCTTAGGAGGAAAACTTTTGACAAAATTAAATGCAACCGCTTGTGCTTGTGTTGTTTTGCTTCATCGATCTCATCGAGTTTAATACGCTACTAGATTAAACCTTTAGCGCTTGTCTGGGGTTGTTTAGTAGTTAAGGTTAATTAGATCGCTTGTTTTTAATTAATTGTGGCTGAAGGAGATAGAAAAATAATTCCAACGATGAATATTCAAAGTATGAATTAATATATACTTGCATCGATGATCAGTTTTAAGATTCCAATGGTAGATGTTGACTGAGACCAACATTTATTTCTTTGATTGTTTTAATACTTTAATTGTTTTTAGCTCTTCTTAATTTTCTTTTGATCCAAAATTCTCCCCCCATCTTATTTCACATAGCATAAAGATCAAACTAATTACTCTTCGTGGGAACGATCCTTACTCTCACTACTACATATTATTTCAAGAGTAAAGGTTTTATTTTTGGGTGCCTACGACAGTACTTCAAATTTTGGCGTCGTTGCCGGGGAGTAATTTTAGTTGATTTTTGTGCTTTTTGTGATCTTTATTTCGTTCTTGTGATCAAATATTTTTTTGCCTATTAGCAAAAAAAAAAAATTCGGTAACAGGTAATGGCGGCCAATTCTCAAATAATTGGCACTTGGCTAGATCTTCCATCTAGGCATGCTGATGAGGTAAATGTTTCTTCCTTAGAACAAAAAATTTCTTGTTTAACTTCTCTTGTTCGTCAGATGGTTGTAGGTAACATGAAAACAACAAAGGCTTGTAGGATTTGTCTAGTATCAGGGCATCCAACCGATATGTGTCCAACTCTCCAAGAGGAGTCCAATGAACAAGTGAATACGGAATATGGTTTTCCTGGACTACCAGAAATAAAGTATGATTCCTATTCAGACACGTACAACATAGGATGGAGAGATCATTCCAATCTCACCTATGGGAGTCCAGAATTAAATCAACCAGCAACTCAAAATTGCCCAAGTTACCAGCAATACAAGCAGCAATACCTACAACCAAGCCAAACTTCTAATTCTGGTATGTCTTTCGAAGATATTGTTAAGTCTATTGCCATTAATAATTTACAATTTCAACAGGAGACGAGGGCTAGTATCGAAAGTTTGAACAATCAAATGAGTCAAATGACAACTGCAATTAATAAGCTAGAGGCACAAAGCTTGGAGAACTTACCATCTGAAACGATAGTAAATCCAAAAGAAACTGTAAGTTCAATCATTTTGAGAAGTTGTAAAGAAGTTAAAATTTCAGAAAAAGAAGCATGTGCATCGTCAAAAGAAGAAGAAGAGAAAAATATCGTTGCAGACACGAACATTCCTAACGACGATGTAGTACCTAATGGAAAAGAAGTTTTTAAACTTGATGGAAAAGATGGAGTAAAAGTTGCCATCAGTGAAAATTTTGAGAAAGAATATGAGTTAACTTTGAGTACTCACTTACATAAAACTGTTGCAGTGATGAACGATCTTCCAAAAAGACAACAGTCAGGTAACATTCCATATATTTTGTTACCAATTAATGACAAAAGACCTTTACCTTCTGTTTTGCAGGTATGCATTCTAGACTTAAACTCCTGCCTAGTTATATCAAGTGTGCATAGAGTCGAGCCAACGACAATATTAAACAAAGGCGCTGCTTGGGAGGCAACCCAAGAGAAGTTTTTTTTTATTCTCGTATTTTATTTTTTTTGGTTATTTTGTCTTTTCTTTGCATTTAACCATACATTGGGGACAATGTCTGTTTTAAGTGTGGGGGAGGGGATTTACTTTATTTTAAGCATTTTTAGTTCGCTATTTTTCTAAAAAATAAAATAATAATAATAATTTTTTTTTAATAAAAGAATTTTGGTTTTTGGTTTTCAATGATTTTTGGTTATGTATGTCATGAGTAAGATTCAACTAGATTTGAAAAATTCATGACATGAATGAATAAATAAATTTTTTTCAACTTAGAATTAATTAGTCTAGTTATTTTTTATTGAAAATGGTAGTATCTAAATTGGTAGACAAAAGCCAGTGAGGATTTGAGCCTTTAGACTGACACATCAGTCTCATTATTCTTTCATGAGAGATATTCTTCCACTGATTTGTTTCTCTAGAATTTGCTTTGATTCTCTTCGAGGTCACATTGACACATGCATGCATGAACATGATTAAGGCCATCTTTGTTATGCGTTACATAAGCCAAATAGCCCACCTTGTAATTAATTTTCTTTTTGTTGAACCCCTTTGAGCTTTATTGCCTTTTTCTTGGTATACCCACATTACAAGCTTTCAACCAATAATATTTATACCTTTACCCAAGTCGCAAAGCTAGTGGAGCATTGTTGATCATTATGATATGTATGGGTGTACGAAAAAATAATTGTGGGGGTATCTAAATTTGTGGTTTGGTTATAACCAACAAAATGGAACATATTTTTATCCTCAAATTTCCTAAGTTCCATTATTGTTAAAAAAAAAAAAAAGTAAAAAAAAAAAAAAGAAAAAAAAAAGAAAAGAAATGGAGTGATTGATTTTGCATTGTTTAAATGCTTTAAAAGCCAAATTGAAGACGCTGCAAAATGGAGTGATTGATTTTACATGTTTTATATTGAGATTGAGTTGATTCATTTTTGCTCCACTAGTTTTGATGGCTTTTGAGCTACATTCCTAAATATATCCCACCTTAATCCTAAGCCATGTTACAACCCATGAAAAGTCCTTATGATTTATGTTATGCATGTGATCCCAGTGGTGGAGAATAAGAAAATATACAAGCTTATGGTAGAGCATTTCTTTTGGAATGAATTCGAGAGAAATATATACCTTCAAACACATGAGAGTTTAGTATTTATTCCCGTGAGGGTCTACCTATTTAGTTTACTCCATTTTTCAAGTAAAAATACCTACTAAGTAATTAGAAGTTGTTTAAGAATATATGTTCATGATATGTTATGAGTTTTGAAGAACTTGGTTATTATTTATTTATGACATTGCAACCTTGATTTCTTTTTGGAAAAATAAATTAGAGTTTTGCCCGAGGACGAGCAAAGGTTAAGTGTGGGGGTATTTGATGAGAACATAAAATATCATATTTTTATTCCTTAATGTATACTCCTTTATGCTCATTTAATGTCTAAAGATACTTATTATTTTTGTATTTTGATCTAGGATACAATTGGAGTCACTAAAAGCAAAATGGAGCTAATTATCAATTCTGGACAGTTCTGACACCTTGTAGAAAAATGGTCATAACTTGCTCATCCGAAGTCCAATTGAGCTAATCCAAATTGATTCGGAAAGCTAAGTGATAGAGGCACAATTTTGCTGTTTTGATTTTCTCGAGATTCTGGCTACATCATGGACCAAATCACGCTTGAAGTTGAGATAACTATGCTGTGCACAAAAAGTGGAGTTGATATAACCATTTCCCAACTTATTCAAAGATTTTATTTTATTGTTGGGTTGTTGTAACTCTTAGAGGATTTTTGGGAAGATATTGTGATCTTCAAACACTTATTTAGAGTGTATAAAAAGGGTAGAGATCAAGAGGAAAAAGGGGAACAACCCACAACTCTTCTTTCTCTTCTCCAATATTCTTTTGAAGTTTTTTGAACATGTGGAGCTAAAAGTCTTGTTGGTCGAAGGAAACGGAAGCCTCGGAATGAATAAAAACTTGTGAGATCTAATTTGTGTTTATATTTTTGATTTGTGCTTTAAGTATCGAATATTTTCTTATGCATATTTTTATGATTATCTTGTTTAATGACTAGGATGCATACTAGTTTATTATTCATGACAATCTAATGCTAAATTAGATATCGAATCCGTAATTGTTTGATTCCTCTAATTTGTGAATCAACCAAGATTTAATGAACTGCTTTGTTTTATTAGATCTTAGGAGGAAAACTTTTGACAAAATTAAATGCAACCGCTTGTGCTTGTGTTGTTTTGCTTCATCGATCTCATCGAGTTTAATACGCTACTAGATTAAACCTTTAGCGCTTGTCTGGGGTTGTTTAGTAGTTAAGGTTAATTAGATCGCTTGTTTTTAATTAATTGTGGCTGAAGGAGATAGAAAAATAATTCCAACGATGAATATTCAAAGTATGAATTAATATATACTTGCATCGATGATCAGTTTTAATATTCCAATGGTGGATGTTGACTGAGACCAACATTTATTTCTTTGATTATTTTAATACTTTAATTGTTTTTAGCTCTTCTTAATTTTCTTTTGATCCAAAATTCTCCCCCCATCTTATTTCACATAGCATAAAGATCAAACTAATTACTCTTCGTGGGAACGATCCTTACTCTCACTACTACATATTATTTCAAGAGTAAAGGTTTTATTTTTGGGTGCCTACGACAGCACACCATTGAGTCAAAATAAGCTCACAAAGTGTGAATAGTAACTGTACCATGCATGGTGCATACTAGCTCCAGGCTAGCAAGTTGCTAGTCTTGTATGGAACCACAAATATAGAATAAAATAATAAAAATTAATTTGGTTGGCACTAAATAATTAAAAAAATTATATAAATATTAATATTAACAATACTTCGACTTTAAATATTGATATAAAAAAAATTAAAGAATTACAGAGATCTCATGCACAGCTTTACCACTAGAGGTTCGGAAGTCGTAGTAGGTGCCGGATCTTCTTTCAGCGGTCGACTCGGTCTACGAAGGTGAACGACCAGAAGTTCGGGTGCTTTCTTGTGCAGTTTCACCATAAGGGGAGGGGCTGTGTCGAGAGTGCGTATTTTGAGATGGACTCTCAAGGGCTCATCCGATGTTGTTCCAGTCTCTACCTCATCATCGGCACCATTGCCACCTTCATCTTAATGGACTTGCATGTAGAGGATCGAGTCAGAGTAATAGGCCTCAACCCCTTTGAATGGATCAATGTCGATAAATTTTGTCTTGACGATGCCACGATCGTCCACGTACTTCAAGTACTGGTGTAAGGTTGACGGTATGATCATGTACTGATGTATCCACGGACGTCCCAATAGGACGTTGTAGGATATGTCTACATCTATGATGTAGTAGGTGACCTCTGTTTTCAAATCGCCGATCTGACACTTAAGCAAATCTTGCTCAGAGGGTATCTCCTTCCTGCATTAAAGCCACTAATGGCAGTATTGGTTGCTGCCAGGCGATTCATCGGGATATCCAAGGTCTGAAGCAGACTCCATGGAATAAAGCTGATTGACGAACCGGGATCAATGTGCATCCGGTCCATCTTGATGGCGCCAATATACCCTGTGTAATACAGAGGATGATCGTGCCTATTATTCTTTAGCAACATGTCTTGTTACGAGAACGTGATGTTGGGTATCGCCTCCATCACATTATTGCAGTGGGGGCATACGACATGATTCTCAGTTAGCGGCTTGACCTACGCCAGGTAGGTATCGATATTCTACAATGCCTCATTCAGAGCAATCCGAGTGACTTTAGAGAGTCGAAGATGCTCGAATAGTGACTATTTTGCTTGGGTATTGGTCAATTGTGCCAAGATGTCGAAGTTGTAGGGCTTATCCAGCCCCTGAGCTGTATCTTTCTACAACGGTTTGTCGCTATGAGTTTCTTTCTGCTTGGACTTGTCCGCTGCCGGAGGCTGGAATAGACCCGATTTTGATGTTATAAGTGCGGCGATTGGAAGCGTACCATTATCAGGGATATTGTATTCTCGTTGGTACTCTAGGCCTGACCTTATCGTTCCTACTATAGCTTCTTCAGAAGGGAGAGAAATCGTGTAGAAGGACTTGGACTTCTTGCCCTTGGACTTGGTAGCGGAAGGTATTGCCTGCTGCATCAAGTCTGGAGCAAGATTTGCATAAACCCACATGACCATTTCCCGTGATGTGGTAAGAGGTATCAGCCCGGCTATTTGGTCACGAGCTGACTGAAGATTGACAACCTCCATTGTTGCCGTGGGGATCGTGTCACTACCATATTTTCTAAGAAAGGGTATTTTTGTCATTTCATAATTAATTAATTTATGTGCTTGTTGAATATTTATTTATTATATTATTTAATTATTGTTAGATGTTATATTTGATTTTGGACTTGTGTTAGTGGACCTAACTAGATTAGACTAGACTTATGGACGAACATTTAATTCTAGTTAGATTGAGCCCAACAAATAAGCCCAATAGTTAGCCCATTCATTATGAGGATAACTTAATTAGTTAAACCAATTGGATTATAACCTTTCTTTCTTAATTAATTCTTTTATGACAAGCCCCAAGGGGTATTGTGGACTTTTTATGGTGACTTGGAGTAGGGGCTAGGCCGGCCATAGCAAGGGGGAGGAGAGAGACTCTCTCTCTTCATTTATTCATTATAATTCTAGATCTAGAATTTTTCTCTGACAAATTTCTTCATCCCTATACCAAACCCTACCCAAATTTCTTTCCAATTTCTTCTCTACTCACCATTGGAGGCTAATAGAACAAGGAGGAGGCAAGGATCTATAAGGAGGAGGAAGGAGCAAAAGTTGAAGGCTCTTGACACTCATTTAGAGAATTATATTGGGAATCCATCTTCCAATAGGTATAATTCAGTTTTTTCTCTGTAATTAGACTCTAAATCTATAATTTAATCATTAGGAACTCTCCCATGTACTAAGGCTATCCATATGAAGTGGAATTAGGTTCATAGGAGGCCTATGGAGAAAGTTATATGGTATTTTGTGTCAATTTTGGGAAAATTTCAAGATTGGCACATATTGTGTTTGTCAATAGGTCAATTAGACCAAATTGACATGTGTTTGGTTGTGTGTGACTAGTGTAGTATCTATAATTGGATACATGTAGGTCGTATCACGATAATTTAGCGATACGAATTAATTTGGGGGTTTTCTTTCGACACGAAAGTTTGAGCATGTCACATTTTGATACGAGCACATAGATGAGTAGCTAACACTTCGTGTTGCTTCTAATTATGATTCTAGACTTGCTCGTGTCCTTTGGGATACATTTAATGGTGTGGTGGAGCCGTATCGCAAGCGTATCATAGATTGAGTGTGATACAGGTTGTAAACCCCCTCGTCAAATGTAGGAATTATTTAAATTGAGGAACAACCACAACCCAAATCCCAAGTACCCAAATTAGGGTATCAGTCTACACCAACCTGCTATGCCACGACTCTTGTGTACCACCCCAAATCTAGTTCTATATGTCTTCAACGCATTAGGAATCACCATGTTCAATTGTTTAAATTAATTAAATTATAGGCCAATTCCACCTCAAGCAGGACCTAACCCAGTCCACGTGCCCCCTTTCATGTGAACCAGCCCCCACTTCCAGGAGTCTTGGCCAGCCCAAGCTTTAAGGCCAGCCCACAAACTTTTAACATATAAATATACATATTCAACCATTAAACCATAAGAAATTACTATTCATTCATCTTCCCCAAACCCTAGCCGAACCAACCCCACCCGCCTGTACATCCGATCCCGACCGCCCTCATCCAATCCCGACCGCCTACATCCAATCCCGATCGCCCCACACCCGCCTGCACATCCGATCCCAACTGCCCTCATCCAATCCCGACCGTCCCACACCCGCCTGCACATCCGATCCCGACCGCCCAACCGCGGTAGACCAACCCCGACCCCCTCGGCTGGACCTCCATCCAGGCGCTGCTTCCCCCGTCGACCCAACGGCCATAGCCGCTGCTGCGACCCCTGTCGATTCTGTTGCTGCTGTTGCCAGAGTTGCCGCACGACGCCGGAGCTGCCGCATCGAAGGCTGATATCGACTGGACAAGCACCCCTCGACTACGATTGGTAAACACCCCCTCCTTCGTTGCATGATCTATAAATCGTAACAACCGCATCGTCGTGTCGGATGACGACATGATTAAGTCACAGTAAACCATGGGTATAAGTATGAATGCTTAATTAGATTTAATGGAGTCTATGGTTAATAATTATTTCGACCAAATGACCTGTGCATAGAACTTGTGTTCCACCTGAAAGCATAGTCGTAGACTTAGTACAATATGCATGGAGAATAATGAAGTGTAATTTAACAAGATGTAGTATAGTTTCGTGAAACCATAAATGAGTGATTTATTGACGTGAGGTGCATAGTGACAGAGGACAGGGCACGCTTGCATCTTAGCTACGTGCACACGCGACCCTGTAGTCTATCCACCGTGAACTGGCATCAATACCTAAGAGCAATGTCGTAGTCATGTATGTATTGTTTAGTGTCTGATGCAGGATTGCTATATTATATTGTGTTTAGGATCATTGGATCAGCCAGGAGACACTGCAGGAACCGGCTTTTGGCATTCGCAGCTCGAGGACTCATGCAAGATACCTTATCATATTTACTGTTTACATTAATGCTGCATATGTTGTATGATAAATTGTGTTCTCTTTCATATGACTGTGTGCGTCCGATATTGATTCGGATGCTATCGACGGATACGTCGATGATTTAGTATACTTGACCTAGTCACTAGCAGACTCACCCCATTGGAGGATACTCTGATATCTTCCGAGACCTGACACTCTTACACGTTTCACAGTGACATTCATATTGGGATGCGGGTCCGCGTATTCGACTAGCTATCGGTGCGTGTGACTTGCATCACGGTTAGTGCATAATTTAGGTTTATATTATATGATAGTAGAGACTGGCATGTAGCTACGTGGTATGCACGTCGAATATTCGATTTGCGTATTTACATTGGGAGGGGAGGACCACTAGTAGGCGTATGGGATACACCCATTGGATTCCGTAGTATCCGGAGGAGCTACGGATCCAATGACTCCCTTTATTCAGATTCTCCATTCTTCGAAGCGGTATGGACGTATATATCATTGCAGATTCCCTATTCTTCGGAGCGGTATGGACGTTATACTATTCAGATTTCTCGTTCTTCGGAGTGGTATGGACGTATATATACTTGCAAATTCCTCGTTCTTCGGAGCGGTATGGACGTTATGCCTACATCTACTCATACGTACCAAAGTTGTCCTCATATTGCACTCACTTAGATGGTTAGCACACCCTTTATTGCATTTACTTTATTCAGTATTTATATTTATGGCATATTTCTATGTATCTTGTTACATCCCTCTGAGGACCTGGTACCTTTCTAGATTTGGACGAGGCTTACTACCCCACAGTATATGGACCAGGACAGGAGACGAGGTTTGCTATAGCTGAGGATTTAGAGGTACAGCCGTCAGAGTTCCCGTGATCACTTGGTAGGCCTTCTGCCTAGTATTGGGTGCATTATCATCTAGTCAGCCGATGCCCCAGTCATTATCTTTTATCTATCATTTCAGTACTTTATTTCATCATAGTAGTGGGTTTGTTCCCACCTGACATTATTGGTTGTACTATGATATCTTGAGACTGGTGTTTATCTTCCAGCAGTTTATTTAGTACTTCTTGTTGTTATGTTATGGATGAGATAGTTTACCCGTTGATTGACTGATATTGGACATGTTAGTATTTTAGGACAGCGTAGCACTCTTCGTAAGGATCCATTAAATTGGGATATCCTTGGAGGTGTGTTAGCTGGCTATTGCCACATGGCCTAGTTCCATGTATTTTGGGACTGGGGCATGACATGGTTTTAGTGGTGGCCCATCCAGGTCGATTTATTCGCTTGTGGTATGGTAACATGCCCAGCGAGCCTGTAGTAGGATAGAAATTACTAGGTCTCATCCACTCTGATTACGTTTTTGAGCTTCCTTCGTGTTACTTCTAAATATCTGCATCCTGTTTGTTTGATTCCGTCCTCTTCTTAACAAAGTCCAATCTTTTGCAGCAAGATAAATTTGTATAGTGGACGAGGAGCACCCAGTGCCGCGGTGCCAGACAACACCACCCAAAGAGAGGAGGTACCCCAAGGGCAACCCCAACTACCGACACTGCTGATACATTGGCACGAGACATTGCAGGGCGATCCTACACCGCAGCCCGAGGGACAGACTTCCCAAACAATCCCCATACAGCATTGTGTGGGCCAGACTTCAGGAGCTACACCGATGCCGCAGACTGAGAGGCCGATATCTGAGGAGACGCCTACCGCACAGCCAGAGGTCCTACTACCACCACCTCCACTTTATCCACCCCAGATGCCACAACTAGACGGACAGTCACATATGCTACAGTTCTTCCAGACTATGATGCAAGCATTGTGCCATCAGACAGAGACGTTGAGGCAGAGCTTGATGGCAGTAATAGAGAGGACACCTGTCCCAGCACCCGTACCAGCACCTCCACCAGCCCAGACAGGTGGCACTGTTAGATGGTTCTGACAGATGGGAACATATACCTTCTCAGGCAATGAGACTACAGAACAGATCTCTGATTGGATCGCCAATACGGAAATGCTACTAGAGGCGTCATAACTACACTCAGACCTTTGGATGACTGCAGTGAGGGCCCAACTAAAAGGCAATACCCATCACTGGTGGGATTCCATTGAGCGCAGTATAGGCAAGAACCAGACCTGGGAACAGTTCTTAGAATACTTCAATGCGAAGTATTTTCCAGCCACAGTTAGGAATGCCCTGTACTCCAAGTTTCTACATCTTGAACAAGGGAATATGACTGTGGATGCATATGACGCGGAGTTCAGTCGTCTTAGCAGATTTGGTGCCGTCCTGATACCCAATGATCTAGAGAAAGCTCAGAGATTCCATCACAGCCTCAATTTTGAGCTACAGAGGTATACCACCACACATACGAGGATTTCGTACGAGGAGGTTCTTGCAGAAGCAAGGATCCAGGAGGCCATTGCCAGAGGAGCTAGACGTCCCAGCACGACCACGCTAGTCAGAGCCCAGCCCGGAGCAGGAGGACCGATCCGTTGTCCTAGAATGCAGACGTAGCAGAGGATAGCACCATACCAGCAAAATGAGTTTCCGTCTTACAACTACTACGACAAGAGAGGATATTACCAGAAGGACTGTAGAAAGAGATTAGGAATATGCATGATTTGTGGAGCGAGCCAGCACTACGCACGGGAGTGCCCACAATACAGAGACATAGCACCGCAGACATGATAGGGTCCAGCAGTACCGGTTCCGAGGATACTACCCCCACCAGGAGGACAGCGTCCACCAGCCCCCGAAGGATTTTAGAGAGGACCACCCTTGGCCCCACAGTAGGCACAGTTTGAACGAGCTCGATAGTAGACCGGAGGACAGAGACAGGGACAAGCCTTTGCATTAGCAGCTACTGAGGAGAAAACAGAAAGAGAAGCAATCACAGGTACCATTTTAGTTGCCTCATTACCTGCGACTGCATTATTTGATTCTGGAGCTACATTATCATTTATATCTAGTAGATTTGTAGCAATGCATAGAGTAACTACTTTCCCCTTACCTAAGAGTTGGAAGATTCTTACCGAAGGAGGTATCGTGCCGGTTACCAGCACTATTAGAACGTGTTCGGTAGTCGTATGTGGCAAAGAGATGAGAGCGCGATTCTTGGTATTGCCCATGCCGTACTTTGATGTTGTGCTAGGCATGGACTGGTTAAGCCAGTATAATGCTGTACTGAACTACTGGAAGGGTAGTGTCACTTTTAGACCGCCAGATCAACCAAAGTTTGAGTACATGCGAGGAACCGTCGAACAAGGAGTAGGGCAGATAGCTGGAACTTGCATGGCTATGGAGATTGTACCCCCACCAATAGTTGCAGAATTCGAGGATGTATTTTCAGAAGAATTGCCAGATTTACCGCCAGATAATGACGTAGAGTTCACCATTGAGCTAGTACCCGGAGCAGCATCGGTATCTTCTAATGTATACCGATTGGCGAAGAAGGAGTTAGATGAGCTGAAGCTGCAATTGGAGGAGTTACAGAGCAAAGGATTTATCCATCCTAGTGTATCACCCTGGGGAGCACCAGTGTTGTTTGTACCTAAGAAAGATGGAACAGTATACATGTGTATTGATTACAGAGCCCTTAATGCTTTGACTATTAAGAACAAGTACCCCCTGCCACGGATTGACGATTTATTCGACCAGTTGACAGGAGCAGTAGTGTTCACCAAGATCGACTTGAGATCGGGTTATCATCAGGTGAAGGTGCGAACAGAAGACATTCAAAAGACAGCATTCAGGACTCGTTATGGTCACTACGAGTTCTTAGTGATGCCTTTTGGATTGACGAATGCGCCTGCTGTATTTATGAACTTGATGAACAGGGTCTTCCACCAATACTTAGACCAGTTCGTGGTAGTCTTCATCGACGATATCTTGGTGTATTCAAAAAGCCACGAGGAGCACGAAGAACACTTGAGACTAGTGTTAGAAACCCTAAGGAGAGAGAGGCTTTATGCCAAGCTGAGCAAGTACGAGTTTCTTCTGGATCGTGTTGCTTTCCTTGGACACGTCATCTCAGGAGAGGGCATTTCAGTGGATCCTGTGAAGATTTCGTCAGTAGAGACATGGCCAACCCCTACCAATGTCTCAGAGGTGAGAAATGTCCTAGGGCTTGTCGGATATTATCGGTAGTTCGTGAAGAACTTCGCAAAGATTGCAGAACCGATGACCCGCCTAACCCATAAGGAGCAGGAGTTCGCGTGGACAGAGGAGTGTCAGAAGACATTCGATGAGCTGAAGAAGCGTTTGACTACAACACCCATCTTGACCATACCTTCTGGACCCGGAGGATTCATGATCTACAGCGATACATCCGGGAAAGGGTTAGGATGCGTGTTGATGCAGCATGGAAAGGTTGTAGCTTATGCTTCTAGACAGTTGAGGACACATGAGAAGAACTATCCCACCCACGACTTGGAGCTTGTCGCGGTAATTATTGCCTTGAAGCTTTGGAGGCACTATTTATATGGAGAAAGAGTGGAGATATTTACTGATCATAAGAGCCTAAAATACGTCTACACTCAGAAGGACCTGAACCAGAGACAGAGACGTTGGCTCGAGGTAATGACAGACTTCGAGATCGAGCTACAGTACCATCCGGGAAAGGCCAACGTAGTAGCTGACGCGTTAAGCAGAAGACCTATGGCATTCTTTCTGACTACCCAACGACATTTATTGAGGGATCTAGAGAAGATGGGTATAGAGATTGTCATGCCCGAAATAGACAGAAAATTGTCAAGTTTTCAGCTGCAATCGACATTGGTGGAGAGAATCAAGGCTGCTTTGCCGACAGATGCCAGATTTTAGAGGCTCAGACAGAGGATAGAGGCTGGATTACAGACAGGCCTGCGGATACATGAAGACGGAACCTTAAGATGTGGAGACCGTCTCTATGTACCAAATGGAGAACTTCGACAGGAGTTGATAACAGAAGCACACAGTTCAACCTACTCTATTCATCCAGGAGGCACGAAGATGTATATGGACCTGAGGCAGTACTACTGGTGGCATGAAATAAAGAGAAAAATAGCACGCTTTATGGCCAAGTTCTTGGTGTGTCAGTAAGTCAAGGCTGAGCATCAGAGATCTGTAGGATTGCTTCAACCACTACCTATATCGGAGTGGAAATGGGATCACATCACTATGGACTTTGTTACGGGCTTCCCGAGGAGTCCTAGTGGTCACAATACAGTATGGGTAATCATGGATAGACTCACCAAGTCCGCACACTTTTTACCTTTCAGAGTTGGGCAATCCACAGAGGTCTTAGCAGACATGTACATGAGGGAGATTGTGCGCCTGTACGGAGTGCCAGTGAGTATCATGTCTGACATAGATACGAGGTTCATATCTTACTTTTGGCAAAGTATGCAAGAGAGTCTCGGTACCCGCCTGAAGTTTAGCACAGCGTATCACCCACAGACAGATGGCCAGTCAGAGCGCACCATTCAGACGTTGGAAGACATGTTAAGAGCGTGCATGCTAGATTTCGGAGGATCATGGGAGGACCATTTGCATTTGGTCGAGTTTTCCTATAACAACAGCTATCAAGCGAGCATCCAAATGGATCCCTATGAAGCGTTGTATGGAAGGAAGTGTCGCTCCCCACTATGCTGGAGCGACATAGGCGAGCGACAGATTCTCGGACCAGAGTTGGTTGTTCGTATAGTGGAGAAGGTGAAGAAGATCCAAGGACACCTACGAGCAGCACAGGACATGCATAAGCATTGGGCGAACGTGCATCGACGACCCTTAGAGTTTCAGGTTGGAGATCACGTATTTCTAAAGATATCACCTACTCGAGGGACTATCAGATTCGGAGGCCGAGGAAAGCTGAGTCCGAGGTACATCGGACCATTTGACGTATTAGAACGCGTCAGAGAGGTTGCTTACAGATTAGCCCTGCCGCAGACTTTGGAAGGAGTCCATGACGTCTTCCATGTATCTCAGTTGAGGAGGTACATACCGGATCCGGGTCATGTGCTTGATTATTTCGAAATCACAGTCGGCCCGAGCCTATCATACGAAAAGGAGCCTGTGAAGATTCTAGACAGAAGTGAGAAGGTATTGCAAGGGCAGACCATTCCCTTAGTTCGTGTTTCATGGAGGCATCATGCACCAAGCGAGTCGACCTGGGAACGTAAGGAGGATATTCGCCAGCGTTACCCCCACCTCTTCGAAGGCCTAGGTATATGGTAGCATTTTAAATTCAGTCTTTAGTTCTTACCATACATATGTTTTAATTTCGAGGATAAAATGCTCTAAGGAGGGTAGATTGTAAACCCCCTCATCAAATGTAGGAATTATTTAAATTGAGGAACAACCACAACCCAAATCCCAAGTACCCAAATTAGGGTATCAGTCTACACCAAGCCTGCTATGCCACGACTCTTGTGTACCACCCCAAATCTAGTTCTATATGTCTTCAACGCATTAGGAATCACCATGTTCAATTGTTTAAATTAATTAAATTATAGGCCAATTCTACCTCAAGCAGGACCTAACCCAGTCCACGAGCCCCCTTTTATGTGGACCAGCCCCCACTTCCAGGAGTCCTGGCCGGCCCAAGCCTCAAGGCCAGCCCACAAACTTTCCACATATAAATATACATATTCAACCATAAAACCAAAAGAAATTACTATTCATTCATCTTCCCCAAACCCTAGCCAAACCAACCCCACCCGCCTGCACATCCGATCCCGACCGCCCTCATCCCATCCCGACCGCCTGTATCCAATCCCGACAGCCCCACACCCGCCTGCACATCCGATCCCGACCGCCCTCATCCAATCCCGACCGCCTGCATCCAATCCCGACCGCCCCACACCCGCCTGCACATCCGATCCCGACCGCCTGCACTCAAATTCCGACCGCCCAACCGCGGCAGACCAACCCCGGCCCCCACGGCTGGACCTCCATCCAGGAGCTGCTTCCCCCGCCGACCCAACGGCCATAGCCGCTGCTGCGACCCCTGCCATTTCTGTTGCTGCTGCTGCTGCTGCCAGAGTTGCCGTACGACTAGACAAGCACCCCTCGACTACGATTGGTAAACACCCCCTCCTTCGTTGCATGATATATAAATCGTAACAACCGCGTCGTTGTGTCGGATGACGACACAATTAAGTAACAGTAAACCATGGGTATAAGTATGAATGCTTAATTAGATTTAATGGAGTCTATGGTTAATAATTATTTCGACCAAATAACCTGTGCAGAGAACTTGTGTTCCACCTGAAAGCATAGTCGTAGACTTAGTACAATATGCATGGAGAATAATGAAGTATAATTTAACAAGATGTAGTATAGTTTTGTGAAACCATAAATGAGTGATTTATTGATGTGAGGTGTACAATGACAGAGGACAGGGCACGCTTGCATCTTAGCTACGTGCACACGCGACCCGGTAGTCTATCCACAGTGAACTGGCGTCAATACCTAAGAGCAACGTCGTAGTCATGTATGTATTGTTTAGTGTCTGATGCTGGATTGCTATATTATATTGTGTTTAGGATTATTGGATCAGCCAGGAGACACTGTAGGAACCGGCTTTTGGCATTCGCAGCTCAAGGACTCAGGCAAGATACCTTGCCATATTTACTGTTTAAATTAATGCTGCATATGTTGTATGATAAATTGTGTTCTCTTTCGTATGACTGTGTGCTTCCGATATTGATTCGGGTGCTATCGACGGATACGTCGATGATTTAGTATACTTGACCTAGTCACTAGCAGACTCACCCCATTGGAGGATACTCTGATATCTTCCGAGACCTGACACTCTTACACGTTTCACAGTAACATTTATATTGGGATGCGGGTCCGCATATTCGACTAGCTATCGGTGCGTGTGACATGCATCACGGTTAGTGCGTAATTTAAGTTTATATTATATGATAGTAGAGACTGGCATGTAGCTACGTGGTATGCACGTCGAGTATTCGATTTGCGTATTTATATTGGGAGGGGAGGACCACTAGTAGGCATATAGGATATACCCATTGGATTTTGTAGTATCCGGAGGAGCCACGGATCCAATGACTCCCTTTATTCAGATTCTCCGTTCTTCGGAGTGGTATGGACGTATATATCATTGCAGATTCCTCATTCTTCGGCACGGTATAGACGTTATACTATTCAGATTCCCCGTTCTTCGGAGTGGTATGGACGTATATATACTTGCAAATTCCCCGTTCTTCGGAGCGGTATGGACGTTATGCCTACACCTACTTATACGTACCAAAGTTGTCCTCATATTGCACTCACTTAGATGGTTAGCACACCCTTTATTGTATTTACTTTATTCAGTATTTATATATATGGCATATTTCTATGTATCTTGTTACGTCCCTCTGAGGACCTGGTACCTTTCCAGATTTGGACGAGGCTTACTACCCCACAGTATACGGACCAAGACAGGAGACAAGGTTCGCTACAGCTGAGGAGTTAGAAGTACAGCCGTCAGAGTTCCCGTGATCACTTGGTAGGTCTTCTGCCTAGGATTGGGTGCATTATCATCTAGTCAGCCGATGCCCCAGTCATTATCTTTTATCTATCATTTCAGTACTTTATTTCGTCATAGTAGTGGGTTTGTTCCCACCTGACATTATTGGTTGTACTATGATATCTTGAGACTGGTATTTATCTTCCAGCAGTTTATTTAATACTTCTTGTTGTTTATGTTGTGGATGAGATAGTTTACCCGTTGATTGACTGATATTGGACATATTAGTATTTTAGGATAGCGTAGCACTCTTCGTAAGGATCCATTAAATTGGGATATCCTTGGAGATGTGTCAGTTGGCTATTGCCACGTGGCCTAGTTCCGTGTATTTTGGGACTGGGGCGTGACACAGGTGCGGTGCACTCCACGTGTTTGATACTTTGCATTATAATTCAATTTACCTTGGTTATCATTATTAGAGTATTTTATTTATAGTTGTTATATATATATATATATATGTGTGTGTGTGTGTGTGTGTGTGTGTGTGTGTGTGTGTGTGTGTGTGTGTGTGTGTGTATAGGTGTTTGTATGGGTGATAGGGGGAGGTGTTGGGCAAGTAATAAGCAGCATCAGCAGTAATAAGAAGCAGCAGCAGCAGCAATAAGAAGCGACAGCAGTAGTAAGCAGCAATAAGAAGCAGCAGCAGCTATAAGAAGCAACAGCAACAATAAGAAGCAGCAGCAGCAGTATGCAGCAATAAGAAGCAGCAGCAGCAACAATAATAAGAATGCAGTAGCAGCAGCGAGAAGCAGCAATAAGTAGTATATAGTAGCCATTACAGTACTCAATAGGAGGGGTGTCCAAGAGATGAGGAATGTGTGGGAGTACTAATGTAATATATGATCAAGTATAGTAAGGTTGAGTATCAATTTTTGTGTATGATACCAAGAGTATAGGAGTTAAGTATTAGGGAAAGGTAGGATAACTATTAGTTTATAGTTAAGGTAAGTTTTATATAGTAAGGTATTAGCTAGTATACCCAATATAGCTAGTTGATCTAGTTAAGGTTTTGGTCTAAGTTGCTAGGTAATCATTAAGATATATAATATTGTCGTTGAGGGTATTAAGATATTAAAATACTAAGGTAATTGTTAGTACTAAGGTATTAGTTATATATTGGTATTAAGTTATTGTATATAGTATTATATAATTTATATATGTATAGATATTGATACTATATTAATTAGTATAGGTATTGGGTTTGTATATCAAGAGGGGTGTGTAGGTGGTGTGATATCGTGTTGGTTCAAAGCCAAGATATCCACTTAGCATTAGTTTAGCTTGGGATACTATATATATTTTCATCTTGTATATATATATTATTGTATTTTCATATCTAATAATTTACGTATCTTATGATTCGGTATAGTGTCGATACTCTAGTATCCTAACATAGCTAGTATAGTCTAGTTACATAGTGTATGGACCCAATATCCTAGAGATGGACTCATACAACCTAAAAATATCTAGTTTGACCAAGTTTGACTAGTTTGACCTAGAGTTGACCTAGTTTGACTGTTTTGACTTATAAATGGCTTTATGACATAGAATTTGACTCATTTAACTTATTTTCGATCCAAAACCTTGTCTTGATGTAATTTTCTATATTTAGGTCTCCGAGGCACCGTTGCAGACATCTTTGATATTGTTTACCGAATTTTTGGCAAGTACATTCTCTGATAGTTTCTCATTTATGATATCCCCTTTGTTTCTTGTATTTAGTACATATATCCTTGATTTCTTGACACGATGGTTACACGGATTGGTATATCCGGATCTCGTTATGAGATATTATTCCTTGGTATTTATGGTATATTTTGTGCAAGCCTTGTTCCTTGTTCTTCTTGTACATGTACAAACATTAATTCTTGGGGAGACTAGCTACCTATCCAGTGAATCCAGTGTCATAACGTACCATGGTTGGATCCATTATACCAGTCAGGACGGGGAGTGTTAGTGTAGATATGTGATCATACCCTCCTTGTGTATGTCTTATTCCTTGAATAATATTAATCATATACCGCACGTATGATTAACCAGGCCATAATCCTTATACAAGTTCTCAAGTCGATCACATGTTGAAGCTGGTACTCACTCACTTAGTAGTAGTATTTTTTGCTCAGTTCCATGATGCTTATTCTTTTATTTATTTCCAGTATTCCTATCGTGCATATCTCTTGTACCTATATATTGTATCTTGTATATTCGCTCTATTTACTGTTACATTATTTATATCATTTATTGGAACTGCTGTTAGAGATGTACTTTTCTCCTTTCCTGACTAGATATATTTTTTCCATATGACACTGAGGAGTGGTATCCCACTCACTATGGGCCTTATGACATAGTTGGCTTAGAGCCAGAGACTTTGGCTCAGGAGGGTCTCATCCCGGTTGAGACAAGCGACCCTGTACCCGTTGTAAACCCCCTCACCCAAAATAGGTATTTTGTGTGTATTTTATATTATTACATTTATTTTAGATTATTTTAAATATTAAATTTTTTTAGAGTATTCTCTTAGTTAATTAGAAAATAAATTTGTTTGATATATTTACTTATATAAATATTTATTTAGAATCATTTTTAGGCTATTTTAGATTTTTGGAGATTTTTCTAGAATTTTTGGGTAATTAAAACATAGAAAACGTAAATTTGTAGGACTTTCATGATTTACTATGAGACCATACTTGCATATTGTTCCTACCAAATATTTATTTTAGGTTAAAATATTTAATTATATTTTTCTTTAATTTATTTAGAATTTTAAGAAATTTATTTATATTTTTGAAATTATTTAGGATTTATTTGGATATATATAGTCTTAATATTAGATATATGCTAATTTAGTGTTAATAGATATTAATAAAATTATATATAAATTATTTGTATTATCTTTAATTCTATTTAAGATTATAAATTATTGAGATAAACTCAAACTCTATTTTAAATTAATTCAAATCCTGAGCCTACTACGAAAGCACCTTCATGCATATCCTATCCTTATTTAAATTGATCCTAATCATGTCCAAATTAACCAATCCTAGTCGTATTCAATTAAGTAGTCTCCACCATTATAAATATCTATTAGACTTATGGAATAAACTCTTCTTTCATATTTTTCTTCCCCAAACTCCCCTCTTTTTCGTCCAAAAATAGTTAAAATTTGTCATAAATTCAGTCTCATTTTCTAGTAGTTATGACGATTTAAAAAGATGATATCTCCTATCTCCGGACTCCAAACGTAATTCAGTTTTTTTGGTTCGAACCATATCAAGGTTAGTTTTTTTAATATATAAATTATTTTAATAATTTATGAACCTATTTTTCTAGAAAATTCTAAAAGTGTCAGCTATCCAAAATCAGACACGTTTCCGTATTTTCGAGATTTCGGGAGATCCCGAATTTGGAATTATGAACCGTTTGAAGTTTAGAAAAATTGACATGATGAAATTACATAAAATAATATTTCTAGAATTTAACATATAATTTTAATCTACTGTAAAATTCGTGCAACGTAGACGTAAATAGAAAATCACCAAAAACTGTCATCTGTGCGCCCTTGATGCCATAACTCTTTACCGACTTATAATTTTATGAAACCATCGATTCCGAAATTCATGTAGCACTAAAATCTATAGAATTTTACACACAAATCTAGGATTTGAGTTAGTTGACTTTTTGGTCAACGGATTGCCTCGATTTGCGTGTCACGAATCACAAATTTGTAAAGTTGACTTTCTTTAGACCAAAATTAGGGTTTAACAATAAAATCAGATTATAATAAGATTAAAATACTATTTTAGGTTATTTTATTCATAATTAAAATAGATTAAAATAGAGGAACCTATTCACCCACTTTTGTAACCTAACTTGTTTAATTTATGTGACGGGTAGATTGGGCGACGCCTTGAGTTGAGACTTCATTCTTTTTCAGACCAGGCAAGATATCTTGACAAATTGCTTACAGTACTTTTGCATCCTTATTATATTTTATATATCCATTGCATGTGTGTTTTCTTTCAGTCATAATTATATACAATATATATGTTGACACACACTTGACACATAGTATCATGGGAGGGGAGGACAATCAGTAGGCGTATGGGCTATAACCACTCTGGTAAACCATAGTAACTAGCATGCACTATGGTAGTCGTGTCCGATGGTCGCTACCCTCGTGGTATGACGGCTGATGATGTCCCTGACGTGTGTGCGAGTTGTGAGATTATATAGAGTAGCCTACCCATGCCCATATGTCAAAAAGTTGTCCTCATTATGCATTCTTATAGATTGTCTTGTACAGCGTACTTATATATTTTTTACCTATTATGCATGCTTACTGTATTCAAATTGGCATGTTTCTATGTATCTTGTTACGTCGCTCTAAGGACCTGGTCCCTTTCCAGGTATAGACGATCTTGACTATTCGCAGGAGCACAGATCAGGACTTGCTACTTATCTCTTTCGATGAGGTCTTCTCTTTGAGCCTCATCATTCATTAGATGTACTTATTTTATCTCTCTTATATTCTATTTTGGTAGTGGATTTGTTTTCACCCAACTACTTGTTCTTATCAAGCATTTTATACTTGATTCAGTTATATAGTTGATTGGTTATTTGATTATGTGGATGAGATCTAGTTATGCCCTATGACTTATAATAATATATATATACCACATGTGAGTTAATATTCATATTACAGCGTACGTGTGTATTATGGTATCCATATTGGAGTTGCCATATACATACAGCTGATATGCTTACGTATTCCTAGTCCTACGTATTTTGGGACTGGGGCGTGACATGTTTTTGTGGTGGCCCATGCAGGTCGAGAGTATATTGTCTTGGTTACGTTACTATACCAAGCAAGCCTGCAAATAGGATTAGAGTATAGGATCTCATCCACATTTGACTATGACTCACCTTTCTTCTAGTCTGTTCTATTTAGATAATTGCATCATGCTTGATTCATGTGCTTCCCTAATAGTTTTTTGAGTATATTCTTCTGCTAGAATATAGGAATCCTTGTTATTAGGATGATAATTAGGGTAATATCCCTACTAAGAATACAACTAGAATATTGACACGTCACTAAGTTTAGAATACCTAATGAACCCTAGCATCCCTTACCTGTAGGTTAATTGACCACTATCCCTTGATACATTTATGAAGGACTTGAGAGTAGTATAAACACGACTAGAGTTAGTAAGAAATTTGACCATATTGTTTGACCCTAGTATTGAGGAACCAATAGAAATCCAAGATTGAACATTAGGACTAAACCTAACTTTCATAGTGAGATAATATTAGAACTATAAATTTAGATCATTGTCTTGATATTAGGAGAACAATATCTTAGGAAGCCAAGAGGAAAGAATATAACACTTTTCTTGATCATACCTCGAACATAGAGATTAGCATACCACCTTACCTTAGGAAATTATGATATTATCAAGAGTCTCTCTATTTAATTTTATATCTTGTTTCTCCGAAACCTTAATGCTCGCTATTGGTGCGACAACTAAAATTTTCTTTCATCTTTCAATTCGTGTCACCTAACCCTTCTGATTGTAGGTCAAGTAATTTTCTTTTATGTTAGATACATAGTTTGGTAGGATTGTAGTTTGTTAATCTTAAATTATGTGCTTAGTAGTTAGAACTTAATAGTTGAGTTGTTCATTTAGATTATGATTTTATGATTATTCTTTAGTTTCAAATCACGTAATTTGTACTTTAACTCATCATAATCCAGCGTACCTATATTCTGTACTACTTTGACTTATGCTGCTATTATAGCCTAGTTTTGCAAGCTTATTCTTTTATCGAGCTTGTTCATGACATATGTATTATTGGGGGCCCACACTAATACATTGTCTAAATCAGAATCAGTGTATTATGGTCTGATCAACCTTAGTGCGCTTGGTTTGCTCTTCGCATGGCTACTTTACGTGGATTGAGATATAGTTGACTCAACTTGTTAGACGAATATACTTGCCCTCTAGACTAGTCAGAGCATATCACGTCAACTACATAATCGTTCTGATGTGAACATGCGAATAGGAATTTACCAAAATAAGATTTCAATCCACAACTGCCTTGGCTACTCCCTTTTGAATTCTTTAATCGTTTTGAACCCCGTACTTGTATTCTATCACCTCCTCCTTGAATTCTTTATTGTTGATTTTCGTCTTCTCCTGTTTCGAAAAGATGAACGCTCGTACTTGGTATAAGTTTGATACACGGAGAGTACTAGATATACCCCATAGGTCAATCACATTACTTGGTGACTACTTTTGTAATTAAGGACAAAAAATATGTGAGATATTTTGTGGATTGAATAACACGATTAAATAATTTGAGAAAGTTTTTCTTAAATGTATAGCCTATATGATAGATCAGTAAATTTTAAGTTGGGTAGAAGTTACATTGTCAACTTGAGGTAAAAAAATTTAAATTATAATCAAGTAAGATTAGATTGAGAGATTTAAGTAATTTTAATTTTGAGAATTTTTAGAAGAATGATTTAGATTATGATGATTTAACTTTAAAGATAATAATGCCTTATAGAATAAATTTTAAAACTTTGATATTGCAGATCAAATATTTATAATTTGAGCACATGATTTAAATTTTGAATATTGGAGATTCAAATTAATAATTTAAATCTTGGGAAAAAAATAGAACTCTAAACATGAACATTGATGGATTGAATTCAAAATTTTATAATTTAATGATTTTGATTAAAAGTTGAATTTTGATTGTTGGATCACCTATTTGAAATATTGATAATAGAAATTGAATTTAAAATTTGTAGAGTCCAAAATTCTTAAGTTGAAATATAGGAATAAGATTTGATTAGAATTATTTTAAATCTATATGAGATTATGATAGTTGAAATTCATAATATAAAATTTGATGTGGGTTATTTAAATCTTCAAGATACCATATAGATTTGAATTAAATTTGGATGTTAATTATTTAAAAATCTAAAAGAGATTATGATAGGTTAAATTTTGATTTAAAAAGCGATTATTTTAATTTTGAAGAGATTGTGATGGACTTAAATAGATTTTGTCATTTAAATATTTTGAGAAGATTGCGGTTGACTTGTCTTAGATAGAATATGAAAGATTTAACAAATTATTCCTTATTTTTAATTTCGAGGACAAAATTTTTATAAGTTGGGTAGATTGTAAACTCCCTCACCCAAAATAGGTATTTTGTGTGTATTTTATATTATTACATTTATTATAGATTATTTTAAATATTAAATTTTTTAGAGTATTCTCTTAGTTAATTAGAAAATAAATTTTTTTAATATATTTACTTATATAAATATTTATTTAGAATTATTTTTATGCTATTTTAGATTTTTGGAAAATTTTCTAGAATTTTTGGGTAATTAAAACATAGGAAACATAAATTTTTAAGACTTCATGATTTACTATGAGACCATACTTGCATATTGTTTCTACTAAATATTTATTTTAGGTTAAAATATTTAATTATATTTTTTTGTAATTTATTTAGAATTTTAAGAAATTTATTTATATTTTTAAAATTAATTAGGATTTATTTGGATATATATACTCTTAATATTAGATATATGCTAATTTAGTGTTAATAGATATTAATAAGATTATATATAAATTATTTGTATTATTTTTAATTCTATTTAAGATTATAAATTATTGAGATAAACTCAAACTTTAATTTAAATTAATTCAAATCATGAGCCTACTAGGAAAGCAACTTCATGCATATCCTATCCTTATTTAAACTGATCCTAATCATATTCAAATTAACCAATCCTAGTTGTATTCAATTAAGTAGTCTCCACCATTATAAATATCTATTAGACTTATGGAATAAACTCTTATTTCATATTTTTCTTCCCCAAACTCCTCTCTTTTTAGTCCAAAAATAGTTAAAATTCGTCATAAATTCAGTCTCATTTTCTAGTAGTTATGATGACTTAAAAAGACGATATCTCCTATCTCCGGACTCCAAATGCGCTCCAGTTTTTTTTTTAGAACCATATCAAGGTTAGTTTTCTGAATATATAAATTATTTTAATAATTTATGAACCTATTTTTTCTAGAAAATTCTAAAAATGCCAGTTGTCCAAAATCAGACGCGTTTCCGTATTTTTGAGATTTCAGGAGATCCCGAATTCGGAATTACGAACCGTTTGAAGTTTTAGAAAATTAACATGATGAAATTACATAAAATAATATTTCTAGAATTTAACATTTAATTTTAATCTACTATAAAATTTGTGCAACGTAGACGTAAATAGAAAATTACCAAAAATTGTCATCTATGCGCCCTAGTGGCCATAACTCTATACTGACTTATAATTTTATGAAATCGTTGATTCCAAAATTCATGTAGCACTAAAATGTATAGAATTTTACACATAAATCCAGGATTTGAGTTGGTTGACTTTTTCGTCAACGGATTGTCTCGATTTGCATGCCACGGATCACAAATACATAAAGTTGACTTTCTTTAGACCAAAATTAGGGTTTAACAATAAAATCAAATTATAATAAGATTAAAATACAATTTTAGGTTAATTTATTCAGAATTAAAATAGATTAAAATAGAGGAACCTATTCACCCACTTTTGTAACCTAACTTGTTTAATTTATGTGACGGGTAGATCGGACGACGCCTTGAGTTGGGACTTCATTCTTTTTCAGACCAGACAAGATACCTTGCCAAATTGCTTACAGTACTTTTGCATGCTTATTATATTTTATATATTCATTTTATGTGTATTTTCTTTCAGTCATAATTATATACTATATATATTTTGACACACACTTGACACATAGTATCATTGGAGGGGAGGACAATCAGTAGGCGTATGGGCTATAACCACTCTGGTAAACTATAGTAACTAGCACGCACTATGGTAGTCGTGTCCGATGGTTGCTACCCTCTTGGTATGTCGGCTGATGGTGTCACGATGGTCGCTACCCTCGCGGTATGACGGCTGATGATGTCCCTGACGTGTGTGTGAGTTATAATATTAGATAGAGTAGCCTACCCATGCCCATACGTCGAAAAGTTGTCCTCATTATGCATTCATATAGATTGTCTTGTACAGCGTACTTATATATTTTCTACCTATTATGCATGCTTACTGTATTCAAATTGGCATGCTTCTATGTATCTTGTTACGTCCCTCTGAGGACCTGGTCTCTTTCCAGGTATAGACGATCTTGACTATTCGTAGGAGCACGGATCAGGACTTGCTACTTATCTCTTTCGAGGAGGTCTTCTCTTCGAGCCTTATCATTCATTAGATGTACTTATTTTATCTCTCTTATATTCTAGTTTGGTAGTGGATTTGTTTTTACCCAACTACTTGTTCTTATCAAGCATTTTATACTTGATTCAGTTATATAGTTGATTGGTTATTTGATTATGTGGATGAGATCTAGTTATGCCCTATTACTTGTGACAATATATATATACCATATGTGAGTTAATATTCATATTACAGTGTACGTGTGTATTATGGTATCCATATATTGGAGTTGCCATATACATACAGCTGACATGCTTACGTATTCCTAGTCCTACGTATTTTGGGACTGGGGTATGACACCCATAGCTCAGTAGATAGATTTATTTGTACTGGATTTGTCTCCAGCATTTTTTATTAGTATTTCTTTAGATGACTCATTGGATATTATTTTGTCTTGTGAGTTATATTTGAATCTTCAGTTCTTTATATCATATTCGTGCGATTGTTCCATCTTATAGATCTATGATTGAGTATTCATATTTTATTGGTGGCATTATTATATCTTGATTGCTAGATAGATAGTTTACCCAAACAATGTTCTACCGCCGATGTTGTGACGTAGGCTGGACGTTGTTCACTACTCGTGCCCCTATACCGGGTGCAGGTCATGACACATTTTTAGTGGTAGCCCATTCAGGTCTTCGATATCGCAATTAGTGTGATTCATAGTGGTGCTCTAATTTGAGTGCTATTATGAGCCTATTTTAGGATATAGGATATAGGCTGAGAATACTCAATCACATCTAGGAAAAACTCTATTGTTTATTTCAACTGTTCTTCTTGATTCTATTCCAGCTTTAGCTTTATTTGATAGTGGTGCTTCCCATAGTTTTGTATATGTTTCTTTTGCTCTGAAGCATCATTTGGTAGCTGAGTCTTTGCTTATGACTTGCAAGATCATGACCGGGGGAGGCATTATCCTTGTTAGTGATATTTGCAAGGATCAGAGAGTTACTCTGGGAGGCTGGGAGCTAAGTGTGTGTCTACTTTTAATGTCACTTTTGAGCTACGATATTATACTCTGGATGGATTGGTTGAGTAGGCACCATGATAGTATAGATTACAAATGAGGTAGAGTTTTGTTTAACACACTAGGATTGCCGCCAGATTAAGATATTGAATTATCTATGGAGCTATGGTGGAAGACAAGGAGTTTCTGCATCGTTTGATAGCAGAGTTCTTGGATGTGTTTCCTGAGAAGTTGCCAGGATTGCCGCCAGATCAAGATATTGAATTCTCTATAGACTTGGTGTCAGGTGTAGAGCCAATTTTACAGCATGTCTATAGAGTAAACAATAGTGAGCTGGTCGAGCTGAAGAAGCAAGTGGATGAACTACAGGATAAGGGGTTTATCAGATCTAGTTTTTTACCATAGGGAGCCCCGGTATTGTTTGTACCGAAGAAGGATGGATCGGTGCGCATGTGAATCGATTACAGGATATTGAATAATCTCACTATCAAGAATAAATACCCGTTGCCACGGATTGATGATCTGTTCGATCAGTTGAGTGGTGTCAAGGTATTTTCCAAGATAGACTTGAGATCAGGCTACCACCAAGTAAAAGTGAAGTCGAAGGACATTCCGAAGACTGCTTTTAGGACTCGGTATGGCCAGTATGAGTTCATGGTGATGTCATTTGGGTTGACTAGTGCCCCGACGATATTTATGAATTTAATGAAGAAGGTGTTCCACCAGTACCTTGATAAGTTCATGGTGGTGTTCATCGATGACATACTCATATACTTGAAGACACCAGAGGAGCATCTGCGGATTGTGTTGGATGTGCTGAGGAAGGAGAAGTTGTATGGAAAGCTGTCCAAGTGTGAGTTCTTTCTAGACAATGGGGAGTTCTTAGGACATGTTGTGACTAGTGATGGAATTTTAGTGGATCCGAAGAAGATCACAGCAGTGGTATCTTGGAAGTCCCCGAGTTCAGTGGCAGAGACCAGAAGTTTCTTGGGTCTGGCAGGCTACTACAGGAAGTTTGTGTAAGATTTCTCAAGGATTACCGAGCTGATGACTAGAATCACTAGGAAGGACGCAGAGTTTGTTTGGATAGAGGAGTGTCAGGCTACTTTTGAGGAATTGAAGGTGAGGCTGACGTCTGCTCCTATTTTGACGTTGCCATCAGGGTCTGGAGGTTTCACTATTTATAGTGATGCATCAGGGAAAGGTCTGGGTTGTGTTCTTTAGCAGAATAGGAAAGTGATCACCTATGCATCCAGGCAATTGCGTCCTCATGATAAGAACTATCCTACCCATGATTTGGAGTTGACAGCAGTAATTTTTACCTTGAAGTTGTAAAAATACTATTTGTACGAAGAGCATGTGTGGATCTTCACAGACCACAAGACCTTGAAGTACGTTTTCACTCGGAAGGAGTTGAACATGAGGCAGCGTCGGTGGTTGGAACTGATGAAGGATTTTGACATATTCTTACAGTATTATCCGAGGAAAGCCAATGTAGTTGTCGATGCCTTGAGCAGGTATCCGGTAGCTATGTTTTTAACGCATGATCGATATTTATTGGAGAATCTGGAAAGCTTGGGCATTGAGACGATAGTCCCTGGTTTTGCCATACAGATATAGGGATTGAAGATACAATCAGAGTTGATGGACATGATCAAGGTAGCCCAGTATGAGGATGTATCTCTGAGGAGCATCAGAGCTCAGGTGAGAGCAGGATTGGAGGATATTTTCAATATTGCTGAGAATGGTTCTTTGCGACATGGTGCTAAATTATGTGTGCCTAGTGGGAAGCTACATGAGGAGGTATTGCATAAAGTACACTGCTCTCAATATTTTATACATCCAGGTGCCAACAAGATGTATCAGGATATGCGAGAGAGAGTGTGGTGGTATGGCATGAAGAGGGAGGTGGCACAGTTTGTATCCAGATGCTTAGTGTGCCAGCAGGTAAAAGCAGAAAGGCAGAGGCAAGGTGGATTACTTCAGCCATTATCCATTCCAGAGTGGAAGTGGCTGCACATTACTATAGATTTTGTGTCCGGACTTCCAAGATCTCCAGGAGGAAAAGACGCGATTTGGGTTATCGTTGACAGGTTGACCAAGTCGGCCCACTTTTTGTCTTTCAAGGTGGATTTGTCTACGGAGAAGATGACAGAGATGTATGTGAGGTAAATCATCATGATACATGGGGTTTCCGTCAGCATAGTCTCGGATCGGGATAGTTATTTTACTTCTCATTTTTGGAGGAGTTTGCAGGCGAGTTTGGGCACCCAGCTCAAGTTTATTACTGCATATCATCCCCAGATAGATGGGCAGTCAGACAGGCCCATTCAGACTCTTGAGGATATGTTGCGCACCAGTGTAATAGATTTCGGAGGATCTTGGGAGGACCATCTCTATTTGGTAGATTTTGCTTATAATAACAGCTACCAGGCTCGTATAGAGATATCACCATTTGAGGCTCTGTACGGTCGAAGATGTCATACTCCCTTGTCATGGGACGATGTTAGAGAGAGAGCTTTACTAGGGCCAGAGAAGGTTGTGGATGCAGCGGAGAAGGTTAAGTTAATCAGAGACAAAATTCGAGTGGCGCAGGACAGACAGCGGCATTGGACCAATAGCCACCGGAGACCTTTGGAGTTTGAGGTATAGTTTTAGATTTTTGTTTTATATTTGATATTGGTTGTTTGTTATAGATTAAGTTCTTAAGGTTGTGTTTTGTTTTAGGTTGGTGGTTTGGTGTTTCTGAGGATTTTTCCAACACGAGACACGATTTGTTTCGGTGGAGGCGGGAAGCTTAGTCCACGATTCATCGGACCTTTCAGTATTCTCGAGAGGGTCGGTGCAGTTGATTACAGACTAGACTTGCTACCTGCATTAGAGGGATTGCATAATATGTTTCATGTGTCACAGTTGAGACGGTACGTGGCGGATCCTAGTCACGTATTGGATCACTCGAAGATTGAGGTGGGCCCTACTCTTAGCTATCCAGAGAAGCCAGTTGAGATTCTGGATCGGAGAGAGAAGGTGCTGAGGAACCAAAAAATTCCTTTGGTATGCGTTGCATAGAGGCATCACTCTCCTGGTGAGTCTAACTGGGAGAGGGAGGTTGAAATACGAGAGCGTTACCCATATCTGTTTGTACCTTGAGGTTTATTCTTTCTTGGTTATGTTCTATTTTATTTTTTGGGGGTAGTTTCATCTTTGAATTTCTAGGACGAAATTATTTTAAGGAGATAGACTTGTTACTACCATATTTTCTAGGAAAGAGTATTTTTGTCATTTCATAATTAATTAATTTATGTGCTTGTTAAATATTTAGTTATTATTTTATTTAATTATTGTTAGATGTTAGATTTAATTTTGGACTTGTGTTAGTGGATCTAACTAGATTATACTAGACTCATGGACCAATATTTAATTCTAGTTAGATTGAGCCCAACAAACAAGCCCAATAGTTAGCCCATTCATTAGGAGGATGACTTAATTAGTTAAACTAATTAGATTTGAACCTTCCTTCCTTAATTAATTCCTTCATGACAAGCCCCAAGGGATATTGTGGACTTTTTATGGTGACTTGGAGTAGGGGCTAGACCGGCCATAGCAAGGGGGAGGAGAGAGACTCTCTCTCTCTCTTCATTCTTTCATTAAATTTCTACATCTAGAATTTTTCTCTTACAAATTCCTTCATCCCTACATTAATCCCTAGCCAAATTCCTTTCCAATTACTTCTCTACTCACCATTGGAGGCTATTGGAACAACGAAAAGGCAAGGATCTACAAGGAGAAGGAATGAGCACAAGTTGAAGGCTCTTGACACTCATTTGGAGAATTACATTAGAAATCTATCTCCCAATAGGTATAATTAAGTTTTCTCTCTCTAATTAGACTCTAAATCTATAATTTAATTATTAGGAAACCTTTCATGTACTAAGGCTACCCATAGGAAGTGGATCTAGGTCATAGGAGGCCTATGGAGAAAGTTATGTGGTATTTTGTATCAATTTTAGGGGAATTGCGAGATTGGCACATCTTGTGTTTGTCAATAGGTCAATTAGACAAAATTGACATATGTTTGGTCGTGTGTAACTAGTGTCGTGGCCACAATTGGATACGTGTAGTGTCACTAACACATCCTAAAATAGGGATAATTTTGTCAGTTTTATTTATTATAAGTATTGTATATATTTATTTTTAAATAACTGCATAATATGTGTATATATATATATATATTATTTATATATAGTGTTCTTTAATGCATGAGTTAGTAGACTGGACCTAGAAGCCCACTAGATGAACCCCTGACCAAAATATAGGATTATGGATTTTAATTAGTATTATTCAGGATTAATTATCGATGTTATACTTTATTACCGTGATTTTATTTAATTATTGTACCTTACCGTTGCTTCGATATTTGGAGCGCTACACTAGCTTTTGCCTTCCAACAAATTTTATACTCTTATCTTAGACGTGCCAGTCTTCCATTCTAACCTTTGTGTAACTCATAAATATGCTCTTTTTTGCTTCATTTTAGTCGCACAATATTCGTCGCAGGCGTTTATTTTTAATTCCAAATAAATCTAACTTTTGCATCTTTGTGCGTTCCAATCGAAATTGGAGACAAAATCTTGACCCATTTTGTGTAACCTATATTATGACAATATTCTATTCTGGGTCTTCTACGTCATTGATACTTGTGTCCCACCTAATTTTAATCCTATGTACTTCCAATTAATTTTAAAATACCATTTACATTAATTTTAATTAAATTGGTATAAGGACCCAACTTAACCCAAAACTAGATCCAACACCAAACCAAACCAAACCCCCACTCACACCCTCAGGACTCATACTAAACACCACATACCCTTCTTAGCCACTAACTCATACCAAATATGGTATTTTCCCTCATTTAATCTAAATTCTCACTTTCTGTGCAATTTTCCAATTATTGGAGACATTTATGCAAAATTGCAGTGAGGTGTCCACATCTCATTGGACCCAACACATGAAGAACCAACCCCCTCCCTCATTGACTGGTCATACATATAATTTCCCTTTTTTTTTGAGTGTACAACACCCAAAACTTTCCTTTCAAGCCATCTCCACCCTCCATTCAACCCAACACCATCTCCACCCTCCAATTTCCTTCATATAGCAACATCCCCCATCCCAATGAGCATATGGCCGGCCCTAATCCCTAGGTAATCATCACCCTCCTCTCTTCCTCATACATAAACACTTTTCTCTATTATTTTTTATCAACGTCATCTTCACCCTACATCAAACCTCAAACCAAACCCTAAACTATATTTACATTACCCCCATCCTCCGGCCTCACCCGCCTGAGCGCAGATGCCTCACCGGAGCCCAAGCCGACCACGACCCCCGACACCATCTTCCTCACAGCAGGGACACAGCAGGGACTCCCCCGAGAAGCCACCCTATACCGCGGAGCACCACCTCCTCACCCTTCCTTACCCCGACTTCTCACCTCAACGACAGCCTCCATCTCCTCCTCCGCCGACTGCACCCACCGACAGTCCATCATCCCGACTTTCTTTTATTGTCGACCTCTACCTCTACACAGCCATCACCACCGCCACAGTACCGTTCTCCTCCTTCGAGCAGATTACTACCACCCTCCTCGATACCCCGCCACACATCTTCCCGGTCATCCTCACGATACCATCCCCACGACACCCCGACGACGAACAGCCGCCACTACAACCGGCTGTCACCCCGAGCAGCGGCAACCCACGACTTCTTCTCCTCCTCCCCGACTTCATCTCCTCCGAGCAACCACCTCACGACTTCCCCGACGACAGCCTCCACCTCTAACCTTTACCATCACAACCTCCATCATCATCTCTATACTACCGCCTCCGTTCTCCTTCTTCTACCTCCGGTCGTCCACCCGCCTGAGCCTCCACTGGTGTGGGTTCATCATCATCATCATCATCATCATCATCACCATCATTATCATCACCATCATCATCATGATCATCATCATCATGATCATGATCATCATCACCATCATCATCATTATCACCATCGTCGATCACCCTCGACCTTCCCACGACCACGCGGCCACCCTCGCTGGAGCCCGAGTACCCTCTCCGATCAGTGTTACCCTCCTTGATCACGCGTACCCCGAGGTTTGAACCTGTCCCCTCTTTTTTTATATTGTGTTGTTGCGTTATACTGTATAGTCATGAACCCTAGTGCCTAGTGTGCATGTGTGCACATTTAATACTAATTAGAATTAATGGTAATTAGGTTTCATAATTAATTGAATAGTAATTAGGTTTAATATTTCTTTATGGGATTTGGTTATTAGTAGTGGGTGTCACATATTTCTATATGTTGTGTAGACCTAGGTGTATTAATATAATATAATTATTAGTAGTGGGTGTCATATATTTCTATATGTTGTGTAGACCTAGGTGTATTAATATAATATAATTATAAGTAGTGAGTAATATTATGTAATATACTAAGGTATATATATATTTATATATTAAACGTATTTTGCTAACTCACTGCCTTATGTGTACCCTCACCTACTAGCTAGACCATGTGTTAGTGCTATACTAGATTTGTAGATTTGGATATTGTGTTAAGTTAGTTGTTTGTATTTCTATGCACAACATTCGAGGACATTGACATTGTGGGTTTAGACACACACACTTGACCCTGCTAGTTGACTAGTTATCACCCTTGCGCAGTTTCTGAGTTCAGTATAATTATGTTTGTGCGTGTGCTAGAGTAATGACTGATGCTATGTTATTGTATTATATTATATATATATATATAGGGCCATTGGATCGTTCTGCGAGACTTCAGGAGTAGGCTATTGGTATTGCCCGCTCATGACCACAGGCGAGTACATTCTCTGACAGTTTTCATTATGTTGATCATCTCTATGATTCTAGTTGTATAGCATACTTGATTCTGACACTCACGGGTTAGCATCATCGAGACCTGTCACAAGGAGTTGTGATTGGAATCCATCGTGCTAGCTGGGGACGGGGAAATATTAGTAGATTATGTGATCATACTCCACTCTACATGCATCATAGCTCACCCCATATATCACGTCGGGTGCAACCTGACCATTTACATGCCTCATAGCCTGTTATATATGATTAGCCTGACTATTGCTTACATCATAGCTAACCAGATGGTTAGCCTGACCTTACATGAATCATAGTTAATCATATGTAACAAGCCTGATCTATTCCAAACCGATCACATGATAGACTGATGTTTCACATACTTAGCTAGATATTCTATTCATGTATTTCCAGTTTATTGTTCTTGCATGCACTTGTATTTCTGTTCATACTAGTTGTACTATTGATGATGGTATGATCTCCAGTATTTCTTATTCCAGTATTTTATTATTTCTAGTATTCTTATTTACAGTATTTATATCCATCTTGTATTTCTTTACACTTTATTATAATTTTTATCAATTTAAATAGAACTACTGTTAGTGCTTGTACTTTACTCCAATCCTGACTGGAAATATTTTTCCAGACTGCGACTTAGAGAACTGGTGTCCGACATATTATGGACCATAGGAAGAGTAGCTGCAGCCTTAGACCTTGTAGCCAGGTGTAATTCCGGGAGGTCTAGCCGGGATCACTAGTTATTCAGTTAGTTCTTTTAGCAGTTATGGTACCGGATTTATTTCCAGCATGCTTTGAGATTTGGATGTTATTATTTGCAGGTTAGACTATTTTTGTTGTTTAGACTTGTGTTGTATTTCGTTTATTTTCTTTATATCTCATCGTGCCATTTATTTCTTATAGTTATTGTGATTGAGTATACATTATGAACTGTTGAGCAATATTTATTTTCCTTATCCTCCTTATGGAGTTGATATCATTGACAGGTTGTGAGTTATGTTTAGTTTTATAGAGACCTAGACAGTGTTCTACTGTCAATGCTGCGGCGTAGGCTGGACGTACCCACGACTTATCCCCCAAATTCTGGGTATGGGTCATGACACATTTTTAGTGGTGGCCTATGCAGGTCAGGCTTTGCAAGTAGTGCGATATTGTGGTAGTGCGACATCTTAGTTGTACTACTGTGTGCCTGCGATAGGATATAGGACATAGGATACTAGGATGAGAGAGGATACTAAATCACAATTCCTTGAGAGATTCCTGGGATGACCCTTGAGAATATTATTATAATTTCCAATTTAAATCTTTCCCTTCTTTTCGTCTGTTCTCACTTATTGTTATTGAATTTGATTCTTGTTGATCGGTTGTTAAATTTAATTTTTGGTGTCGTCATTGAGTTTGATTTTATATCGAGATAAATTTTATGGACTAAATTACAGTATCATCTAATGACATATGTTGATGAGGACAGTGAGAAAAGGTGAAACGTCTTCTTTGGTTATGGAGCCTAGAGTTTATCGTAGCCACATTAGCTGTCATGGTAGAAACGTAGGAACCTGATTTGGGATATACATATCTTAGTTATGAAATTTAGAGTTTCTTGCAGCTATAACCGGTTGGCATGGTGAGGATTCTAGATGACGTGATTATAGAGTTGCATACCTTAGTTATGAAACCTATCGTTTATCGCATCTATGCTCACTGGCGTAGCGAGGATTCTGAGTGTCATGATTTCAGACTGACGTGTATGATTATCAGGTTGTATTTTAAATTGTTTCTTAAAGTATCATCACAATACTTATCCACTTCTGTTATTATAGGACTTTGTTCCATCATTTTTCTTTGATAGCAGTAGAGATACCTTCAGTCCTTAGTCCAGTTCTTTTTTGAACTTTATTTCTGTAAGGATCCCTGTTAGTGTGATAATTGGTGACTTACAATTAGGTCTGTGTCTTGTATCAATATTGACTGAGTATGGCTTGTGAGTCTGTAAGTGATTCTTGGTTTGGACATGTGAGCAGTAGACATCAATCTAGAGTTAACCCATAACATAGTACCTTGTAGCAATAGTTCTATGATATGTGTCATTATAGTTAGTATTGGTACTATAGGTAGAAGGGGGAGTAAAGAGTATCAGTGAGGGTTCCAAGAGTTAGTATCAGAGTCAGCATGCCAGTCCTGGATAGTCATGAATTCATGTAGTTGGGTGATCCATGTAAATAATTAAGTATCAAGGAAATTATGTTAAAAATTAATGGAGCATGATATTCAATTTGGTGGTTGATACTTAGGTGTGTCAAGAGTAAAGAAATATATATGCATACAGGATATTAATGAGTGTGCCATAGTAGGAGAGTACCCATAAGTGTATAAGAGAGCGTGAGGGAATAAGAATATATTGTGCTAAGTAGTAAGACTTGTGTTAGCGATAAAAGTAGGGCCTTGATATGAGAAGATATGAGTGTACCAATATATGACTAGTGATAGGTATATTACCTAATATTGAGGCAAGTGATGTGTTGGAAGCAATAGGTGAAAGAAGTGTCTAAAAATTATGTGCATGATGCACAGTGGGTGATGAGTGTCAGTGTGGGAGTTTATGAAAGTGGAAGCATGAGTATTAGAAAATTCCAATAGTGTGTCATGGGTTGAGAAATATCAACATTGGTCATGGAAGGTATGAAGTGTATCACAAATTAGTGTATCATCCTGTAAAAGGCTAAAGGGAGATACTTATTCATCAATCGAGATATGAAACCATATGCCTTCCTTTGAGAGTGAAGTAAAACATGTGTATTATAGAAAGTGCAAGTGATCATGAGTTCTAGTAAGTGTAATGAGGTGATCTAATGAGGAAGCTAGTGTTACTATAGCAAGAGTGCTAGTGTTTCTACGCCAAGGATTAGTTGAGCAATATGCTAGTAACAGTAAGTACCTTGTGTGATAATATTAGATTGGTGTATCAGTTAATATGGATAGAAAATTATTGGGAGTAATAGTACAAGTAATCCGGCCAGTGCAAATTTTAGTACATAAGTTGTGGGTTGTAGACAACTGGTGTATTGTGTGTACCTTGAGTGTTAATGTCACGATCCGCACCCAGATATTCGGGCACGAGTACGTGGGTACGTCCAGCCTACGCCGCAGTGTCGGCGGTAGTACACTGTCTAGGTCATCTTCATAGGTAATCTCTAGCTCTTCCACAGTAAATAAATAGGCAAGGATAATAACAGGAAATAGGAATGCTAAGATTTCAAGTAAAACAAATGTGATAAATAGATCCATAGTTTATTACAGAACCAGAATATAAATCGGGGACAAACCCGATTGCTGTGCTGAAAGAAAATACTAGCTAACTGGCTACCACCCCTCAAAAGTAGTCTCCTGAGTAGGAACAGGCTCCTCAGATGTATCACCTGCTACCTCATATGGGCCATAAAAGGTGGGGCATAGTCCTCACCATCGCATAAATCAACGGATCCAGTTAGGAAAGGAGCAAAGTACACAATGCACAATAAAGATTAAACTAAATATTTATGACAAGTAGAAAAGAACTGACAAGTATCATGTTGAGGATATGCATAAATAAGAAGTAACGATAACTAAGAGTTAATTGCTGTAAATCAGGAATATGAGTAACCAGGAAATATAATGAGACAGGAAAATGGAACTATAACAAGATAACAGGAACTGCAACAAGACAAGAAACTATGTGTGTGAACTTGTGTATTTAGAATACATAGTTGGCATGTAGGGGGTTATAAGGCTAATCCGGCCGTCCTAGGCGGCTATCACACAATGAATAATCGAGTATCAGGCTGATGGTACAGTCGCGTACCAACAGCTATCGACATGACAGGGGGAAGGGTAAACCACATGCCTCCTAGTATTCTCCTACCCGACACGAAAAGCAAGACATGAACTCCAGTATTCAAGACATGAAATCCAGTATTCTAATATTACGTGTAAACATCCAATGGTGCTAGTAGAGCAAGGAATTAATTATCACAATATAAAGAATAAACTTGAAGTGCAGGTACTTGCCTGATGTTTGGATCCCAACTACAGTTCTATCCTTGGGAAATTTCCAGAATTGTGTCCAGATGCTGAAATAAACATTACCATCATGCTCAGAAGATATCAAATAGCTAGAAATGCTTGTCCTTGAGTCCAATTTGGAGACAAAGGCAAAAACGGTAATTTTGGGTCAAAACGGGGTCCGCATGTGGGCCCGCTTTATACCGTAAAACGTGTCAGGGTCAAAGGTCTCCAAATTTACCAAACTTAGTGTCAACAGGTCAGAAACGATGATACAAACCCAACGGAACTTCCAGAATTGGATTCTGATGTGCCGATCACAAAATCGCCCGTCGAGTGGGGCCTGTGGGGCCCACGACACGCAATTTCGTCAATGTTCTCAGAATTGAACCAAACTTGGGTCACAGGACCAGCGTATCACTATGAGTCTGATGGCACAAGTTTCGTTTCGATCCGACCTGTGTACACAAAGTTAGGGCGTAATTCAGAAAAGTCGGATACGGGGCGTTGTTTTTCCTGTTTTTGGATCGCGGTGTGCGATCACCACAGGACGCGATGCCCCGAGCTGTTTGTCCGAGCACCGAGAGGGTCATACAGGCTTCGCAACACAATTTACGGAATTGGAAACGGGATTACGAGCAGAGAGATACACGTACCTGAACAGGGCTCGAAAAATTAGAATTTCTCGTGTCCGTGTCGTGTCCGACCCGAGCCGACACAGGAAATTAGGGTTAGGGTTTCTGGGTTCAAGCGGGGGCAGGCCGGAGGAGGGCTGAGACGAGGCGGTACTGGCCGGAGGCGGCCGGGGAAGTGCTGGCGGCGCTGGCCGGAGGCGTGGAGCGCCGGAGCGGGCGGGGCGGCGCTGGGGCTGCTGCTGCTGGACGCCGGAGGGGAGGAGGAAGGAGGAGGAGAGGGGAACGGCGGAGACGGGCGGTGGCGCAGGGAGGCAGGGCTGGCGAAGGCGGGCGAGGCGGCGGCGGCATGTGGCGAGGGGGCGGTGCTAGGTGGTGGTCGTGGGGAGTGTCGAGGGGCTCGAGGGGGGGTTTATGTAGGCTGAGGAAGGAGAGGGGGTTGCCGGAAATGGCGGAGGAGGTGGCTGACGAGGGGAGGTCGTGGCGAGCCGGACGGAGCGGCGGGCGGTGCGGCGCCGGACGCGGGCACGGGGGCTGGGTCGTGGGGGTGAGTGGGTAGCGGGTAGCGGATCGGGCGGCGGGTGGACCCGACCCGACCCGATAGGGAATTGGGCTGGGCCGGATTGGCTGGTTGGGCCGGGTTCACGGGCTGGGCCGGTGGCTGGGTTATTTATTAAATAATTAAATAATAATTAATTAATTAAATAAATAAATAAATGTTTTTAGGTGAATTAAAATAGGCCCGGGGCCCGATAAATTCTAGAAAAATTACCCTAAGTCCAGTTTTCCATTTTACACCCAAAAATATTATTTCCATAATATTTTAATAGAAATTAACAGCAAATAAAAATCATTTAATTACCAAGAGCCTAGGTTTTAATTACCGAAAAAGCCCAAAAATTCCAAAAAATTGTGAAAAAGTCCAAATTAATAATTCCTGAAAATAAGGGGGCTTACAATCTACCCAACTTATAAAAATTTCGTCCTCGAAATTAAAAATATGGTAGGGTTCTCTCTATCCAATCTCACTTGATTACAGTCTAAAGGGTTCCTCTCAGGTGAACATTGCGGTCGCTACCCAACTTAGAATTTACCAATCTATCCTTTAAGGCTATACAACTAGTAAAGCTAGGTCCCAACTTAATTAATCATGGTATTGAATCCTTAAGTCTTTAACACCAACACATCACCTATGGTATTCCCTTAATCATAAAGGGTCATCATTAATTCGACCGGTCTGTGGGGTATATCTAGTACTATCTATATATCAAACTTATACCAAGCACAAGATTTCGTCTTTCCGAAATAAGGGAAGGCGAGGATCAATAATAAAGGGTTCAAGGGCGAGGTGATAGAACAAAGGTATAGGGATCAAGGAGTTTAAAAAATTCTAATGGGAATTGTCAAGCGGTTATGGATTAAAATTCTATTCTGGTAATCATTTGTTCGCATGCTCGTATTAGTACAGTTATGTGACTGATACGATATGCTCGGGCATATTTAGGGGCAAGTATACTAGTCAACTATATATCTCAATCCACGTAAAGTAGTCGTGCGAAGTGCGAATCAAAATGCATTAAGGTTGATCAGACCGTAATACACTGATTCTGAAATGTATCAGTGTGTTAACCCACTTATACATATGTCATGATCAAGCTCGATAAAAGGATAAGCTTGCAAAACTAGGCTATATTAGCAGCATAAGTCAAGGTAGTACAACAAATATAAGTACGCTAGATGATGATGAAAGGAGGTACAAATTATTTAAGTTTACAAACAGCACACAATAAGCAAAATAACAAAAGACTCTACAATCTAATATAAAAGCATATCAGGTTATTAGCAAGTTCAAAATTACTAGGTTGGGGCTGAGGTCACGAACCAATAGGCACGAGCTAAACAATACTAGAAAAGGTATCTATGAATCACTCACGCGTATTAGCTACTCCAAGAGTCTGCGCGTTCTCCACGGTCATCGCGGAAGCTTGTCCGCGTCCTTGAGGTGGTGTCCTCTACTGTTGCTGGGCTAGCTGGGAGAGTGCTGCTTGTGGCACCATGGGTGGTCTCGGTTCGAGTGCTGGTAGAGCATCTCGTGGTGATCTTGTAGGAACCTCGTCGCTTGTTGATAGGTCCATTACTCTGCATCCAAAATAAACGATAAGGGGCGCACAGGAATCAAGGCAGGATGCAAGTCAAGGAATCAATTCGAATCCGAGATAGATGTCAAGAACGATTCAAGCAAGTGGATGAGATCCTAAACTTATCCTTATCTTATTGCAGGCCTGTTCAGTCCCGAAGTTGAAACCGAACAATTTAGTCGTTGACCTGTATGGGCCACCATAAAAACGTGTCATGACCCGCACCCGGATATTCGGGCACGAGTACGTGGGTACGTCCAGCCTACGCAGCAGTGTCGGCGGTAGTACGCTGTCTAGGTCATCTTCACAGGTAATCTCTAGCTCATCCACAGTAAATAAATAGGCAAGGATAATAACAGGAAATAGGAATGCTAAGATTTCAAGTAAAACAAATGTGACAAACAGATCCATAGTTTATTACAGAACCAGAATATAAATCGGAGACAAACCCGATTGCTGTGCTGAAAGAAAATACTAGCTAACTGGCTACCACCCCTCAAAAGTAGTCTCCTGAGTAGGAACAGGCTCCTCAGATGTATCACCTGCTACCTCATATGGGCCATAAAAGGTGGGGCATAGTCCTCACCATCGCCTAAATCAACGGATCCAGTCAGGAAAGGAGCAAAGTACACAATGCACAACAAAGATTAAACTAAATATTTATGACAAGTAGAAAAGAACTGACAAGTATCATGTTGAGGATGTGCATAAATAAGAAGTAACGATAACTAAGGGTTAATTGCTGTAAATCAGGAATATGAGTAACCAGGAAATATAATGAGACAGGAAAATGGAACTATAACAAGATAACAGGAACTGCAACAAGACAAGAAACTATGTGTGTGAACTTGTGTATTTAGAATACATAGTTGGCATGTAGGGGGTTATAAGGCTAATCCGGCCGTCCTAGGCGGCTATCACACAATGAATAATCGAGTATCAGGCTGATGGTACAGTCGCGTACCAACAGCTATCGATATGACAGGGGGAAGGATAAACCACATGCCTCCTAGTATTCTCCCACCCGACACGAAAAGCAAGACATGAACTCCAGTATTCAAGACATGAAATCCAGTATTCTAACATTACGTGTAAACATCCAATGGTGCTAGTAGAGCAAGGAATTAATTATCACAATATAAAGAATAAACTTGAAGTGCAGGTACTTGCCTGATATTTGGATCCCAACTACCGTTCTATCCTCGGGAAATTTTCAAAAATGTGTCCAGATGCTGAAATAAACATTACCATCATGCTCAGAAGATATCAAATAGCTAGAAACGCCTGTCCTGCTTTGCACCGTAAAACGTGTCAGGGTCAAAGATCTCCAAATTCACCAAACTTAGTGTCAACAGGTCAGGAACGATGATACGAACCCAACGGAACTTCCAGAATTGGATTCCGATGTGCCGATCACAAAATCGCCCGTCGAGTGGGACCTGTGGGGCCCACGACACGCGATTTCGTCAATGTTCTCAGAATCGAACCAAACTTGGGTTACAGGACCAGCGTATCGCTACGAGTCCGATGGCGCAAGTTTTGTTTCGATCCGACGTGTGTACACAAAGTTAGGGCATGATTCAGAAAAGTCAGATACGGGGCGTTATTTTTCCTGTTTTTGGATCGCGGTGTGCGATCACCACAGGACGCGATGCCCCGAGCGGTTTGTCCGGGCACCGAGAGGGTCATACAGGCTTCGCAACACAATTTACGGAATTGGAAACGGGGTTACGAGCAAAGAGATACACGTACCTGAACAGGGCTCGAGAAATTGGAATTTCTCGTGTCCGTGTCGTGTCCTACACGAGCTGACACAGGAAATTAGGGTTAGGGTTTCTGGGTTCAGGCGGGGGCCGGCCGGAGGAGGGCTGAGACGAGGCGGTGCTGGCCGGAGGCGGCCGTGGAAGTGCTGGCGGCGCTCGCCGGAGGCGTGGAGCGCCGGAGCGGGCGGGGCGGCGCTGGGGCTGCTGCTGCTGGACGCCGGAGGGGAGGAGGAGAGGGGAACGGCGGAGACGGGCGGTGGCGCAGGGAGGCGGGGCTGGCGAAGGCGGGCGAGGCGGCGGCGGCGTGTGGCAAGGGGGCGGTGCTAGGTGGTGGTCGTGGGGAGTGTCGAGGGGCTCGAGGGGGGGTTTATGTAGGCTGAGGAAGGAGAGGGGGTTGCCGGAAATGGCGGAGGAGGTGGCTGACGAGGGGAGGTCGTGGCGAGCCGGACGGAGCGGCGGGCGGTGCGGCGCCGGACGCGGGCACGGGGGCTGGGTCGTGGGGGTGGGGGTGAGGGTGAGCGGGTAGCGGGTAGCGAGTCGGGCGACGGGTGGACCCGACCCGACCCGATAGGGAATTGGGCTGGGCCGGATTGGCTGGTTGGGCCGGGTTCACGGGCTGGGCCTGTGGCTGGGTTATTTATTAAATAATTAAATAATAAATAATTAATTAAATAAATAAATAAATAAATAAATAAATAAATATTTTTAGATGAATTAAAATAGGCCCTGGGCCCGATAAATTCCAGAAAAATTACCCTAAGTCCAGTTTTCCATTTTACACCCAAAAATATTATTTCCATAATATTTTAATAGAAATTAACAGCAAATAAAAATCATTTAATTACCAAGAGCCTAGGTTTTAATTACCGAAAAAGCCCGAAAATTCCAGAAAATTGTGAAAAAGTCTAAATTAATAATTCCTGAAAATCAGGGGACTTACAGTTAAAGACTATGAGTATATATATGTATACTTAGATAGTTGTGGGTAAGAAATGTATATTAGTATATGAGTAGATGATGTGCATGTGTAAGGATCTGTTGGCTTGAGCATGCTTGAGATGGCACTGCAAACTGACTTGGGTGTCCATCTAGAGTTGTATTAGAAAGAGAAGTACTTAATGTGGTGTGTTGTACTTGGTGTGCACTCGAGTGACAAGAAAAACTAGTATAAACAATTACAGTAGGTAAGAGAGCTAGCAGTGGGTGTGCATGTAGTAGAAACAGTGGTACCAAAGGGATAGGGGTATCAAACTTTGGATGCATCATTTAACCTATGGTTATGTTAGAGGTTCTTGGTGTCAGATTTTGGTATCAATAGACAGGTGTGTGCAATATGGATATATACATGGATATCTTGTGGACTGGTGATTAGTTGATATGGGTATCAGTGTATAGGGATAGGAATTAGTGAGTGAATAAGCCAGAGTTAAGTGTATGTTCGAGGATGAAGATGTCCAGGTGATGGGTTAGCAGGCTCTATTCTTTTCTTTCCTTCTGTTCTTTTTTTCATCTTTTTGATTGATTGATTAATTGATTCCTTAGTACCGTAACTTGTATCAGTGATTTTTCTGCTAGAATATAATTAGTACTACACCCTGACAGAGACTGCAATACCATAACAAAATAGACCATAACCATGCATGTTTTCTCTAGATTGCATGTTGTATGACTGTAGGTAGGATTTTCTTAGACCTTGATTGTTGGGGGCTTGACCGTAGTGAAGATTAATGAAGAGGTTATGACTGGACATAGAGAGACAAGGTGCCTTAAATTTTGAGGATAAACACTAATTTAAATAAAGAGTTGAGAACTTAATATGACAGAATTGACGATTTTGTTAAATTATTGATTTTATGAAGATTATGATATGATTGAATTTGTCATTAAATTTTAAGAAATTTAAGAAGATTATCATTATATTTATTTGACTGCAAGATATAAATTTAAAATTTATATTTTGAATTTTGTATTTGAAGATTTCGTAAGTATTACACTGTTTGAGTATTGTGTGGAAAAAGAATCGAGGAATAAAATCACTAATGGATTAGTGTTTAAATTCAAATTTTTGGGATAAGATTTTAAATTTTATAAATATGCATTGATTGGATTTAAATTAGAGGATTGGATATTAAATATTTGAGTATTAAGTTGTTAACTTAAAATTTTGGAGAAGATTATGATAAGAATGGAATTTGATTTTAAAATTAAAGATTTTTAGGAATATAATATTTATAGAATTTTGAAAATTTTATGAAATAACAATATGGATTTACTTAAGGATTATATGGTTTGATGAATTTAAATTTGGATGGTAAAAAAATAATAATAATAAATAAATACAACTATTGAGGATCTTAAATTTCGAGGATGAAATTTTTCTAAGGGGGGTAGACTTTTCACTACCACATCATAAAATAGGGGTAATTTTGTTATTTTTATTTATTATAAGTATTATGTATATTTATTTTTAAATAACTGCATGATATGTATATATATATAGTGTTCTTTAATGCATGAGTTAGTAGACTGGACCTAGAAGCCCACTAGATGAACCTCTGACCGAAATAAAGGATTATGGATTTTAATTAGTATTATTCAGGATTAATTATCGAGGTTAAAATTTATTATCATAATTTTATTTAATTATTGTACCTTACCGTTGCTTCGATATTTGGAGCGCTACACTAGCTTTTGTCTTCCAACAAATTTTACACTCTTGTCCTAGACAAGCCAGTCTTCCATTCTGACCTTTGTATAACTCATAAATATGCTCTCTTGTGCTTTATTTTAGTCGTGCAATATTCATCGCAGACGTTTATTTTTAATTCTAAATAAATCCAACTTTTGCATCTTTGTGCGTTCCAATCGAAATTGGAGACACAATCTCGACCCATTTTGTGCAACCCATATTATGATAATATTCTATTCTGAGTCTTCTACGTCCATGCCACTTATGTCCCACCTAATTTTAACATTATGTACTTCCAATTAATTTTAGAACACCATTTACATTAATTTTAATTAAATTGGTGTAAAGACCCAATTTAACCCAAACTAGACCCAACATCAAACCAAACCCCCACTCACACCCTCAAAACTCATACTAAACACCACACACCCTTCTTAGCCACTACCTCACACCAAACATGGTGTTTTCCCTAATTTAATCCTAATTCTCATTTTCTGTGCAATTTTCCAATTATTGGGGACTTTTATGCAAAATTACAGTGAGGTGCCCACATCTCATTGGACCCAACACATGAAGAACCAATCCCCTTCCTCATTGTCCAATCATATATATAATTTTCCTTTTTTTTTAGTGCACAACACCCAAAACTTTGCCCTTAAGCCATCTCCACCCTCCGTTCAACCCAACACCATCTCCACCCTCCAATTTCCTTCATATAACAACATCCCCCATCCCAATGAGCACATAGCCGGCCCTAATCCCTAGGTAATCATCACCCTCCTATCTTCCTCATACATAAACACTTTTCTCCATTATTCTTTATCAACATCATCTTCAACCTACATCAAACCTCAAACCAAACCATAAACTATATTTACATCACCATCACCCTCATCCTCCGGCCTCACCCGCCTGAGCGCAGACGCCTTGCCGGAGCCCAAGCCGACCACGACCCCCGACACCATCTCCCTCACAGCAGTCGACTCCCCCGAGCAACCACCCTGCACCGTGGAGCACCACCGCCTTGACCTCCCTCACCCCGACTTCTCACCTCGACGACAGCCTCCATCTCCTCCTCCGCCGGCTGCACCCACCGACAGTCCATTATCCCGACTTCCTTTCACCGTCGACCTCCACCTCTATACAGCCATCACCACCGCCACATCACCATTCTCCTCCTCCGAGCAAATCACCACCACCCTCCTCGACACCCCGCCACACATCTTCCCGGCCATCCTCACGACACCCCGACGACGAGCAGCCTCCACTACAACCGGCCGTCACCCCGAGCAGCGGCCACCCACGACTTCTTCTCCTCCTCCCCGACTTTATCTCCTCCGAGCAACCACCTCATGACCTCCCCAACGATAGCCTCCACCTCTGACCTTCACCATCACAACCTCCATCATCATCTCCACACCACCGCCTTTGTTCTCCTCCTTCCACCTCCGGTCGTCCACCCGCCTGAGCCTCCATCGACGCTGGTTCATCATCACCATCATCATTATTATCATCGTCATCACCATCATCATCATTATCATCACCATCATAATCATCATCATCTCCATCATCACCATCATTATCATCATCATCATCACCATCATCGATCACCCTCAACCTTCCCACGACCACACGGCCACCCTCGCCGGAGCCCAAGCACCCTCTCCGGTCAGCGTCACCCTCCTCGATCATGCGCACCCCAAGGTTTGAACCTGTCCCCTCTTCTTTCATATTATATTGTTGCGTAACACTGTGTAGTCATGAATCCTAATGCCTAGTATGCATGCGTGCATGTTTAATGGTAATTAGAATTAATGGTAATTATGTTTCATAATTAATTGAATAGTAATTAGGTTTAATATTGCTTTATGGGATTTGGTTATTAGTAGTGGCTGTCACATATTTCTATATGTTGTGTAGACCTAGGTGAATTAATATAATTATAAGTAGTGAGTAATATTATGTAATATACTAAGGTATATATATATTTATACATTAAATGTATTTTGGTAACTCACTGCCTTATGTGTACCCTCACCTACTAGTTGGACCATGTGTTAGTGCTACACGAGATTTGAAGATTTGGATATTGTGTTAAGTTAGTTGTTTGTCTTGCTATGCACAATATTCGAGGATATTGACACCGTGCATTTAGTCACTCACACTTGACCCTGCTAGTTGACTAGTTATCACCCTTGCGCAGTTTCTGAGTTCAGTGTAATTGTGTTTGTGCGTGTGCTAGAGTAACGACTGATGCTATGTTATTATATTATATTATATATATATAGGACCATTGGATTATTCTGTGGACTTCGGGATCAGGCTATTGGTATTGTCTGCTCAGGACTACAGGCGAGTACATACTCTAATAGTTTTTATTATGTTGATCATCTTTATGATTCTAGTTATATAGCGTACTTGATTCTAACACTATGGATACACGGGTTAGCATTATCGAGACCTGTCACGAGGAGTCGTGATTGGAATCCATCGTACTAGCTGGGGATGGGGAAATATTAGTAGATTATGTGATCATACCCCACTCTACATGCATCATAGCTCACCCCACACATCACGTCGGGTGCAGCCTGACCATTTACATGTCTCATAGCCTGTTATATATGATTAGCCTGACTATTGCTCGCATCATAGCTAACCAGATGGTTAGCCTGACCTTACATGAATCATAGCTAATCATATGTAATAAGCCTGATCTATCCTAAGCCAATCATATGATAGAATGATGTTTCACACACTTAGCTAGGTATTTTATTCATGTATTTCCAGTTCATTGTTCTAGCATGCACTTGTATTTCTGTTCATTGCTAGTTGTACTATTGATGATGGTATAATCTCCAGTATTTCTTATTCCAGTATTTTATTATCTCCCGTATTCTTATTTATAGTATTTATATCTATCTTGTATTTCTTTACACTTTATTATAGTTTTTGTCAATATACATGGAACTGCTGTTAGTGCTTGTACTTCGCTCTAATCTTGACTGGAAATATTTTTTTAGACTGCGACTTAGAGGACTGGTGTTCGACATATTGTGGACCACAGGGAGAGTAGCTGCAGCCATGGACCTTATAGCCAGGTGTGATTCCGGGAGGTCTAGCCGGGATCACTAGTTATTCAGTTAGTTCTTTTAGCAGTTATGGTACCGGATTTATTTCTGGCATGCTTTGAGATTTGGATGTTATTGTTTACAGGTTAGACTATTTTTGTTGTTTAGACTTGTGTTATATTTTCTTTATTTTCTTTATATCTCATCGTGCCATTTATTTCTTATAGTTATTGTGATTGAGTATACATTATGAACTGTTGAGCAATATTTATTTTCATTGTCCTCCTTATGGAGTTGATATCATTGACAGGTTGTGAGTTATATTTAGTTTTATAGAGACCTAGACAGCATGCTACCACCGATGTTGCGACATAGGCTAGACGTACCCATGACTCATGCCTTAAATTTCGGGTGCGGGTCATGACACGTAGGTCGTATCACGATAATTTGGCAATACGGGTTGATTTGGGGGTTTTCTTCCGACACGGGGGTTTGAGCATGTCATATTTTAACACGAGCACGTAGATGAGTAGCTAATACTTCATGTTGCTTCTAATTATGATTCTAGACTTGCTCGTGTCCTTCGAAATACGTTTAATGGTGTGGTAGAGCCGTATCACAAGCGTATCATAGATTGAGTGTGATATGGGTGCGGTGCACTCCACGTGTTTGATACTTTGCATTATAATTCAATTTACCTTGGTTATCACTATTAGAGTATTTTATTTATAGTTGTTATATAATATAATATAATATATATATATATATATATATATAGGGAGAGAGAGAGAGAGTTATAGCTATGTTTCTATTTTATTTGTGATGTGTTGGTGGTCATTGGGGAGTAGGAAAGTTCATGTGCACCATTAGTATTATATATATATATATATATATATATATATATATATATATATATATATATAAGTGAGTATATGTCTATGTGTGTGTATGGGTGCTAGGGGGAGGTGTCGAGTAAGTAAGAAGCAGCAACAGTAGCAATAAGCAGCAGCAGCAGCAATAAGAAGCAGCAGCAGCAGTAGGCAACAATAAGAAGCAGCAGCAGTAATAAGAATGCAGCAGCAGCAGTGAGAAGCAATAATAAGCAGTATATAGTAGCAGTTACAGTACTCAATAGGAGGGTTGTCCAAGAGATGAGGAATGTGTGGGAGTACTAATATAATATGTGATCAAGTGTAGTAAGGTTGAGTATCAACTTTTGTGTATGATACAAAGAGTATAAGAGTTAAGTATTAGGGAAAGGTAGGATAACTATTAGTTTATAGTTAAGGTAAGTTTTACTATATGTCTATATGTGTGTGTATGGGTGCTAGGGGGAGGTGTCGAGTAAGTAAGAAGCAGCAACAGTAGCAATAAGCAGCAGCAGCAGCAGCAATAAGAAGCAGCAGCAGCAGTAGGCAACAATAAGAAGCAGCAGCAGTAATAAGAATGCAGCAGCAGCAGTGAGAAGCAATAATAAGCAGTATATAGTAGCAGTTACAGTACTCAATAGGAGGGTTGTCCAAGAGATGAGGAATGTGTGGGAGTACTAATATAATATGTGATCAAGTGTAGTAAGGTTGAGTATCAACTTTTGTGTATGATACAAAGAGTATAGGAGTTAAGTATTAGGGAAAGGTAGGATAACTATTAGTTTATAGTTAAGGTAAGTTTTATATAGTAAGCTATTAGCTAGTATACTCAATATAGCTAGTTGATATAGTTAAGGTTTTGGTCTAAGTTGCTAGGTAATCCTTAAGATATATGATATTGTCGTTGAGGGTATTAAGCAATTAAAATACTAAGATAATTGTTAGTACTAAGGTATTAGTTATATATTAGTTTTAAGTTATGGTATATAGTATTGTATAATTTATATATGTATATATATTGATACTATATTAATTAGTATAGGTATTGGGTTTGTGTATCAAGAGGGGTGTGTAGGTGGTGTGATACCGTATTGGTTCAAAACCAAGATATCCACTTAGCATTAGTTTAGCTAGGGATACTATATATTTTTTCATCTTGTATATATATATATATATATATATATATATATATATATATATATATATATATATATATATATTATTGTATTTTTATATCTAATAATTTTTGTATCTTATGATACGATATAATGTCGATACTCTAGTATCCTAACATAGCTAGTATAGCCTAGTTACATAGTGTATGGACCGAATATCCTAGAGATGGACTCATACAACCTAGAAATAGCTAGTTTGACCAAGTTTGACTAGTTTGACCTAGAGTTGACCTAGTTTGACTGTTTTGACTTAGAAATGGCTTTATAACCTAGAATTTGACTAGTTTAACTTATTTTTAATCCAAAACCTTGTATTGATATAATTTTTTATATTTAGGTCTCAGAGACACCGTTCCGTACATCTTTAATATTGTTTACCAGATTTCAGGCAAGTACATTCTCTAATAGTTTCTCATTTATGATATTCCCTATATTTTTTGTATTTAATACAGATATCCTTGATTTCTTGATACGATGGTTACATAGATTGGTATATCCGGATCTTGTCATGAGATGTTATTTCTTGGTATTTATGGTATATCTTGTGAAAGCCTTGTTCCTAGTTCTTCTTGTACATGTACAAACATTGATTCTTGGGGAGACTAGCTACATATCCAGTGAATCCCGTGTCATAACATACCATGGTTGGATCCATTATACCAATCTGGGCAGAGAGTGTTAGTATAGATATATGATCATACCCTCATTGTGCATGTCTTGTTCCTTGAATAATGTTAATCAAACAACGCACGTATGATTAACCATGCCATAATCCTTGTGCAAGTTTCCAAGCCGATCACATGTTGAAACTGGTACTCACTAACTTAGTAGTAGTATTTCTTGCTCAGTTCCATGATGCTCATTCTTGTATTTATTTTTAGTATTCCTATTGTACGTATCTCTTATACATATATATTGCATCTTGTATATTCGCTCTATTTACTCTTATATAATTTATATCATTTATTGGAACTACTATCAGATATGTACTTTGCTCCTTTCCTGACTGGATATATTTTTTCCAGATGACACTAAGGAGTGGTATCCCACTCACTTCGGGCCTCAGGACGTAGTTGGCTTAGAGCCAGAGACTTTGTCTCATGAGGGTCTCATCCTGGTTGAGACAGACGACCCAGTACCCGTAGCTCAGTAGATAGATTTATTTGTACTGAATTTGTCTCCAGCATTTGTTATTAGTATTTCTTTAGATGACTCATTGGATATTATTTTGTCTTGTGAGTTATATTTGACTCTTCAGTTCTTTATATCATATTCATGCGATTGTTCCATCTTATAGATCCGTGATTAAGTATTCATATTTCATTGGTGACATTATTATATCTTAATTGTTAGATAGATAGTTTACCCAAACATAGTTCTACCATCGATGCTGCAACGTAGGCTGGACGTTGTTCACTACTCGTGCCTCTACACCGGGTGCGGGTCATGACAGATTGGGATCACTCTGTCTTGGGCTTCCGTTGCCGAAAAGTTACCGAACTGGAGAGATACTATGTTAGCGACAATTGTTTTGTCATCGAAGTCCAAGGTGAGGGTCTTGGTATAGAGCAGACGCTGGATGTACTGCTTCAGTATGTAGCAATCTCGCATCGCATATTGGACTTATCGATGGTAGTGGTAGTACTTTGGATTATTCATATCGACTGCCTCATCAAGGCGCTTGACTTCGGGGAGCCAAAGCTTGTTTTCCTTCATTAGCACTTCAAAGATTGCCATGACATCATCATCTTTAAAAGAATAAGTTTCTTTCGATTTTGGGACCTCTGTAGGCTTTTGCCCAGGCTTCTTGGTTATATTGGTGACAAGAGCCTGCTTCCTATTGCTGTCGTAGACGCTACTGCCATTGTTGTTATTGTTGTTTTTGTAAGGACATTTTTCCCTATCATCAACGAGGGGGATCTGTATTTCCAAGAGGCGGACGTCCTTTACTTTCTTCTCAGCACTGTCAACATTTATTACGAATACCGTCCAGTCTTTAAACTGAGAGTCGCCTATCTAGAGTTTGACTGTGGGAAGTAGATTTCTCTGATAGGTGTCCATCAGCGTGGACTCAAGGTTACCCGGGATAACTTTAGCGCTGCTTCCCTGTACCGCTCGATAATCCCATACAAAATCTTTCTCTCTTTGCGTGATATTAATTAAAAAGGACATCATCATGTCATTTCTCTTGTCGTAGAATCGAGCAAGAAAAAGACCTTTGAGATTGTCAAACAACAAAATACAGTTATCCTGGAGGCTGTAGAACAAATCTAAAACTATTCCAGATAATACCACGACAAAGAGTTTGGTTAAGATGGCATCGTTGCAAGGTAGATGCCCCATTGCCGTCTCGAAGTAACTCATGAATTGACGGGGAGATGTCTTCCCATAAAATAGAGTCAAGTTAAAAGGCTTATACTTAGGCGGGTACCGTACATCCCTCCACTTGGGGGGATACGGTTGTCGGATTCAGAGATCACGTAGTGAGTCTCGATTGCCCATTGAGTCTAGGCAGGCCCAGAGTTCTCGTACCTCCCGTATTGCTTCTCGGGCTTCATCGATTGCGGAAGGAGCAGATAATCCAGGCAGGGGATAATTACCGCCAGTAGATGGAGCGGTTGTATTTGAATCCCCGTTGGTCCCGGGGTCCAGGCTTGCATGACTAGAGGCCCTTTGTCACGCCCCAGTCCCAAAAATACACGGGACCAGGCCACATGGCAATAGCCAGCTAATACGACTTTGAAGGATTTCCCAATTTAATGGACCCAACGAAACGTACTATGCTGTCCTAAAATACTATCAAGTCCAATATGCTATCATACAGCAGGTAAATGTCTAATCTCATCCACAGAATATAAATAAGAAGTTCTGAAATAAATACTAAAAATAAATACGGAATCTGAATGTCATAAATACAATCCAAATAAGTCTGATGGGGACAAACCCACTGAAATACAGCAATAAAATAAAAGTACGAAAAGTAGAAAGATAACTAGACTAGAGCATCAACTAGCTAGATAAAGACGATCTAACCCAAGGTAGCAGCGTACCCCAAATCATGGAAACTCCTCGGGAAATGCCTCAAAGTCCTCAGCCACGAATCTTGCCTCTACTCCTGCTCCGTAGATGGTCGGGTACAAGTGCTCATCCGGATCTGGAAGGGAACCGTCCTCAGAGGGACGTAACAACATGCAAAAATATATGCCATAAAGTAAATACTGTGTAAACTCGAGGGTGATCTAACCAGCTAAGTGAAATGCACTTAAAGACAACCTTGGTACATATGGGTAGGTAAAAGATATAAAGGGTAGCGTCAAGCCAGAGGCTAAGTACCTAGCATTAGCTGTAAACTGGATGCCAGGAGTATATGCTGACTACATCACCGATTATGATAGCGCGCAGCTTGTAACCTCTATCGGATGTATCGACAAGCATATACGCCCATAACCAGGTAGCACATAGCCCATAATCAGGTAACACATGGCCCATAACCAGGTAACAATGAAGCTCACGACCCCGTAGTTTACTCTGAAACTACTGTAGCCAAATATCTGTCCCATACGCCTACTAATTATCTTCTCCGTCCAATGCCAATGTACAAGTCGCGAATACAATGTGGCCATCATGTACTATAATTCAAGTCACTAAAAAAATATACAACTTGATAACTCCACAACTTTAGGTGCGTCTACTAGACACTAGGTCAGACACAAGTCCTAACGTCAACGCCTTCGTTGACTGCACCCGAGTTTTTCTCGGACGCGCACAGTTATATAATATTAAAATAATAAAATATATAACTAATAATAACTGAATTTTAATAGTACAACAAGGCAAGGTATACTTGCTTGGAACTCTGGTGTGCACAAGTAAGGATCCGGAACTCGTAGCCAAGGTAGAATCGTCTTGGGTGTCTATGAATAAATAATAATAAATATCAATCACTATATTACACTATGCTAATCATGTACACAAGTACAACTTACGCAACGTCATGAGTTATGCAGATACTAAACCAAATAAACGTTCTAATTAAATACGTTGGCTAAGGTTGACTAGCCAAGGATCAAGGGGTTAGGGGTTCACTTAGTCTACTAGTCCCACTGTATTTTACAAGTCATCCTTGGTATTATTTCTCACATGTTACAATCACGGTCACAACTATGTCGTGTAGGTGCTAAGTTGCACCTCTAACACATGGGTACCAGGTATTCTACTAAGATTTTCAGGACACGTCTGGTATGGGTAACCATCTAGGTCTCCATGTACGGGTACGTCATATCCTCGGATACCGTGCAAAACGAGGAAATTAACTACCAAAATATATTACAATACCAAATAACGTATAACACTAAATATAAGTCTTAGCTAGTAGGTTAGTGTGCACAATGTCAGTTTAGTCTAAATACCTAGGGTCAACACAAGTGTATGCCATAATAACAACCTAATTTTCTATAAAGTATTACTAATACTAACCACTATGCACACATAAACAATTAAACACGTATTGTAAACCTCCTCACCTAAAATTTGGCCTAATTGTCTTAGATAGTAAAATTGGGGCTAGCTGAACCCAATTAGAAATAAACACGGCATTTGATTTAACTATACAATATTTATATCACCTAGTGCACCTTACCGTTGCTTCGATAATTGGAGAACCTCACTAGCCATTGCCTTCCTACAAATTTCACAACCTTGTCCTAGACGTGCCCGCCTACCATTCTGACCTTTGTGGAACTTATAATTATGCCCTCTTGTGCTACATTTTAGTCGCACAATAATCGTCGGAGACATTTATATTTAATTCTAAATAATTCCAACTTTGTATCCTTATGCGTTCCAATCGAAATTGGAGACACAATCTTGACCGTTTCGTACAAACCTAAATTATGATAATATTCTATTTTGAGTCATCTATGTCTATGACACTTGTGTCCCACCAAATTTTGTCTCCGTGTACTCCTAATTAATTCAAGAATACTGTGCGCTTTAATTTTAATTAATTTAACCCAATTTTCATCTTTGTGCAATTTTTCAATTGTTTGGCGCTTTTATGCAAAATTTTATTAAGCTGTCCACACCATTGGACAATACATGAAGAAACTTATTTTTCCCTTTACATGAATTTTTCCTATAATTTTCGGAATGTGCAACGCACAACATCGCCCTCCATTTAATTCTAGTCTTGCAATTTAGACAATGCAAACATAGCCCTCCAAACATCCCCATGTGAGGCCCAAGGCCCAACTCCAAGGAGGTATTGACCAAGCCAAGTTCCTAGGTCAACCCCAAAACCCTACTTTTCTAACTATTTAAATAATTTTTCTCTTCTTTTTTTTCTATTTAACAAACAAAAAATTTACTGTAGCGAAATAAATTTATATTAAATTCATGTAAACGAAACAAGTTTGAAAAATTTGAAAAAAAGTCAGGGTTCGCCAATAGTGTTGGCGGAAAACACAACCACTGGAAGCAAAAAAAATTTTAAAAAAAACGTGGGCCCCACGGGCAATTTCCGCCAACAGAGTTGGCTGAAATTGGGGGGGGGCAATTTAAGCCAACTCAGTTGGCGAAAATTGGCCCCGTAGGGCCCACATTTTTCTTTGGTTTTGTTTGGTTTGGTTTGGTTTTTTTTCTTTGTTTGGTTTGGTTTTTTTTATTGGTTTATTGTAATTAGTTATATTTTTGTTTTATTTATTTAGTTTAGTTTAGTTCTGTAATTAGATTGAAGTAAATTTATTTTAACGAAATAAAATTAAAATAAATTAATTGGAAATAAATATTTAGAAATATTATTTTCGGAAATTTGTTTCCAAAGCATCAAAATTTGTATAAATTCCATCTAAAGCATAAAAGTTTAAAAAATTATGAAAAAATATCAATATGAATTGGACGTTTATATTTAAAAATATTATATTTTTATCATAAATTTTTTCGTCGTTAACAGACGTTAAAAAATAATAATATTAAAAATCTGCCGTAAGACTATTACGTCTGCCGTCGAGCAGACTTCGAGCGGCCATAACTACTTGTTTGTAAATCGTTTTTCGTTAAATAATAAGTCGATTTGTATGTTTTCTACGAGTGTAACACAAATCATGTAGAAAAAAAATCAAAAAATTTACTGTAGCGAAATAAATTTATATTAAATTCATGTAAACGAAACAAGTTTGAAAAATTTGAAAAAAAGTCATGGTCCGCCTACAGTGTTGGCAGAAAATACAACTACTGGCAGCAAAAAAAATTTTTAAAAAAACGTGGGCCCCTCGGGCAATTTCCGCCAACAGAGTTGGCTGAAATTGGGGGGGGGCCAATTTCAGCCAACTCAGTTGGCGAAAATTGGCCCCGTGGGGCCCACGTTTTTTTTGGGTTTTGTTTGGTTTGGTTTGGTTTTTTTTCTTTGTTTGGTTTAGTTTTTTTATTGGTTTATTGTAATTAGTAATATTTTTGTTTTATTTATTTAGTTTAGTTTAGTTTAGTTCTGTAATTAGATTGAAGTAAATTTATTTTAACGAAATAAAATTAAAATAAATTAATTGGAAATAAATATTTAGAAATATTATTTTCAGAAATTTGTTTCCAAAGCATCAAAATTTGTATAAATTCCATCTAAAACATAAAAGTTTAAAAAATTACGAAAAAATATCAATATGAATTGGACGTTTATATTTAAAAATATTATATTTTTATCGTAAATTTTTTCGTCGTTAACAGACGTTAAAAAATAATAATATTAAAAATCTGCCGTAAGACTATTACGTCTGCCGTCGAGCAGACTTCGAGCGGCCATAACTACTTGTTTTTAAATCATTTTTCGTTAAATAATAAGTCGATTTGTATGTTTTCGACGAGTGTAACACAAATCATGTAGAAAAAAAAATCAGAAAATTTACTGTAGCGAAATAAATTTATATTAAATTCATGTAAACGAAACAAGTTTGAAAAATTTGAAAAAAGTCAGGGTCCGCCAACAGTGTTGGCAAAAAACACAACTACTGGCAGCAAAAAAAATTTAAAAAAAAAGTGGGCCCCACGGGCAATTTCCGCCAACAGAGTTGGCTGAAATTGGGGGGGGGGGCCAATTTCAGCCAACTCAGTTGGCGGAAATTGGCCCCGTGGGGCCCACGTTTTTTTTTTTGGTTTTGTTTGGTTTGGTTTGGTTTTTTTTTCTTTGTTTGGTTTGGTTTTTTTATTGGTTTATTGTAATTAGTTATATTTTTGTTTTATTTATTTAGTTTAGTTCTGTAATTAGATTGAAGTAAATTTATTTTAACGACATAAAATTAAAATAAATTAATTGGAAATAAATATTTAGAAATATTATTGTCGGAAATTTGTTTCCAAAGCATCAAAATTTGTATAAATTCCATCTAAAACATAAAAGTTTAAAAAATTACGAAAAAATATCAATATGAATTGGACGTTTATATTTAAAAATATTATATTTTTATCGTAAATTTTTTCATCGTTAACAGACGTTAAAAAATAATAATATTAAAAATCTGCCGTAAGACTATTACGTCTGCCGTCGAGCAGACTTCGAGCGGCCATAACTACTTGTTTTTAAATCGTTTTTCGTTAAATAATAAGTCGATTTGTATGTTTTCGACGAGTGTAACACAAATCATGTAGAAAAAAAAATCAGAAAATTTACTGTAGCGAAATAAATTTATATTAAATTCATGTAAACGAAACAAGTTTGAAAAATTTGAAAAAAGTCAGGGTCCGCCAACAGTGTTGGCAAAAAACACAACTACTGGCAGCAAAAAAAATTTAAAAAAAAAGTGGGCCCCACGGGCAATTTTCGCCAACAGAGTTGGCTGAAATTGGGGGGGGGCCAATTTCAGCCAACTCAGTTGGCGGAAATTGGCCCCGTGGGGCCCACGTTTTTTTTTTTGGTTTTGTTTGGTTTGGTTTGGTTTTTTTTCTTTGTTTGGTTTGGTTTTTTTATTGGTTTATTGTAATTAGTTATATTTTTGTTTTATTTATTTAGTTTAGTTCTGTAATTAGATTGAAGTAAATTTATTTTAACGACATAAAATTAAAATAAATTAATTGGAAATAAATATTTAGAAATATTATTGTCGGAAATTTGTTTCCAAAGCATCAAAATTTGTATAAATTCCATCTAAAACATAAAAGTTTAAAAAATTACGAAAAAATATCAATATGAATTGGACGTTTATATTTAAAAATATTATATTTTTATCGTAAATTTTTTCATCGTTAACAGATGTTAAAAAATAATAATATTAAAAATCTGCCGTAAGACTATTATGTCTGCCGTCGAGCAGACTTCGAGCGGCCATAACTACTTGTTTTTAAATCATTTTTTGTTAAATAATAAGTCGATTTGTATGTTTTCGACGAGTGTAACACAAATCATGTAGAAAAAAAATTTATCCGAAACAAGACGCATATGTTACAGGCAAAAATATAAATTTTAAAACTTTAAAGTATCATAACTTTTGACTGGGAGATCGAAACAAGTTCTAGCTTGTGCCAAAATGATCGTATGGAAAAGTGCTACAAGATAAACCGTTTCACCGTTTGACGGACTTCGAAAATTTTTAGAATCGTCAAAAAATAATGTTTCGACCTCCAAATTTGACTTTCGATAATATTATTTTTGAATATTTAAAATTTACTGTAGTGAAATAAATTTATATTGGATGTGGGGGCCCACGGATTTAAAACGATATTTCGATCTCCAAAAAAAATTTAGAAACATTTTAATTAATTATTTTATGTCTATTCTTATGAAAACAAACTAATAAAACAAAATAAATAATTAAACCAAACCAACTAAACCAACCCAAACAAACCAACCCAAACCACCCAAAAAAATCCGTGGGCCCCACACCCAAATTCAGCCAACATAGTTGGCGGATTTTGTGTGTGGGGCCCATGGTTTTTTTTGGGTGGTTTGGGTTGGTTTGTTTTGGATGGTTTTGGTTGGTTTTTTTTGGTTTGTTTTAGTTGGTTTTGTTTGATTATTTGGTTTAGTTTTTTTATTTAGTTTTTTAGCCAATAATTTCAGCCAACATTTTTTTATTTAGTTTTTTTAATTTAGTTTTGTTTTGGATTTAATTTTTTTTATTTAGTTTTGTTTTGAATTATGGTTTGCTTTGGTTTTTTTATTTAGTTTTTTGTTGGTTTGTTTTAGTTGGTTCAGGAATTGGTTCACGTGGAAGGGGATAATGCTCCTCGATTTGGTTTAACAAGGAGACAATAATAGCTACTTTGGTTTAACAAAGAGACAATAATGGCTACTGAGAGACAAGAGTTAACAGGAAAAAAAGAAGAAAAGACTTGAGTGGGGAAAAAGAAGAACGTGGGTGGGGAAAAAGAAGAAGAGACGTGAGGAAAGAAGAAGAGACATGAGTGGGGAAAAAGAAGAAGAGACGTGAGAAAAGAAGAAGAGACGTGAGGAAAGAAGAAGAGACGTGAGTGGAAAAAAAGAAAGAAAGAAGGGACATGTCTCGTGGGGGAGGAGAGAGAGGATTACAACAGAGAAGAAGTTGGTGCGAGGTGGGAGCTATAAGAAGAGAAGGAGGAAGAAGAACAAAATGCAAGGAGGAAGAAGAAGAGAGTGCACTACGATCATTTACAGCATTCCATGTGAGCACGTAGCAGCAATTTGAGCAGCCTTAATTTTCTCTCATTTGTAAGTTGACACAGCAGTCTTTGTGAGCACAACAATCCTTATTGTTGAAGGTCTTTATTCTATTCTTCTTCATTTATACTCTTATTTGTATATGCAATATTTGATGTTAGTTTTTATTTTTTAAATATAAGTTATGTAATGTGCAAAATTACGGGCAGCCAAAATTTGTTTTTTGACAACCATAATTGTACAGATGGACAGCCAAAACGACTGACATATTCCTGGAGGCCCTACTACGGATTTAATAATCCAACAACGTGCGAAACATATATATACTTTGGTATTTTATGGGAAGGTACAATAAAATATAATTGTGTAAATAAATATGAATGATATTTTGTATATGTCTACTAATAACATCGTCTATGTTTTTCATATATAGCAATACGATTATACTAATAATGAACGGTGCCGAGAGCATGCCTCATGGCGTCACGATAACAGACTTGGGTATTGGAGGTTGATCGACCACCAGGTGGCACTGTTGAAAATATTTGGCTTTTATTATGTTGACAAGATATATTTTATGCAACACGATAGAGACTTAATCTTCAGTTTAGTTGAGCGTTGGTGGCCCGGACGAAATACCTTTCAGCTTTCAGCTACCATTCGGAGAGATGAGTATTATTCTAGCAGATATGGCAAATATTTTAGGTTTACCTATTACGGGTGAACCTATAATATTTGATAAATCAATTTCCGTCGACACTATGATTACAAAGTACCTAGCTGTGGAGGTGCCGCGTAATAAACGTGGTAAAAATCTTGTGACGTTTACGTGGCTCTGTCATAACTTTTTGCACCTAGATCGTATTGGTGATCAAGTTATTTCAGTTGATGAGGATCAGGTAAGTATAGTTTTTTTTTGTAACTTATGTTATTATTTACGTAGTATATTTTTAATTGAATTTAACGCATATAATGTTTTTATCATTTGTTCAGGTCATTGCTTGCACCAGAGCCTACTTGCTAGGTTTATAAAGCGGAATGTTGTTTCCCGACTCATCCAATTTAGTTAATTTACATTTTTTACCTTTTTTGGTAGACCTGACCGCACCTACGCGCCACGCTTGGGGAGCGTCAGTGTTGGCATATTTGTATAGTTCTATGACAGATTTTGTATAATTTGAGGACATGAATGCAACGAAGGTAAATCTAAGTGGTTGTGCGACATTAATACAGGTATAAAAATATGTGCACTTATATCATATGAAAAGTTTTACTTAATTTCATTTACATTAAAAATAGATGCACTTATATCATATGGTCATATTTTCTAGGTTTGGTCCTACGACCACTTTCACATTGGTAGGCCAGTCTCCCGTATTAATACCGACGTTGGTGTCTTTTCGTCAGCTTTACGGTGGACTACGGATGCAGTAGATCCAGTACACTGTGAACATGCGGCTATCTCTTTATATCGGATCAAATTTGACACATTGAAGTATAACGAGGTAAAATATCTGTATTATTATTTTATAAAGTCATTATAACCATTATCTTATAATTTTTTCTCATAAAATATGTGACATACTGTCCATACCGGCTTGAGCATAATCCTACTGAAATCCAAACAACAGCCTATGACCTTAGTGTCCATAGTTATTTCCTGATATTCGACGGTGAAATCATGTATTATCCAGCTGATCACGTTATGCGACAATTCTGGGTGAAACAAAAGATTCCCGATGAGCCACCATGTTTAAATCGTAGTAAAGGGAGTGCAACTAAAAGGGCAAGCAAAATGATTCCACAGTGGAATTCTAGATTGGAGACACAGCCCGTGGTACAGATGTCTCAACTAATGGACTCTATAGATGAGGGTAAGTTATTTAAAAAGTTGAACAATTTTTTTTTAAAATTATATGAAATCAAACGCTCATATTTATTTAAATGGTGTAGCATTAGGTGATATAGCCTATAGATCTTGGTGGGGAGCTCCTCTTATCAGTAACCGATCCTACCAATATGAGGAGTTACGATTCCAACATCGGGCCGTTGATGATGCTAGTTATCGTGAATGGTATCAACATGTAATGGAGAAGGTACGTATTTTATTGATAAAAAAATTTGTTTCCATAGTTTTTTTATTATGAATTAATTGGATTCTACTTAATATTTCAGCTTCCAAATTTGAATGTAGCATGTGAAAATCATCCAGTGAGAGACTCGTTAAGCACAGCAGTAAGATCATTTTTGGATGATGTGCAAGCATTTCTGACTCCACCCAACCCTCCATTACATATTCCACCAGATTATCCTCAAGGCTTAGTTAGCCGACGGCAACCACGTTCGCGTAGAAACTATCCTCATGTTTGGCATATGGATAGCCCGCCTCAACAAGATAACGAGGTCCCTGAGCAGGACATTTTCCAACAGGCTGACCAGGTCACTTCCCAACAGGCTAACCAGGGCACTTCCCAACAGGCTGACCAGGGCACTTCCCAGTAGTCTGGCCATGGCACTTCTCAGTGGGCGGGCCAAGGCACTTATCAGTGGGCGGGCGAGGGAACGTCACAAGCACGTACCCCACAGATGGACCGAGAGGCGGACGAGGGGACTTCACAGCCTGGTGTTGACTATTGGGATTATTACATGCAGATGTCCAATTCTATATTTGCTGCACCCCAGTTTGATACAGCTACTCAGTTATCTGTGACTCCAACAGCGCTGGTGCAGACATAAGAGGCTGATGAATTTGACCCATGGGCACCATTGCCAGGGGAGAGACTTGAGGATACAGTAGCAAGAAAAAATAGACTCGGTCTTAGGCCAAGGCCTCGTAGAAATTATGACAGGATGGCAAGAGGCAGAGAATAAAATTCTTGTACTGCTAGGTTATATGAGAAATTTATGTATTAGAAATTAAATTACATCAATGAACATAACTTTTCTAAGAAAATCTATGCCAATGCATTTATTCTCTTGGTTGGTTAGTACATCTTCTTCGATTGTGTCCTAAACCATTACAGTTGCTACATCGGAGATCTCTTGATGATTGATCCTTCGCCATGATGTGGTTCTTCTTTGGTCTTCCCGCTTTCCGTCGTACATCTGGTACTCCAATGTCACCTATAACTAATGTACTTTGAATGTTGTAAGGGACTGGAATTGGCTCCAGGTGTGGCTCATATACACTTTTTAATGCTTCTTTGGAAAAAATACCTGGATAAAAACTCTCGATGCTAATATTTTTAGAATTACAAGCATAACATACATGTACACATGGCAGACAAGTATGATACCATTTAAAACATGTACAATATTTTTCATCTAAGTTCACAACATATGTTCTGTTTGTTTCACGATCTAGTATTTCAAACAAATAACCAACTATACTCAATATTTGCAGCTGGTGTCTTTTTCTTGTGATACTGGCCATAGTATTTAATATCTTCGGACAATAATCAGTTGCAAGATTATCAGCTTTTTGTCGATTTATGTCCTGAAGTGTTATGATTTTGGCTCGAATACCATCAAGTAGTGTTGTTATTGGTTTATCGCGTAAGTTTTTAACCCAGTTATTGAAGCATTCAGAAGGTTCGACGTGTTAATATCTAATCTAGGACAAGGAGAATAAGCAATTATCCAGTGTGATAAAACACGAGTTTCATCATTTACTCCAATAAGCCATTTGTAAACATCGATATTTTCAGCCTTAATTGTTTCAAAGCAAATATTCGCATCTGTCTCATTATAACATCTTGCAAGGTAGTCTAATTTACGTTGAAAATAAGGCAGTCTACATACTAGTTTTAAATTTTGTTTAAAATGTTGAATACAATAAAAATGAGGTGATTCCGGAAAAGTAGCACGCATGGCATTTATTAATCCTTTCTGTTTATCTGATATAAAAGAAATTGTATCCCACGTATTAAAACTACCTTCAAAAGATATTTTTAAACCGTTTAAAAACCAAGTCCAAGAATCCGTGTTTTCGCTCTCAACAACAGCATAAGCAATTGGATATAATTGATAGTTAGGATCATGAGCACACGCAATAAATAAAATACCTTAAAATTTAGAGGAAAGAAATGTAGCATCAATACTAATCACAGGTAAATATCCCCTTAAAAAACCATCAATGCATGCCTTGAAACAAATAAAAATTCTTTGAAACTTATTATTTTCTGTAGTCTTTATATAACATCTGCTACCTGGATTTGTCTCAATGATTGTAAAAGCATACTCTTCAAGACTACTATATGCATCAATATAACTACCATTTATTTCTGATAGAGCAATTTCTCTAGCTTTCCAAGCTTTACAATATTTAATATGTATTCGGTGTTCCCTATAGATATCATTTATAACATGCGATGGACTATACGACTGATTATCACGAATTTTATCAATAATCTTATTCTTAACCCATATAGTTGTCGCTAATGGATGATTTTCTGTTATAAGTCCACCTAAACAAGAATGTACATTTTCTAGCGTACTAATGACGAATATTTCGTCGTTGCCAATGGCTTTAGCGTACACTCTCCAATTACAACTAGAAACGTTACATTTATATACAATTCCACTAGCATTGTTTCTAGTAGCCCTGCAACAAAATTTTTTTGCAATTGCTATATCACTAATAAAACTTCTAAATGCATGACGATTTATAAATTCTCTTCCAATGAATAAATTATTTAAACTATCAACATTATCATCAAGTACATCATCTATATTTTCTATTAAATCATCACTATTTTCATCGTCGGTATTACCATCATCTACTCTATGTTCTTCTTCAGTAAATGAAATAACTTGGTGAGAAGAACTAGGACCACTACTAATTCTTGGTGGTGGTGGTGGTGGAGTCACAAAAATATTAATATATGTTGATTGTATATTAACTTTAAGAATAAATTTCCATGCCTCCTTACTAACTAAATTTATGCAATTAGATAGATAAATATGTACCAATAAAAATTCATAGTCAATAGAAAAATTTTCAAATATTAGATTACGTAAATTATCAAACAAAATATTTCGATCAATTAAAAGAACTTCAACTAAACCTCCTTCATAAGCTAACCCATTTAGTACACCACCAAGTGAGCATAGTATTGTTATACTTCGATCCATGGCAACAACAAAATGGGCTTCAAAGATTGTATATTGAACTGAGCTTCTCCTGTGTCGAAAGAAAGAAATTTCGTATGAAAAGAAATAAAAATTTTGATTGCAATGTTTGATATGATGATATCAAACAAATACTAAGTTTATATAGGTAACTTCGAACCGATCGTTAGACGAACGTTGGATATGAACGTTAAAAAAATAAGAGCCGTTGAAAGAGCCGTTGTAAAATAGCCGTTGTACATAAACCAACTACTAAACCAACCCATAGACCCAACCCAATTTCAAACCAAAATCAAAACCAAATCATTCCCCGATATTTGTCTTTCTTCTTTACTTTGTCTTTTTTTTTCATATAAAAAAAAAAACTAAACCATTAAAGTAAACAAAAAATTAGAGGACATAAATAAATACTAGTTAAAATAATTTATTTTCTTCTTTATAGGACACAAAAATTAGAGGACACAAATAAATTAGAGGACACAAATAAAAAATTAGAGGTCACAAAAAAAAAATCTTCTTTATTTCCTTTTTTTTTATTTTTCAAAAATAATATTTCTAAATATTTCTTTCCAATTAATTTATTTTAATTTTATTTCGTTAAAATAAATTTAATTCAATCTAATTACAGAACTAAACTAAACTAAATAAATAAAACAAAAATATAACTAATTACAATAAACCAATAAAAAAAAACCAAACCAAATAAAGAAAAAAAACCAAACCAAACCAAACAAAACCAAAACCAAAAAAACAAAACGTGGGCCCCACGGGGCCAATTTCTGCCAACTGAGTTGGCTGAAATTGCCCCCCCCCCCCCCAAATTTCAGCCAACTCTGTTGGCGGAAATTGGCCGTGGGGCCCACATTTTTTTTAAAAAAAATTTGGCTGCTTACGTGTACAGTAGTTGTGTTTTCCGCCAACACTGTTGGCGGACCCTGACTTTTTTTCAAATTTTTCAAACTTGTTTCGTTTACATGAATTTAATATAAATTTATTTTGCTACAGTAAATTTTCTGTTTAACAAAACCCAAAACCAACCAATTCCAGCCGACCTCCACCCTTACTATTCATCTCCTCCATTCCATCCCTTCAGCCTAGCCGACCGGAGACTCCTCCACACCAACCCGCCGCCTTGCCAGTCCTCGCCGGAGCCCTGGACCCCCGCAGGATCTTGCTCCCTACTCACTCCATCTTCCCTCTTCTTCCTCCTCCCCTTCTCGGCCGGATCCCCGACCGTTGAATTGACCAGTCCCGAGCCGGCCATCTCCCTCGTCAACAACCTCCATCGATGGCAGGCTTCCCACTGCACCACACCACCAGCTCCACCACCTCTTCATCTTCCTCTGCCGAAGTCGACAGCAACCACCGCCTGGACATCACTGTCATCCCCGCCGTCCTCTGCCATCTTCCCGACTTCGACCTTCGTCTGCAACCGAGCACGAGACACTCGACGAACTGCCTCCCCGCTGTACGTCGACAACCACCACCAGTCACCTCATCTGAGCCTCCCCTGACTTCATCTCCTCCACCATTCGCCACCACCTACCATGACCACCACTTCTTCCACGATCCTCCTCTCCGTTCATCCTCATCACCGAGCAGCACAGCCCGTCGACGACTTCGACCTCGACACCCCTTCCACCTCCCTGTCCTCCTCCTTGACCACGAATTCATTCGACCTTCCCTGCTTCCCTGTCCTCCGTCACCCTCGCCGGAGCAGCTCCCCCTGGCCGGACTCCGGCAGCCCACAATCATCATCATCATCATCAACCCATCATCATTATCATTATCATCTCAAATCATCATCATCACCATTCATTCTCAATACCTTAACCCTAATCGTCCATATTATCGTCCTCTTCATCACCATCATCCACATCATTATCCTAGTCATCACCATCATCCACATCATCATCGTCATCACCATCGCCATCGTCGTCATTATCGTCGTCATCGTCGTTATCATCATTGTCACCATCGTCATCGTCGTCATCGCGATCCCGTGCATGCCTGCCAAGGTTCGTACCTATCCCCCCTCCTTCGTGATTTCATGTGCGTATGTGTGAAATGTTAGGATTTAACGTATTCATCAGATGTTGACCTCTTGAGACCCGTGTCGGTGAACCCAGTGACTCGCATACGCATACGTACGCGTATGCGCATATTATTCAATTTGGTATAAGTATTTATATATTTATTATGTATATATTTTAGTATATATATGTATATTTAGTTATGTTTAGTATGTATGTATTGGCATGTATATATATAGTATATACATATATTATATATGTAATTAATTGGTATACATATACATATATTGTAAGTAATTAATGGTATATGCTAGATAATAATATGTATGTTTATAAATGTACTAGATGACCCGAGCGTAATTATGGATATCCCGTATTTACCATTGATCTGGGACCATGTAAATTATTAGAAGACTGCCTTATGTACACTGATGTACTGGCGAGCCCCGTATCATTTTGACTGTCTGTTTTGCACAGCAATTACAGATGCGACACCCGCGCAATTAGACGCGCACTTGACCCTAGTTGACCAGTAACATACCTAGTGTAGCCCTGAGTTCAGAGTATTTATGGTTATGTATGTGCTAGTATTTTGGCTGATGTTGTATTGCGTTATATTATATGTATATAGGACCTATTGGATCATTCTACGCGACTTCAAGAGCAGGTTATTGGTACTACGCAGCTTTCTTGCCAGGCAAGTATACCTTGCCTTGTCGTACAGTTTAAATTCAGTTATTATTTTAGTTGCATGTTTATTGTTTTAGATTATATAACTGTGCGCATCCGAGAGAGACTCGGATGTAGTCAACGAAGGCGTTGACGTTAGGACTTGTGTCTAACCTAGTATCTACTAGACCCACCTAAAGTTGTGAAGTAATCGGTATGACTCCCCAGGCCTTGACATGTATCATTATATGTCACAAAGTGAGTTCATGTAGGAATGCGTGCCTCATACTCGACTGGCCATCGGTGTGAGCAACACGTGTGACGGTATTTAGCTTAGTTGTTTATTTCTATAGAGACTTGCATTACGAGATGTCCACATCGTGTTCGAGACTTGTATATTTGTATTGGGCGGGGAGGAAGACTAGTAGGCGTATGGGATACCCACTTCCTTTATTCAGATGCCACGCTCGACGGAGTGATATGGACGATATACTATTCAGATGTCTCACTCTTCGGAGTGATATGGACATTATACTATGTAGATGCCTCATTTTTCGGAGTGATATGGACTTTATTATATTATATAGCACCCTAGTATGGGGGCATATGTGGCATATACTAGCCAGTCACGACGATTGGTGAATTACATCAGCAATGTCTAGCCTACGCTTTCCCATACGCACTAAGTTATCCTCAAATTGCATTCACTTAGATGGTTAGCACACCTCTTTATTTATTTAGTATTTACTTTATGGCATGCTTCTATGTATCTTGTTATGTCACTCTGAGGACCTGGTCCCTTTTCAGGTATAGATGTTCATGAGTATTCGCAAGAGCGCAGGCCCGGACTAGCTACTTATATTTCGAGGAGGTCTTCTCTTTGAGCCTCATGATTATTAGATGTTTTACATTGTTTTATTTATTTTATATTCTAATTCGGTAGTATATTTGTTTTCATCCGATTGTCATCTTTAGATACTTTATATTGAGATCTAGTTTCATAGATATTGGTTATTTATTTCTATTTGATTTCTGTGGATGAGATTTAGATTATACCCTGTGACTTATGAATTATTATTCATTATACAGCGTACGTATGTGTTATGGTTCCATACATTGGAGTTGCCATATACAGGCGATTGGCATGCTTACGTTTCCTAGTCCTACGTATTTTGGGACTGGGGTGTGACATATTTTTAGTGGTGGCCCATGCAGGCCGAGAGCATATTGTCTCGGTTACGTTACTGTACCGAGCAAGCCTGTACCCTAGGAATAGAGTATAGGATCTCATCCACAAATGACTATGATTCACCTTTCTTTCAATCTGTTCTATTTGAATATATGTATCCTGCTTGATTCATGTGCTTTCCTAATAGTTCCTTGAGTACAGCCTTCTCCTAGAATATAGAAGTCCTTGTTGTTAGATAATAAGTAAGGTAACCTTCCTATTAATAGTGCAACTAGGATAATGACACATTACTGAGTTAGAATACTTAATAAACCCTAGTCTTCCTTACTACCTAATGAACCCTAGCGTCCCTTACCTATAGATTAATTTACCATTATCCCTTGATGTGTTTATGTATGACTTGAGGGTAGTATAAACACTACTAGGATTAGTTTGAAATTTGACCATAGTGTTTGACCCTAGTATTGAGGAACCAATAGAAATCCAAGGTTAAACATTATGACTGAACCTAGCTTTTCATGGTAAGATATTACTAGAGAACTACAACTTTAGCTCCTTGTCTTATAGTAGCCGAACGATACCTTAGAGAGCCAAGAGGAATGGATAGAACATCTCCCTTGATCATACTTCGAACACAAATATTAGCATACCACCTTCCCCTTAGGAAACTATGATATTATCTAGAGTCCCTCTATTGTAATTTTATATCTTGTTCATTTGCAACCTTAACGTTCGCTAATTGTACGACGACTAAATTATTTTCTCCTATTCTTCATCTTTCAATTCGTGCCACCTAACCTTTCTGATTGTAGGCCAAGTAATTTTATTTTATGTTAGGATATATAGTTTGCTAGGATTATAGTTTGTTAATTTAAATTTTAAATTTCTGTGCTTAGTAATTAGGACTTGATAGTTTTGAGTTATTCTTGTAGATTATGACCTGATGATTATCCTTTAGTTTCGAATCACGTAAATTGTACCCCCACCTCGATATAAGTTACATCCTCTTTCACTTGAGAGTCAGTAACTTCTGCATTCTTAGTATTAACACTTGTATTCTATGAACACCATGACTAAGACTTAAGATGACCATTCCCTAGATAATGTAATAGGAGACCCTAATAAATACCAAGATCTTTTCCTCATGTACTCCAATAAGAGTTCTACTTTAATTACAAGTGCAAAGTTATTTCGTAGAATCTCCTTTAAGGTAGTTACAGTATTAGTTTATTATTTTAAGTTGGGTAGTATGTCTCACAACATAGTATCACATAGTCCTCGAGACCCATTAATGTAGTATAATTGAATGACATTAACTATATGCTTGCATAATACGATAGTGTTTATCCCGATTGTAACACTTAGAGGTCCATGCCCCTATTTGGTCGACTAGCGACTTAGACAAGGAGTTGGTATGACAACTGTAGAGATTGTAGAGTCTTATCTTTATGTGAACTTGAATTATTATGTACCTTCTTTCATCATAATCCAGCGTATTTATATTTTCTGAACTACCTTGACTTATGTCGCTATTATAGCCTAGTTTTGCAAGCTTACTCTTTTATCGAGCTTGTTCATGACATATGTGTTATTGGGGCCTGATCAACCACATAATGATACAATTGTCTAATCAAAATCAGTATATTACGGTCTGGACAACCTTAGTACACTTGGTTCGCTCTTCGCATGACTACTTTACGTGGATTGAGATATATAGTTGACTAGTAGACGAATGTACTTGCCCTCTAGATATGTCTGAGCATATCGTATCAGTTACATAACTGTACTGATACAAACATGTGAATAGAAATTACCAAAATAGGATTTCAATCCACAACTGCCTTGAGAATTCCTTTTGAATTCCTTAAATGCCTTGATCCCCATACTTGTATTCTATTACCTCCACCTTGAATTCTTTATTATTGTTTTCCGTCTTCCCTTATTTTGGAAAGACGAAACCTCATGCTTGGTATAAGTTTGATATACAGATAGTACTAGATATACCCGTAGGCCAATCACATTACTTGATGATTATTTTCCGTAATTAAGACATATCATATGCGATATATTTGGGTGTTAAAGTTTTTGAGGATTGAATAACACGACTAAATAATTGAGGAATAGTTTTTTCTTTTTTCTTAAATGCATAGCCTTATGTGATAGATGGATAAATTCTAAGTTGGTTAGAAATTGTATTGTTAAACTTAAGTAGAATCCTTTTAAGATTGTGACCAAGTGATATTAGATAGAGAGAACCCTACCCTATTTTAATTTTAAGGAAGAAATTATTTCAAGTTGGGTAGATTGTAAACCCCCTCACCCAAAATTTGGCCTACTTGGCTTAGATAGTGAAATTGGGGCTAGTTGAACCTAATTAGAAATAAATACGGCATTTGATTTAACTATACAATATTTATATCACCTAGTGCACCTTACCATTGCTTTGATAATTGAAGCACCTCACTAGCCATTACCTTCCTACAATTTTCACAACCTTGTCCTAGACGTTCCCGCCTACCATTCTGACCTTTGTGTAACTTATAATTATGTCCTCTTGTGCTATATTTTAGTCGCACAATAATCGTTGCGAACGTTTATATTTAATTCTAAATAATTCCAACTTTGTATCCTTGTGCGTTCCAATCGAAATTGGAGACACAATCTTGACTGTTTCGTACAAACCTAAATTATAATAATATTCTATTCTGAGTTCTATATGTCTATGACACTTGTTTCCCACCAAATTTTATCCCCATGTACTCCTAATTAATTCAATAACACCGTGCGTATTAATTTTAATTAATTTAACCCAATTTCCATCTTTATGCAATTTTTTAATTCTTGGGCACTTTTATGCAAAATTTTATTAAGCTGTCTACACCATTGGACAATACATGAAGAAACTTATTTTTCCCTTCATATGAATTTTTCCCATAATTTTTGGAATGTGCAACGCACAACATCGTCCTCCATTTAATTCTAGTCTTGCAATTTAGATAATGCAAACATAGCCCTCCAAACATCCCTATGTAAGGCCCAAGGCCCAACTCCAAGGAGGTGTTGACCAAGCCAAGTTCCTAGGTCAACCCCAAAACCCTACTTTTCTACCTATTTAAATAATTTTTCTCTACTTTTTTTTCTATTTAACAAAACCCAAAACCAACCAATACCAGCCGACCTCCACCCTTACTATTCATCTCCTCCATCCCTTCCCTTCAGCCAAGCCGACCGGAGACTCTTTCACACCAACCTGCCGCCTTGCCAGTCCTCGCCGGAGACCTGGACCCCTCCCGGATCCTGCTCCCTGCTCACTCCATCTTCCCTCTTCTTCCTCCTCCATTTTCCAGCCGAATCCCCGACCGCTGAACTGACCAGTCCCGAGCCGGCCATCTCCCTCATCGACGACCTCCATCGACGGCAGCTTTCCCACTGCACCACACCACCATCTCCACTACCTCTTCATCTTCCTCCGCCGAAGTTGACAACAACCACCGCATGGACATCACTGTCATCCCCGCCGTCCTCTGCCATCTCCCCGACTTTAACCTTCGTCTGCAACCGAGCATGCGACACTCGAGGAACCGCCTCCCCGCTGTACATCGACAACCACCACCAGTCACCTCGTCTGAGTCTCCCTGACTTCATCTCCTCCGCCACTCGCCACCACCTGCCACGACCACCACTTCTTCCACGATCCTCCTCTTCATTCATCCTTGTCACCGAGCAGCACAGCTCGTCGACGACTTTGACCTCGACACCCCATCCACCTCCCTGTCCTCCTCCTTGACCACGAACTCCTTCGACCTTCCCTTCTTTCCTGTCCTCCGTCACCCTCGCTAGAGCAGCTCCCCCTGGCCGGACTCCGGCAGCCTACAATCATCATCATCATCATCATCAACCCATCATCATCATCATTATCATCTCAAATCATCATCATCACCATTCATTCTCAATACCTTAACCCTAATCGTCCACATCATCATCCTCGTCATCACCATCATCCACATCATCATCATCATCGTCATCACCATCGCCATCGTCGTTATCATCATCGTCACCATCGTTATCATCGTCATCGTCGATTCCGTGCATGCCCGCCAAGGTTCGTACCTGTCCCTCCTCCTTCGTGATTTTATGTGCGTATGTGTGAAATGTTAGGATTTAACGTGTTCATCAGATGTTGACCTCTTGAGACCCGTATCGGTGAACCCAGTGACTCTTATACGCATACGTACGCGTATGCGCATATTATTCAATTTGGTATATGTATTTATATATTTATTATGTATATATTTTAGTATACATATGTATATATAGTTATGTTTAGTATGTATGTATTGGCATGTATATATATAGTATATGAATTTAATTAGTATATATACATATATTATATATGTAATTAATTAGTATACATATACATATATTGTAAGTAATTAATGGAATATGCTAGATAATAATATGTATGTTTATAAATGTACTAGGTGACCCGAGCATAATTACGGATATCCCGTATTTACCATTGACCTGGGACCATATAAATTATTAAAAGACTGCCTTATGTACACTAACGTACTGGCGAGCCCCGTATCATTTTAACTGTCTCTTTTGTACAACAATTACAGATGCGACACCCGCGCATTTAGACGCATACTTGATCCTAGTTGACCAGTGACATACCTAGTGTAGCCCTGAGTTCAGAGTATTTATGGTTATGTATATGCTAGTATTTTGGCTGATGTTGTATTGCGTTATATTATATGTATATAGGACCTATTGGATCATTCTGCACGATTTCAGGAGCAGGTTATTGGTACTACGCAGCTTTCTTGCCAGGCAAGTATACCTTGTCTTGTCGTACTGTTTAAATTCAGTTATTATTTTAGTTGCATGTTTATTATTTTAGATTATATAACTATGTGTGTCCGAGAGAGACTCGGGTGCAGTCAACGAAGGCGTTGGCGTTAGGACTTGTGTCTGACCTAGTGTCTAGTAGACCCACCTAAAGTTGTGGAGTTATCGGTATGACTCCCCAGGTCTTGACACGTATCATTATACGTCACAGAGTGAGTTCATGTAGGGACGCATATCTCATACTCAACTGGCCATCGGTGTGAGCAACATGTGTGACGGTATTTAGCTTAGTTGTTTATTTCTATAGAGACTTGCATTATAGTACGAGATATCCATGTCGTGTTCGCGACTTGTACATTTGCATTGGGTGGGGAGGACGACTAGTAGACGTATGGGACACCCACTTCCTTTATTCAGATGCCACGCTCGATAGAGTGATATGGACGATATACTATTCAGATGCCTTACTCTTCTGAGTGATAGGGACGTTATACTATGTAGATGCCTCACTCTTCGGAGTGATATGGACGTTATTATATTACATAGTGCCCTGGTATGGGGGCATATGTGGCATATACTAGCCAGTCATGACGATTGGTGAATTACGTCAGCATATGTCTAGCCTACGCTTTCCCATACGCACTAAGTTGTCCTCAAATTTCATTCACTTAGATGGTTAGCACACCACTTTATTTATTCAGTATTTACTTTATGGCATGCTTCTATGTATCTTGTTATGTCCCTCTAAGGACCTGGTCCCTTTCCAGGTGTAGATGTTCATGAGTATTCGCAGGAGCGCAGGCCCGGACTAGCTACTTATATTTCGAGGAGGTCTTCTCTTCGAGCCTCATGATTATTAGTTGTTGTATATTATTTTGTTTATTTTATATTATAATTCGGTAGTGGATTTGTTTCCATCCGATTGTCATCTTTAGATACTTTATATTGAGATCTATTTTCATAGATATTGATTATTTATTTCTATTTGATTTCTGTGGATAAGATTTAGATTATACCCTGTGACTTGTGATAGTTTTACCACTTGTGAATTATTATTCATTATACAGCGTACGTATTTGTTATGGTTCCATACATTGGAGTTGCCATATATAGGTGGTTAGGATGCTTACGTGTCCTAGTCCTACGTATTTTGGGACTGGGCATGACATGTTTTTAGTGGTGGCCCATGCAGGTCGAGAGCATATTGTCTCGGTTACGTTACTGTACCGAGCAAGCCTGTACCCTAGGAATAGAGTATATGATCTCATCCACAAATGACTATGATTCACCTTTCTTCCAATCTGTTCTATTTCAATAGCTGTATCCTGCTTGATTCATGTGCTTCCCCAATAGTTCCTTTAGTATAGCCTTCTCCTAAAATATAGAAGTCCATGTTGTTAGATAATAAGTAGGGTAACCTTCCTATTAAGAGTGCAACTAGGATAATGAAACATTACTGAGTTAGAATACTTAATGAACCCTAGCCTTTCTTACTACCTAATGAACCCTAGCGTCCCTTACCTATAGATTAATTTACCATTATCCCTTGATGTATTTATGTATGACTTGAGGGTAGTATAAACACTACTAGGATTAGTTTGAAATTTGACCATAGTGTTTGACCCTAGTATTGAGGAACCAATAGAAATCTAAGGTTAAATATTATGACTGAACCTAGCTTTTTATGGTAAGATAGTACTAGAGAACTATAACTTTAGCTCCTTGTCTTATAGTAGCCGAACGATACCTTAGGGAGCCAAGAGGAATGGATAGAACATCTCCCTTGATCATACTTCGAACACAGATATTAGCATACCACCTTCCCCTTAGTTTATTAATTTGAATTTTATTTTATGTTAGGATAGATAGTAGGCCAAGTAATTTTATTTTATGTTAGGATATATAGTTTGCTAGGATTATAGTTTATTAATTTGAATTTTAAATTTCTGTGCTTAGTAATTAGGACTTGATAGTTTTTAGTTATTCTTGTAGATTGTGACCTGATGATTATCCTTTAGTTTTGAATCATGTAAATTGTACCCCCACCTCGATATAAGTTACATCCTCTTTCACTTGAGAGTCAGTAACTTCTGCATTCTTAGTATTAATACTTATATTCTATGAACACCATGACTAAGACTTAAGATGACCATTCCCTAGATAATGTAATAGGAGACCCTAATAAATACCAAGATCTTTTCCTCATGTACCCCAATAAGAGTTCTGCTTTAATTACAAGTACAAAGTCATTTCGTAGAATCTCCTTTAAGGCAGTTACAGTATTAGTTTATTATTTTAAGTTAGGTAGTATGCCTCACAACATAGTATCACATAGTCCTCGGGACCCATTAATGTAGTATAATTGAATGACATTAACTATATGCTTGCATAAGATGATAGTGTTTATCCCGACTGTAACACTTAGAGGTCCATGCCCCTATTAGGTCGACTAGCGACTTAGACAAGGAGTTGGTATGACAACTGTAGAGATTGTAGAGTCTTATCTTTTTGTGAACTTGAACTATTATGTACCTTCTTTCATCCTAATCCAGCGTATTTATATTTTTCGAACTACCTTGACTTATGTCGCTATTATAGCCTAGTTTTGCAAGCTTACTCTTTTATCGAGCTTGTTCATGACATATGTGTTATTGGGGCCTGATCAACCACACAATGATATAATTGTCTAATCAGAATTAGTGTATTACGGTCTGGACAACCTTATTACACTTGGTTCGCTCTTCGCATGACTACTTTACGTGGATTGAGATATATATTTGACTAGTAGACGAATGTACTTGTCCTCTAGATATGTCTGAGCATATCGTATCAGTTACATAACTGTACTGATACGAGCATGTGAATAGGAATTACCAAAATAGGATTTCAATCCATAACTGCCTTGACAATTCCTTTTGAATTCCTTAAATGCCTTGATCCCCATACTTGTATTCTATTACCTTCACCTTGAATTCTTTATTATGGTTTTTCGTCTTCCCTTATTTCGGAAAGACGAAATCTCGTGCTTGGTATGAGTTTGACATACATATACTACTAGATATACCCGTAGGCCAACCGCATTAATTGATGATTATTTTCCGTAATTAAGACATATCATATGCGATATATTTGGGTGTTAAAGTTTTTGAGGATTGAATAACACGACTAAATAATTGAGGAATAATTTTTTTTCTTTTTTCTTAAATGCATAGCCTTATGTGATAGATGGATAAATTCTAAGTTGGAAAGAAATTGCATTGTTAAACTTAAGTAGAATCCTTTTTAGATTGTGACCAAGTGAGATTAGATAGAGAGAACCCTACCCTATTTTAATTTTGAGGACGAAATTATTTTAAGTTGGGTAGATTGTAAACCCCCTCACCCAAAATTTGGCCTACTTGGCTTAGATAGTGAAATTGGGGCTAGTTGAACCCAATTAGAAATATACACGACATTTGATTTAACTATACAATATTTATATCACCTAATGCACCTTACCGTTGCTTCGATAATTGGAGCACCTCACTAGCCATTGCCTTCCTGCAAATTTCACAACCTTGTCCTAGACGTGCCCGCCTACCATTCTGATCTTTGTGTAACTTATAATTATGCCCTTTTGTGCTACATTTTAGTCGCACAATAATCGTCGCGGACGTTTATATTTAATTCTAAATAATTCCAACTTTGTATCCTTGTGCGTTCCAATCAAAATTGGAGACACAATCTTGACCATTTCGTACAAACCTAAATTATGATAATATTCTATTATGAGTTCTCTATGTCCATGACACTTGTTTTCCACCAAATTTTATCCCCATGTACTCCTAATTAATTCAAGAACACCTTGCGCATTAATTTTAATTAATTTAAACCAATTTCCATCTTTGTGCAATTTTTCAATTGTTGGGCGCTTTTATGCAAAATTTCATTAAGCTGTCTACACCATTGGACAATACATGAATAAACTCATTTTTCCCTTCAAATGAATTTTTCCTATAATTTTTGGAATGTGCAACGCACAACATCGCCCTCCATTTAATTCTAGTCTTGCAATTTAGCCAATGCAAACATAGCCCTCCAAACATCCCTATGTGGGGCCCAAGGCCCAACTCCAAGGAGGTGTTGACCAAGCCAAGTTCCTAGGTCAACCCAAAACCCTACTTTTTTACCTATTTAAATAATTTTTCTCTTCTTTTTTTCTATTTAATAAAACCCAAAACCAACCAATACCAGCCGACCTCCACCCTTACTATTCATCTCCTCCATCCCTTCCCTTCAGCCAAGCCGACCGGAGACTCCTCCACACCAACCCGCCGCCTCGCCAGTCCTCGCTGGAGCCCTAGAGCCCTGCCGGATCCTGCTCCCTGCTCACTCCATCTTCCCTCTTCTTCCTTCTCCCATTCCCGGCCGGATCCCCGACCGCTGAACTGACCAGTCCCGAGCCGACCATCTCCCTCGTCGACGACCTCCATCGACGGCAGCCTTCCCACTACACCACACCACCATCTCCACCACCTCTTCATCTTCCTCCACCGAAGTCGACAGCAACCACCGCCTGAACATCACTGTCATCCCCGCCGTCCTCTGCCATCTTCCCGACTTTGACCTTCGTCTGCAACCGAGCACGCGACACTCGAGGAACCACCTCCCCGCTGTATGTCGACAACCACCACCAGTCACCTCATCTAAGTCTTCCCTGACTTTATCTCCTCCGCAACTTGCCACCCCTGCCACGACCACCACTTCTTCCACGATTCTCCTCTCCATTGATCCTCGTCACAGAGCAGCACAGCCCGTCGACGACTTCGACCTCGACACCCCATCCACCTCCCTGTCCTCCTCCTTGACCATGAACTCCTCCGACCTTCCCTGCTTCCCTGTCCTCCGTCACCCTCGCCGGAGCAGCTCCCCCTGGCCGGACTCCGGCAGCCCACAATCATCATCAACCCATCATCATCATCATCATTATCATATCAAATCATCATCATCACCATTCATTCTCAACACCTTAACCCTAATTTTCTACATCATCGTCCTCATCATCACCATCATCCACATCATCATCATCATCACCATCGCCATCGTCGTCATCGTCGCTATCATCATCGTCACCATCGTCATCGTCGTCATCGTCGATCCCGTGCATGCCTCCCAAGGTTCGTATATGTCCCTCCTCCTTCGTGATTTTATGTGCGTATGTGTGAAATGTTAGTATTTAACATGTTCATCAAATGTTGACCTCTTGAGACCCGTATCGGTAAACCCAGTGACTCGTATACGCATACGTACGCTTATGCGCGTATTATTCAATTTGGTATATGTATTTATATATTTATTATGTATATATTTTAGTATACATATGTATATTTTGTTATGTTTAGTATGTATATATTGGCATGTATATATATAGTATATGAATTCAATTAGTATATATACATATATTATATATATAATTAATTGGTATACATATACATATATTGTAAGTAATTAATGGTATATGCTAGATAATAATATGTATGTTTATAAATGTACTAGGTGACTCGAGCGTAATTACGGATATCCCGTATTTACCATTGACCTGGGACCATGTAAATTATTAGAAGACTGCCTTATATACACTGACGTACTGGCGAGTCCCGTATCATTTTGACTGTCTATTTTGCACAGCAATTACAGATGCGACACCCGCGCAATTAGACGCGCACTTGACCCTAGTTGACCAGTGACATACCTAGTGTAGCCATGAGTTCAGAGTATTTATGGTTATGTATGTGCTAGTATTTTGGCTGATGTTGTATTGCGTTATATTATATGTACTAGCCTACGCTTTCCCATACGCACTAAGTTGTCCTCAAATTGCATTCAATTAGATAGTTAGCACACCCCTTTATTTATTCAATATTTACTTTTTGGCATGCTTCTATGTATCTTGTTATGTCCCTCTAAGGACCTGGTCCCTTTCCAGGTGTAGATGTTCATGAGTATTCGCAGGGGCACAGGCCCGGACTACCTATTTATATTTCGAGGAGGTCTTCTCTTCGAGCCTCATGATTATTAGTTGTTGTACATTGTTTTGTTTATTTTATATTCTAATTCGGTAGTGGATTTATTTCCATCCGATTATCATCTTTAGATACTTTATATTGAGATCTAGTTTCATAGATATTAGTTATTTATTTCTATTTGATTTCTGTGAATAAGATTTAGATTATACCCTGTGACTTGTGATAGTTTCACCACTTGTGAATTATTCATTATACAGCGTACGCATGTGTTATGGTTCCATACATTGGAGTTGCCATATACAGGCGGCTGGCATTCTTACGTGTCCTAGTCCTACATATTTTGGGACTGGGGCGTGATATATTTTTAGTGGTGGCCCATGCAGGTCGAGAGCATATTGTCTCAGTTACATTACTATACCGAGCAAGCCTGCACCCTAGTAATAGAGTATAGGATCTCATCCATAAATGATTATGATTCCCTAATATGCATGTATAAGATGATAGTGTTTATCCCGACTGTAACACTTAGAGGTCCATGCCCCTATTTGGTCGACTAGCGACTTAGACAAGGAGTTGGTATGACAACTGTAGAGATTGTAGAGTCTTATCTTTTTATGAACTTGAATTATTATGTATCTTCTTTCATCATAATCCAGCGTATTTATATTTTCTGAACTACCTTGACTAATGCCGCTATTATAGCCTAGTTTTGCAAGCTTACTCTTTTATTGAGCTTGTTCATGACATATGTATTATTGGGGCCTGATTAACCACACAATGATACAATTGTCTAATCAGAATCAGTGTATTACGGTCTGACAACCTTAGTACACTTGGTTCGCTCTTCGTATGACTACTTTACGTGGATTGAGATATATATTTGACTAGTAGACGAATGTACTTGCCCTCTAGATATGTCAGAGCATATCGTATCAGATACATAACTGTACTGATAAGAGCATGTGAATAAAAATTACCAAAATAGGATTTCAATCCACAACTGCCTTGACAATTCCTTTTGAATTCCTTAAACGCCTTGATCCCTATACTTGTATTCAATTACCTCCACCTTGAATTCTTTATTATTGTTTTTCGTCTTCTCTTATTTCGGAAAGACGAAACTTCATGCTTGGTATGAGTTTGATATACAGATAGTACTAGATATACCCGTAGGCCAACCGCATTACTTGATGATTATTTTCCGTAATTAAGGCATATCATATGTGATATATTTGGGTGTTAAAGTTTTGAGGATTGAATAACACGACTAAATAATTGAGGAATAGTTTTTTTCTTTTTTCTTAAATGCATAGCCTTATGTGATAGATGGATAAATTCTAAGTTGGGTAGAAATTGCATTATTAAACTTAAGTAGAATCTTTTTTAGATTGTGACCAAGTGAGATTAGATAGAGAGAACCCTACCCTATTTTAATTTCGAGGACAAAATTGTTTTAAGTTGGGTAGATTATAAACCTCCTCACCCAAAATTTGGCCTACTTGGCTTAGATAGTAAAATTGGGGCTAGTTGAACCCAATTAGAAATAAATATGGCATTTGATTTAACTATACAATATTTATATCACCTAGTGCTCCTTACCGTTGCTTCGATAATTGGAGCACCTCACTAGCCATTATCTTCCTACAAATTTTATAACCTTGTCCTAGACGTGCCCGCCTACCATTCTGACCTTTGTGTAAGTTATAATTATACCCTCTTATGCGATATTTTAGTCGCACAATAATCTTCGCGGACGTTTAAATTTAATTCTAAATAATTCTAATTTCGTATCCTTGTGCGTTCCAATCGAAATTGGAGACACAATCTTGATCGTTTCGTACAAACCTAAATTATAATAATATTCTATTCTAAGTCCTCTATGTCCATGACACTTGTGTCCCACCAAATTTTATCCCCATATACTCCTAATTAATTCAAGAACACATTGCGCATTAATTTTAATTAATTTAACCCAATTTCTATCTTAGTGCAATTTTTCAATTGTTGGGAGCTTTTATGCAAAATTTCATTAAGTTGTCCACACCATTGGACAATACATGAAGAAACTCATTTTTCCCTTCACGTAAATTTTTCCCATAATTTTTGGAATGTGCAACGCACAACATCGCCCTCCATTAAATTCTAGTCTTGCAATTTAGACAATACAAACATAGCCCTCCAAACATCCCCATGTGAGGCCCAAGGCCCAACTCCAAGGGGGTGTTGACCAAGCCAAGTTCCTAGGTCAACCCCAAAACCCTACTTTTCTACCTATTTAAACAATATTTTGCTTCTTTTTTTCTATTTAACAAAACCCAAAACCAACCAATACCAGCCGACCTCCACCCTTACTATTCATCTCCTCCATCCCTTCCCTTCAACCCAGCCGACCGGAGACTCCTCCATACCAACCCGTCGCCTTGCCAGTCCTCGCCGGAGCCCTGGACCCCCGTCGGATCCTGCTCCCTGCTCACTTCATCTTTCCTCTTCTTCCTCCTTCCCTTTCCGGCCGGATCCCCGACCGCTGAACTGACCAGTCCTGAGCCGGCCATCTCCCTCGTTGACGACCTTCATCGACGGCAGCCTTCCCACTGCACCACACCACTAGCTCCACTACCTCTTCATCTTCCTTCGCCGAAGTCGACAGCAACCACCGCCTGGATATCACTGTCATCCCAGCCGTCCTCTGGTATCTCCCCGACTTCGACCTTCGTCTGCAAACGAGCACGCGACACTCGACAAACCGCATCCCCGCTGCACGTCGACAACCACCACCAGTCACCTCGTTTGAGTCTCCCCTGACTTTATCTCCTCCGCCACTCGCCACCACCTGCCACGACCACCACTTCTTCCACGATCCTCCTCTCCGTTCATCCTCGTCACCGAACAGCGCAGCCCGTCGATGACTTCGACCTCGACACCCCTTCCACCTTCCTGTCCTCCTCCTTAACCATGAACTCCTCCGACCTTCCCTGCTTCCCTGTCCTCCGTCACCCTCGCCGGAGCAGCTCCCCCTGGCCGGACTCCAGCAGCCCACAATCATCATCATCATCATCATCAACCCATCATCATCATCATTATCACCATTCATTCTCAACACCTTAACCCTAATCGTCCACATCATCATCCTCGTCATCACCATCATCCATATCATCATCGTCATCACCATCGCCATCGTCGTCATCATCGTCATCATCGTCATTATCATCATCGTCGTCATCGTCGTTATCATCATCGTCACCATCGTCATCGTCGTCATCGTCGATCCCGTGCATGCCCGCCAAGGTTCGTACCTGTCCCTCCTCCTTCGTGATTTCATGTGCGTATGTGTGAAATATTAGGATTTAACGTGTTCATCAGATGTTGACCACTTGAGACCCGTATCGGTGAACCCAGTGACTCGTATACGCATACGTACGCGTATGCGCGTATTATTTAATTTGGTATATGTATTTATATATTTATTATGTATATATTTTAGTATACATATGTATATATAGTTATGTTTAGTATGTATGTATTGGCATGTATATATATAGTATATGAATTCAATTAGTGTATATACATATATTATATATGTAATTAATTGGTTTATATATACATATATTGTAAGTAATTAATGGTATATGCTAGATAATAATATGTATGTTTATAAATGTACTAGATGACCCGAGCGTAATTACAGATATTCCGTATCTACCATTGACCTGGGACCATGTAAATTATTAGAAGACTACCTTATGTAAGTCCTAGATAGTAGGTTAGTGTGCACAATGTCAATTTAGTCTAAATACCTAGGGTCAACACAAGTTTATGCCATAATAAAAACCTAATTTTCTATGAAGTATTACTAATACTAACCACTATGCACATATAAATACGCACATATAAACACTAGGTATTAGGGTTCACCACTTAACGTTTATCCATGCAACTACTATAACGTCAAGGAAGAGGAGTAACGATGCGAACCTAGGTGTGCTCGGCTAGGAGGGGTGCTCGGCCTGCTTTTCGAGGATGGCCTGACTCTGGCGGGTGGGGGGAGGTGCTCCAGTGGTGCACAGTACAACAACAGCTCACAACGGCAGCGACAGCGGCTTGGTGGCAGGCTAGTCATGATCATGGGGAGGTGGCTGATGGTCGGAGGACTAGTGGTGGTGGTAAGGGGACCGTGATGGTGGTGATGGAGGTGAATGGAGGAGGAGAAGAAGGAGAGTGGCGGTGGTTGCGGTGGTTGCGGTGGTTGCGGTGGTTGCTGGAGGAGAGGGAGGTGGAAGGTCGCGGGGATGATAGTGGCTAAGGTGGTGGTGGTTACTGTGGCGGTGATGATGGTGTTGGTGATAGTGATGATGGTGAGGTGGTGACGATGGTAATGGGAGTAGTGGAGATGGCTACAGTTATGGAGTGATCGGAGGAGGTGTGGTCGTGGGAACTGAGGCAGCGGGGTAGTGATGTCGGGATGGTCGGAGGAGGTGGTGGTGAAGTCGAGGAAGAAGGATGGGTCAGGGAAGACTGCTGTGGCGGAGGAGGTTGTTGGTAGTGGCTGTTTGGTCGAGGTAGAGAGAGGCTGATGGTGGCAGGGTGATGACCGGGGTGGAAGATGGCCGGAGTAGGAGAGGAAGGTGGCGGAATAAAGAAGGAGGAGGTGTGGTTTTTAGGGTTTGGTTTGGAGTGAGGGTGATGGTTGTGGTTTATTTGGAGAGAGGAAGTAGGTGTTTATGTAGGAGAGAGAGAGGAGGAGGAGGATGCATTGGGATTAGGGCCGGCTACATGCATTCATAGGGGTGGGGGAAAGGTTCTACATGAAGGAATGGAGGGCTAGGATTGCTTTGGTTTTGAATGGAGGGTATGGATGATGTAGGAGGAAAAAGTTATATGTAGTACACCCAAATGGAAAGAAAAATAGGGTGGACCAGTCAACAATGAAGGGGAGGTTTCTTCATGGCTTGGCTCCAATGGGAGGTGGACACCTCATTGCCTTTTTGCACAAAAGTCCCTAACAATTATAAAATTGCACAAACAATGGAGTTTAGGATTGGATGAAAAAATTACCATATTTGGTGTGATGTAGTGGGTTAAAAGGGTGTGTGGTGTTTAGTATGAACCTTGAGGGTGTGAGTGGGGGTTTGGGTTGGTGTTGGGTCTAATTTTGGGTTAGGTTGGGACATTACACCAATTTAATTAAAATTAGTGTAAATGGTGTTCTTTAATTAATTGGAAGTGCATAAGGTTAAAATTGGGTGGGACACAAGTATCATGAACGTAGTAGGCTCAGAATAGAATATTGTCATAAATTGGGTTGCATAAAATGGGTCGAGGTTGTGTCTACAATTTCGAATGGAACGGACAAAGATGCAAAGTTAGATTTATTTGGATTTAAGTATAGACGTTTGTAACAAATATTGTGCGACTAAAATAAAGCACAAGGAAGGGTATCTATGAGTTACACAAAGGTCAGAATGGAAGGCTGGCACGTCTAAGAAAAGTGTGTAAAATTTGTTTGAAAGCAAATGCTAGTCTATAGCTCCAAATATCGAAGCAACGGTAAGGTGCACAAAGTGATATGAATATTGTGTACATTAATCTAAAATACTATGTTTTAATTATAAATGGCTCCAAACTAACCCTAATCTCTCTATCTAAGCCAGATAGACCTAAATTTGGTCGAGGGGTTTTACACCCTTGTTGGTTGTGAGGCTATATTTGCCTTGATATCCAACATTATCTGGGTCAAGGCCTGGATTGACGGGCTCATGGTTTGCATCATGGCCTCGAGGGTTACGAGGCACTATCCATCATTGGGTCCCTTGTGATCATTCCCTGTCATATATGTAGTTTCCATATGGGGATACATGGATGGGACGATGTACGTCATATATTTTGCTTCAGACTCTTATCGTGAATAGTTATCTGGGAAAGTTGGTAGTGTCGCATCCTCTTCGGACAGCGTAGGAAGATACATCTTATTGGCGAGGGCAGCCACCCTCAGGGATCTCAATATATGTTCCTTGTGAATTATCGTCTTCCCAGAATGCCAGATTGTCATAAAGGTCAGGGGGATTACAACCCCCAGATTGCGTGGCTATCTGAGGTCCTGAGGAAAAACTACCCCTAGTGGCTGATATCTTCTTCTTTGAGCGGGTGCCTCAGAAAACACCTTTCGTGGGTTTCGCTGCCTGTCTTCCTTGGACCCGTCTTCTTGACCCGCTGACCGAGAGCGATGGACTGGAGGTGCTGGACTTCTGACCTTCCCTCATGGAGGGGGCCTTCAGAGTGGAATAACCCGAGGTGAAGGGAAACTCCTATTCCTCTGGTGCTTGCACTTGTTACGCACCCATGTGCCCGGTCTATCCGGGCTCATAAGAAGGGTACAAAGGTGAATCGGCCCTCGATTGACTCTTTATACTGACCCTGTCCAATTTCTACTACGGGGTGGCCGCATGGGTCAGTCTTGTACAACTTTTCATCAGAGGCACGCTTTACAGTTAGCGATGTCAGCTGACGGTCGGTCGAATGAGCAATTGCTTAAGTTTGGCGAGCTCGCATTGTCCTAGACTTCTTTGTCCTAGCACGTGTCGTTGCGTAGTTTGAAGAGTCCAAGTTTACATCTTCACCTTTCTCAGCATGGCGCATGGAGTCAACACTGTATGAGGTTCGGTCAAAGATGAAACTTCTGTTATTTTCCTTGCCGCATGCGACCATCTGCCTGCGGCTGTCGACCGGTGCCGCATAATCCTCCTTATGCGGCGTTTAACGTGGTCGCATAAAATATGTCTTTGCGTTCGAACTCCTGGCAACATAGTATTTTTCTTGGTCAGAGCTTAAATGATGAGCACTTTTCTTGTAAGAAGAGCCTGCCGCATGAAAGGGGTCAGCTCATATGGACGCATAATGTGTGTTCCCTGCGATAGGGAGAGAGAAGGGGAGTGCATGCTCCGCAGTTGGTTGAGGCACAATGACCTTTGCAACCCATGTCCTGCGAGTCTTCTTAGGCTTTTCCAGCCTCGGTGAAGCGCCTCCCTAAGAGAACATTTCTTCAAAGGCTTGTTGGTCGAAGCGTACAACCAGCAACCTCTGGGTCGAACCCAGCTTCGATGCGTCGGACTGCGTCACGACCTTCTCATTTGAGGAGAAGAAAGTTCCCAGCAGAGTCACCATATTGTCTGCCATTAAAGTAAGTTTAAGAAACTTTTGCTTAAAAACTAACAAAAAGTACAAAAAAATCCTAGACAGAAAATCTAAGTACAATATTTTTGATCTGGGGAATGTGACGATGGAGATCGAGTACTGCAGTGACTCTTTTACTCTATTGATGGTCCAACGAGGGGATGATGATGCTCTCTTCTCTTTTCTTTCTCTTGAGCTTATGTGCACGTACGTAGCTCGCCTAGGGGGTATGGTCTCTAAAGCAGAAAAGGCAGTCCTTTGGAACGTCCAAGTTTTTCCTATTTATAGCCATAATGCTGATGGGCTATAGGTTACGAATATGCTTTTGTTTGGTAGCCACAAGGGGTCCAGCTTTAATAACTCCTTTGATCCATGACCATTAGTAATTACTTCAACAGAATGGGGTTGCAACTGTAGCCGCACACTGGCGGACTGCCACGAGGCTTCGGTTAAAATATGTTGTTTGATAAGATCTCAGGGTTGTTTTCAACTCCCTCGTATGCGTGACTCGGTCAGCTGGACACGTAATCAGCACTAACTGTGTAAAGATCTTTTCGATTGCAACGGACATATCTTGCAAGCTTAAAGCTGCATAACATCTTGACCGCATATGTGCTCTTATTTGACCTTGGTCTTATGGACACTTCGGCCACATATGTGTTCTCCTTTAGCCTTGGTCATATGGACACTTTGGCCGCATAGCATTATGGCCGCATACAAAATCTCGTCTAGCCTTGGTCGAATGGATACTTTGGTAGCATGATGACGAGGCTGCATAGGGCCGTAGCTGCATATGAGGGGATACTTGGCATGGCACATCTGGCCTTGGTCGAATTAGCTGTCTTGTCAGAGAATCTCATATGGCTTCCTCTTTAACTATTTTAGCCACATGGGTTCTTCTTATGCGGCTTCCAACTCCTTGGTTGTTCGGGCCGCATAGGCTCTATGTGTCCCCTTTGCGGCCTTCTTTCACTTTAAGGGAGAATGAGCTCTATGCAGCCTGCATGATTTTTATGCTTCTATAAGATCTCCTTTAAACTTTTTAAACTTTGTAAGTTTTTTAAGTTCATAATACTTTAAACAGAAGCATGGAGGAGATAAGAGCAGGAACTATAATGGCGCATCTGTGAAGTTTCCTTTCGCTTGGTGCATGGAGATGCTTGAGGGAGAAGTGGCGCATGGCATTGCTGGCGCATGCAGATACTAGTTACTTAGTGGCACATGGCATTGCTAGCGCATGGGAATACTAGTTATTGGCGCATGGCACTACTGGCACATGGGAACACTAGTTATGAAATGGTCGGCGCATGACACTATACCATTATGGCGCAGGGGGCATGATCACTGTGGCATATGTCCTTTGATTACTGTTCTTGCATAGTAGAGATTTTCCATACTTCTACAAGACCCCCTTCAAAGTTTCAAAAAATGACAAGTTTGGAATACTTTGAACAAGAAGCGTAGGCTGGACATACTCATACTCATACTCATACGCGATTATTTAGGAGCAGATTGTGACAATAATCGAGTTTTATATTTATACAAATGGTCTATTTTCTATTTGAAGGTCCAGGATATATGAACGTCAGCGACAATATCAACCTCAAGATCAGTCCAAGACATTTGAAGGTCCAGGACAAAATTTTAAAATGTGTCTCCATTTTATACATCTAGTATTATATGCTTTATTTTTCCATAAAACTATATAAAAGAAAAAACTCATGTATGGAAAGAAGGGTTATGTTAACATATGCACTAACGATACACGATAACACATCGATAAATGTGTATTTTACCTAAGTACTCCCTCCATCACATTGATAAATGTACAATATATATATACACAATATATATATATATATATATATATATATATGGGAGTGGATTCGGAGCCCCGCGGGAGCCCCGTCGCTCCCTAAAGTTGGATCTCGCGGGCCCCACCCTGGTCCAGCTATCCGATGGTGCAGGGGGGCGGGGCTTCGGCGGGACTCCGGGGTTGGGTCTTTTGATCCTCCCCCTATATATATATATATATATATATATATATATATATATATATATATATATATATATATATATATATATATATTAAAGTACCAATGTAAAATACACTTTTATCGATGCGTTATCGTGTGCACTTAGGACACATGTTAACATAACCCTACAAAGAATATAATGGATCCAGCTAACTAGAATTGATGGACAACAAACAATATAGGTCATGACATTGATTATTAAGTTAGCTTAGAAAAATACAACATGCACATAGTAGCTTAACCTTGATCATCTAATAGGTTGGAACAAGTGATTTTTTTTGTACTTGAATATTATTAATTTTTAGCCTTTTACAAGTTTCTATTATAAATTATTTTTTTACAAATTGTTACTATAAAAAACAAGGTTTACACATAACTACCTTATGTTGGATAAAATTATTTTCTAACAATTTCAGACAATTTTGTCTCTAACAAAAGAAAATATTACATTTTCTATCACATCTCTCACCAAAACTTCACATAACTCCAGCAATAACAATTATTGCCATAAACTCGTGTTTGGACCTGCATATAGAATAGAAATTCCCTTGGTTAATAACTGCATCACTATTTTATCCAACGGTCTCTTGTATTTCTTTGGATGGTTGAGATAACTTGGAAGGTCATGGATTGATGAGACGACGGTATGGATAGATAGGATTAAATGCACTTTATACAAAACCCTTTTTTATTTTGTCTGTCCTGATTTATTTCACTCTATCGCTTTTCTTTTTTTCTTCTTCCTTTCCACACTTCCTCTTCCCTCAATCAAAGCTTAGAGCTAGACTTGGAGCTTGGCCTTGAGGCCTAGAGTGTGCTTTTTGGAACCTCTCTTGGTGGTGGAGTAGAGGACTAGGCTTGGATAGTTAACCTAAGGTAAGTACATCTTGCTCAAAGTGAAGAAAATCATAATTTTTTTCATATTTTGTTATCCTTGTTACCTTAAATATTTTTGGTCAATAATATGCATCTTTAAATTATCTTCATCTTTAGTATATCATTTTTTATTTTGGTAGGTAGTTTTAAGTAGATCTAAGTTTTTTTAAATAGTATATTTTGGGTATTTTGTGGATCAAAACTCAAAATTTGTGAAATATAATACCCTCATGTTGTAGAAAATTTAATTTCATGCAATTTTGACTTTAGAAACGTTGAATTCTGATTTAAAATAATGTTTTTATGGCCAAAACAAGTTTTCAGATTTTCTATGTCCTGGCTACTATTTCGGGATGATGAGTAGTTTCTGCATAAATTTTTGTGAGTTTCTACTTCCAAACTATTTTTTGTGCGTTTGTGCGCCGAAACCATCTTTTTGTGCGTTTGATGTGCATAAATCATCTTTCTGTGCATTTGCGTGCAGAAACCAAGATATGTGCATTTATGTTTTCAGACCAAAATATGTGTGTTTATGTTTTTAGACAAAAATATGTGCGTTTATGTTTTCAGACCAAAATATGTGGGTTTATTTTTTAGACCAAAATGTGTGCATTTCTGTTTTCAGACCAAAATATGTATGTTTTTGTTTTCAAACCAAAATATGTACATTTATGCTTTAGACCCAAATATGTTCGTTTCTGTTTCCAGACCAAAATATGTACAAAATATTAATTTTAGACTATTTTTACCTGTTTATTTCCTTTTTCGATATTTTCTTTGATTGTATTTATTTCTTATCATAATTTTGTGATTTTATATGTGATAATGATCTTAAGAACTTTTGTTGTTCCCAATTACCCGGACGATGATCATTGCTTAATGCATTATATAATAGAGTTATAGGCTCAACTAGAGTGCTTGATATACTTTACAGTCGAGGTACTGATTGTATACTTGACCAGATATATATGCTATGATGGAAGCAGTAGATTCTTGACTGACCGATTGGCATAATAACTTGACTTGACTACTTGTATCTGTGATGATACTTCATGATTCTACACCGAGTGTGCTATCTTGTTGTGCATCGAGTTGCTACATACTCCTTGTGATGCTATATGTTCCTAATTTATTCTTGGTAATATGTATGCTACTAGTTACGATTACTGCACGAACATTCTTGCAGTTAGTCAATAGTTGTAGCATGATTAGGATGTTTGATTGATTATTGCATTATGCTCGAAATAAATCTAGATTGGGACCATAGGAAATAATATAGGTTTATACTTAGCATACTCGTACTAAGGTACGACATCTAGGAGGATGATCGTGTGTCCAGCACGAGAATTCAGATAATTGTAGGGTTAAATCAGGTGACAAAAAATTGGTAGAAGCATTTGGAGGGAACGAGATCTCGAGGTCGTATATGCCGGCCACCCTACGGATACCATAAGTTATCCCGATCTTGTAAGACTGACCACTACTGATATTGTATATCCGACCATTATTATTATGCCAAGCCAACATCTCCCTATGGGAGAACTAGAACTCTTACTAATCTTGCTTAGCGCAGTGGCCTTACAAGGGACCGGAGCATCTTACTTTTACTCTTACATACTGGTTCAGCTATCCCTGCTCGAAAATAGCATGATTTGAGAATACCTATATATTTATTGCATTACTGGGGCAACCAGATACCACCTAGCAAGCCGTAGGACTGATTGGCTGACTTACTTAGATCTATTATATATGATTATGTATTGTAACATCTGTTAGTAGTCTAGGTACATAGAATGTCATGGTATTGTGGTCCAACCATTGTCCTTGTTTGGTTGTAGGGTTGGACTATTGTGCTATAATAGGCTATGAACCAAAGCTACAATGTAGATACCTATAGCCTAACTATAGTAGTGGATTGTACCCCGTCTCAGTGTAGTACGCCACCTCTTATCCTTCTTTGGTTGTAGAGGTGCCCTACTGCCTCGATGATAAGAGTATACACCTATAATTATGGCACATGTCGTACTTATATGTTTTGGTTCTTTCACTTATGCTTTCTTGTGATACTTGCTATCGGGGCCTTACTCTACTGATTTTGTCTGGCCAGATCCTGTAGCAGAGCCCAAGGATCTAGCCTTATATCTGACCGATGACGTGCACCAGGAGGATGGTCGCGGTTTCTTCTCAACCACTCTTATATCATTTTGTTACTCTTTTGGACATTTAGCCACCAGTACCAGTTTAGCAGGATATTCTAGATTTTAATTTTCTTTTACATGATTGTACATATTCAGACTGCAGATAACATACGATTATATACTCTTGGCACTGTACTAGCTCATCATTTTGTATATCTAGCTTCTTGATCATTTTGATAAAGTGTCGGGGACGCCTTACTGCTTTATCTTATATGATTATTATTTACTGCTTCTTGATTGATCGATTAAGACATAGATATTCTGTGTAACCATAGGAGACTTGAATTTAGTATGCACTCCCTTGTCTAGTGACGGTCGTGATTATTGTACGACATTTTCATACATTGTGCGGTGTAACTAGACATGTCCGTCTTCGTATTTATCCAGTATTCTAGGAGTGGAGCGTGATAATTTTAAAGAAATAAAATTACTTATATACACATATATATAAACAAGTCTTTCCAAAGTGAGATTATATCATTAGGTCACAACAAGAAAATATTCTCTCAATTTGTTGTTATGTGATTATAAAATATAATCACTATCATCGCTAGTTTAATGAAGGAGTATTGCTGACGAGTAAATCAAAGACGATGAAAGCAAAGACGACAAAGTGTAAATATGGTATCGGGCTATTTTTGGTAGTAGTAGTTATAATTTTATTTTTGATAAAAGTGTAAATGGAAATAAAAATAGAAAATTTCAAAATTCATCGATTAAGGGTATTTATAAGAATAACCAAAATTACACTATATTAGTTTTAGAGGGTTTTTGAGGCAAACAAAACCAGTACCTAAAAAATACCAGACATGGATTTTTAAAATACTTTATAAATAGCCAGCTCAAAAATCCTCCAAAATTAGGAAAAATAACATCGTCAAGCATACACTAAGAGACTACTAGGGATGACATTTTTTCCTGATGGGGACGGGTTTAGGAATTTAAAAACGGGGATGGGACGGGGATTAAAAAAAATTCTTAGGTCGAATTCGGGCCGGGTATGGCTATAGAACTCTCTGCCCCGATAAATCTCCGACCCGATTACTTATACCCACATGTCTTTGTTGTATGGAATTATAAATCTTTATTTGAAATATGTTTTTATGGGGTTAACATTCTCTATATGTTGTTTTATATTGTAGACTTCTATTTAGTACTTGTATATTTTTGTTGGATTAATATTTTTTGTTGTTGTATTGTATCATTTTTTATATAATATTATATATTTTTTGATGGAAGCTAGATCTTATTAACATGTTTTGTATATTTTCTTTGGAATAAAAATATTTTTTAAGCTTATAGTGTACAAAAAAAATTGTTAACACAGTAGAGGATAGGGACAAGGATAGGGAATCCCGGCCTCAAAAGTATTAACGAGATATGAACGAGGACGGGGAGTGTATTGTTTAATGGAGACGGGGATGGGGACGAAAAGTACATTTTTAACGGGGACGAGGATAAAAAAACTAAACCCCGAACGGGGATGGGGACGAGGACGGAGATTCAAACACTACTCGAGGATTGAGATGGAAAGTATGGTCCCCGGTCCCTACCCATCCCGTTGCCATACCTAGATACTACACGCACAAAAAGAGAGGATAATGATGATGAAGGCACAGTGGGCGGAGCCACAAACAAGGATGGTGGCAGTTGTCTCGAATTTAGATTTTGGATTTGAACGAAGATGGATAAAAATATTATTTTATATTTATTATTAAAAGCGTTACCATAATAAGAAAAATACTTTATAATAATAACTTATTTATAAAGATAATTTATAGTGACATAATACAAAATGTTAAAAGTTGACAATATTTATGTTGGTGTTTTGCCTTTGGAATAGTAAAGATAGTCTCATATTGGCCACACCACCAAGTGGGTATCTAAATATAATGCTTTGCTTGTGTTGAGGTATACACATGGGGTATGGTAGGGCACATGGGTGCCATGTGGGGGTATTTTATTAGGAGAAAAAATAATTAACCCCTCTAGCATTTATGCTTTTTGTCATGCTCTTGGAATTATTTCTATAGGAGCTAAACCCCAAAGGGGCTTAGCGACTCGGACTCAAACTCAAACTCGGACTCGGGTTCAAGGGCAAAAGTGGTGCTTTATTGGCGCACTTTGCACTTAGCAGGTCAGTATGGCGCTTGTGCGCATTAGTTACGAGGGTGTTTAGCAGGGTGCTGAGCGGGCGCATACGCGACTATAGGCCACTGTACTGCTGCGCTGCTATGCTGATGCGCTGAAGGCAGAAGCAAGTCGGTTTGGATTTAGTTATGGAAAGATTGCATCTTTAATTTAGATCCGTATTTTATGGGATTTGAATTAATTTTGTTCATATCTCTTTGTAACTGACTAGGTGGTCATGCTCCTCTATAAATACTCTCTTCTCAACCCTCATCAAGGGGTAAATTCGAGAGAGAGAGAGAGAGAGAGAGAGAGAGAGAGAGAGAGAGAGAGAGAGAGAGAGAGAGAGGGAGGGAGGGAGGGAGGGAGGGAGGGAGGATGTTGTGCCGTCAAGAGGAGTCCAGGAGATCGTACGATCCAGAAGGGAGGTGAGGCGAGCGTTCCAGAAGTTATTCGAAATTGCTGGTTCATGGGAGAAGATCGAGTGGGGGGGATCTTAATTTGAGCAACGGTTATCTTCATCACCCCATCAAGCCATAATCCTTCTTCTTCTTCCTCTTCTATTTCTCCTCTAGTTGTAACTCTTTCTGTCCGTCTGCAACTGCGATTGCAAGGAAGAACATAGATTATTTTCTAATTTTGTGTTCTTGTAAGCAACTTGTAATCATGAATATTCTTTATAGTGATTCGTTGGAATCGATATCTCGAAAGATAAACTTTTTGCTGAAGCTTCTGAATCTCGACTACAACTTTTCGATCAACCGAGGGTAGGCTGCAAAGTTTAACAGAAGCTCTATTGGCATTGTTCATTTATCTTTTGATTAAGCCTCGAAACTAACAATCTCAAAGAAAGATCCAATAAAAAGATGGAGAACAACCGATCAAACCTTCTCAATACTATGGCGAACACTTCAATATTTGGAAGAGGAAAATCTCTTTGAATCTTTATCTTGCCAAAGTTGCCTATGTGTTGGTTGATCCTGAACCTACCATTCCTGAAGATGAAGGAGAACTTGAAGTTGGTGTTGCGCAGGATGCGCACTCCAAATGAAAGTAGGACAACGACCTCTGCAGGCTGTTGATCCTAAATGCAATGGATGACTTTATGGCAGAGTCCTACAACAAGAAAGAGAAGGTAAGAGATGTCTGTGAATCTCTTAAGAAGCATTAAAAACTGACGAAAAAATGTCCAAAATCCATCTCGTTAAGAAATTCTTTACTATGCAATTTGAAGACGAGAAAGTAATGCTACCACAAATCAAGAAACTTCTGAAGATGCAGTAGAAACTAGATGAAGAGGGTATGAAGAAGGAAGACAAGTTCATGGTAGAGGCTATAGTCACCAAGCTTCATCCAAGCTGGATCAAGTTCAAGACTTACATGTACCGTAAGAAGATGGAGATCCAACTTAAAGATCTTCTTTAATTGATTCACATTAAAGTTGAAGCTAGGGGCAACTGAAGTTGGACTCCCTGTCCAAGCAGTTGGCAAAGGCCAACTTGGTGCATGATGGTGACTCCAAGGGGAAGCCGAAGGCTTCTCACAACAAGAAGAAGGACTTCAACTATCTGAAGGTGAAGTTGGTCTCGTTTAAACCAAAGCCCAAGCTCAAGTCAGAAGTGACTAGCTTCAATTGTGGTAAAAAGTGCCACTACCTGAATGACTGTAGATCCATGCCCAAATAAACATAGCAAGGTAAGCCTAACAAGGTTGCTATGATTTTAATAAGTTATCACAACTGGTGTCGACACTGACTGGTAGGTGGATACTGTCACATCCTACCATGTTTGCTCAAAAAAGGAGTTTTTCACCATATACGAGCCTACATCTGGGAAGGTTACGGTAACGAACCAGGCACAAGTTGAAGTACTTGGGACCGGAATGGTGGTACTAAACCTAACTTTGGGAAACTCGTTGATGCTTTAAGATGTGAAGCACGTACCGATGATAGCCAAGAACCTAGTCTCGAAAAGTCTGCTCTGCCACACAGACATGAGGATGGACATCAATGCAGGACAGATGGTGATGTCTTACAAAGGAACATACTTCGAATAATTATTTTGTACTGAAGGGATATTCAAACTTCAACTTTTTACTCCTGCTAAGATGATAAATGCAGTCGCTTCTTCTGCTTCTTCTCTTGAGTTATGGCATAATAGACTAGGACATGTTCATTGTAAAAGAATAAACAAAATATCTAGTCTAGGGCTTATCTCCAAATGTGGGGGTAAGGAGGTGGAAAAGTGTGAGGTCTGTGCGCAGACAAAGATCACTAGAAAATCGTTCAAGCGGGTTAACCGAATCTTAGATCTTCTGGAGTTGGTGCAATCAGATATCTGTGACTTCAAGCAGTTCTCCACAAAGGCCAAGATGAAGTACTTCATTACATTCTTCGTCGACTACTCAAAATATGCGTTCGTTGTCATAGTTGGTTTCAAAATTTATTTTTTATTATTTTTACTATTTATTTGGAAATACAAGTTTTACGAGAAAATAACATTTTAAGAAAAATTAAATTATTTTAATAATATAATTTCTCGGGTTCCCAAAATTTTAATAAAATATTATTATTTATTTTATAAAAGCTTAAATATTTTTATTTGAAGTATTAGTTTTGTGCCTTTTCATTTATGGTTTACTTGGTGTAAAGATTGATTTGGATTAGGGTAAATAGGTTTAATTTAAAATATATTTTAACTTTACTTAGAAATGACCAAATTGCTCTTGACCCTTAGATTTCCTTAGAAGCTAAGGGGTATTAGCTTCCCTTAGAAGCTTTGTGGTCGGCCCTTGAATGGAGGGGGGGTGGTCGCCTTGATTTGGTTGGTTATTACAAATATCTTGTATAAAGGATAAGTACTTATATATATATATATATATATATATATATATATATATATATATATATATATATATATATATATATATATATATATATATAAAAGCTTTCATTCTTAAGAAAAAAAAAGCTTCTTACTCCTTTCCTTTCACTCCTTCTTCCCATAACCATTTCCTAACCCTAGTTTTTCATCATCAGATGATAGGAAATATGTGTCATACAACAGATGTGTAGAATCCTAGAATTAAAATCTAGAACCTATGTGCACATTTTTGTGTATGCCAGTTTTGACTATTACACTTCTTCAAAACCCAGATATGTCTGAACAAAAATTGAAGCGGATTCGATAAGGTTTCCAACTGTATATGATACGATAGCATTCGGATTATATAATAGGAGTTATTGGATGTGCACCATCGACGTACAATTCTGGAAATAAAATCTGGGATATGTTATACCTTATTTCGTAGACCAATTCTGGCCCTTTGAATGTTGTCAAAATTTGATTATATCTGAACAGAAATCGAAGAGGATTAGATAAGCTTTCCAATGGTATAATTTGATGGTATTTGGATTCATATAATAGGATTTATGCTCTGTACAAAGTATGGTATACATGCAAGAAATTTTATAAAATTTGGTTTTGTGTTTTTATGCATTTACTATCTATTCTATTAACTACGTGTGTCTGGTATAGAGTTGTTCCACCGAAGAGGCTTTCACCCATGTCAATTATACGAAGAGTTTCTCTGGGTCGGATATATTAATGTGTTGGAGCTCAAAATACAAAGGAGACTCTGTCCGAAAGTCTAAGGATTTCGGAAGATATTCTAATTTTGAAGTTTAAATACCGTGGTATTGTACCGAACCATAAACCTAGATAACTGTGTATCGACTGGAGACAAGGTAATGATAATTCTAGGAATACCTAAATTTTTATCTAAGTTTGAATTCATACAGACATGGACTTATAAACGCATAAGCGATCTGATTATCAAATATTGTTTAATTGGTTCTGGAATACCCTATTAACTTTATTCTCCTATTATATGAGATTAACATGTATAAATAATTTATTTGGTGTTATTCCAATAGTTAGAAGTATTCCTACAAGTGATACATGTATTTCAGAAATACAAATCATGATGTATACTTGAGCCGGGAAACAAAGTTTTAACTATTAGAATGAACTTAGGATTGATTGTGATTGTAGAATAGAGCATTGGACGAAGGAGAATATTTTGGATCACAGCGTATGAAATCTGGCAATATAATTAAAAAACTAATTAGTACCTATAGCTCCTTCGTAAGGCCTTACGTTGAGAGTGGGTGAATGCTTAGATCACCCACCTACCTGTATCTCGTGTTATCTGTAAATGTTTGTCCTAATTCGATAAAAATTTGAATTTGGTTTTAAATGATGTTATGATTTATTGCTCCAGAAAATGAGTGGCAGGACTACTAAGCACCGTGCCTACCTGCCACCACCTGATCCTTGGTGACGGGATTATTGCCAAATTAGTGCTCGTGACACTACGATTGTGAGATCCAAACATGTTCTCTAAACATTGCATCATCATATAGGAAAAATTGTCTTGTGAGTGTTAGTTACTTTAGGACTTAAGAAACGATTTTGGATACAATTATTTCACCAGATTATGATTACTCTAGAAGTTAGTTCATAGTTACATTTAATTTTTGTACTTAGAGTTTATTTGGGTTAGATTTCTATTGCACTTGATCTTCTGTATCATATCATTTCAATTATTTCACCTTCCTTGAATCGAGGACTTGCATGTCTTTGATGACCTAGTTTTGGTTCACTAGATGAAGGGCGGGATGAAGATGAGATTCTTTCCTTATATAATGTGAACGAATCTGAAGAGTAAGTGATGCCGAGTGTAGAACAATTTTCTTGTGTGTTCTTGTATAATTATATATGTATTAATCTTATGGAAGATAATTATGTGGTTGTATATTTTAGTGACTAGCTTGTATGCTTTCTTTTGAAGACAGAACTCAAACTTGTGAGTTACAAATGTAAAAGATTTTTTTTTAGTATACTTAGTTCTTACTTGTTGATGATTTAGGTTTAACCTATACTTCCTCTTAGAACTTATAGGCAACAATCGTGGTTACGAATATATGTTTATTCGTAAAGCACGTAGCTTGGGGATGTTGGTTTACTTAACTTACCATTTATTGGGAGTGGAACGTAACATGTCTTTTAGTGGTGGCTCATACAGGTCTGCATTATAGATATGCAGCAGTCTACATCTATGTAGTAGATCTATTAATTATATCTATAAGACCCTAAGATTGATTTCTAGAAAAAGTCTAACAAGAACCTTTGGATATGAGTATTGGGTATTATAAGGTTAAGGAAATTAAGTTCAGTATGCTTATTTTATATTTCCATAGTATGTGTTTATATTCTAAGAAGACATGATTCTTGAGTTAATTATTATTAACTGTATATAGCTGTATTTAAGATTTAATTGAGGTTACTGATATAAAATTTTATTGGTTGTAGATCATGCCTCGGTTCACATCTCATGCTTATCTGGGTTATAGAAGATGGACTTGTCATAGATATTACAATATTATGAGAAGAATATAGGGATTAGAACAAGGCTAGAATATACCTGTATACAGTATCTGTTTTGAAGATGAATATCGAGTGGGCCCAAATAGATACATGCTCCCATACCACATAATTATTAAGGCTCAACACTCAGCAAAAATGGATGATTTTAATGGTACACTACTAGAATAGAGGGAGCTTCACCCTGAAGTAACTATCTTTAAGATCAGGCTGATACTTGTCTAGAGGATAAATTTATCAAGGGAGAATATGAGATAGTTATGTAAATAAGATTACTATGTGTGTAGTGTGTACGTATATAAGACTAGTTTTTGTGTAAGATAGATATAAGGTTTTATTTTTGTCTGATGGAGTTCATTTTAGTATAACAACATATGTAAATAGTGGTTATGTATCTTCGTAGCACTGTATAATATATTGTTTCTGTAAATAAAGTATGCAGTTTTCTTATTTATTTTGTTGTACTTTTATATAACTGTTCTTTCGAGTTTATTTATTGTTAATAATGGTATTATAACTACTTGAATTAGTTTTTTAAAAATTCTATATTCCTTGTCTCCATTTAGAAAATGTACGATTCTGAATTCCAGTTCCCTCTTAATAACCAAGTTGAGAAAATCTCGCTGATTTACTCCAAATTTTCCAACAACTCTTACAAATAAATAATCATTATGCTAATACTGCATAAGCTATCTCAGCAGTTGTACTTGAATAACTTAGGGCACCTCCCCAATAGAAAACTAGAACCATTGCTGACTTCAGAAAACTAATTCCAAAGAAATTTTGTGGAACTGAAAGTCCATTGGAAGCTGGATAATGATTGAGGACCGCTGAAGGATTGCTTAAAGGAACAAAGATTGCACCAGAAGATATGGTAGTAATAATTAGAATTCAATTAGAAGATATAGCAAAAAGCTGGTGGAGTACAGAGCATCTAGAGGAGTTTGATACAGTAGTGACATGGGAAGAGTTTAAAAGTAAATTTGAGGAAATTTTTTTCCTATAATCAGCTCAAATGGAGTTAGAAAGGAGATTTATTCAACTAAAATAGGATAAATATATTGTGAATGAATATGCTGCAGAATTTACCAGACTAAGTAGATTTACTCCTTACATGGTAGGTAGCTACAAAAAAAACTAAAGTATCCAGGATCAAAGATGGGTTAGAATGTAAACTTAAGGGCAAAGTTGCATATTATAAATGCCAAAGATATTCTGAGATAACTGAAGCTGCTCTAGATCTAGAAAGGATACAAAAAATAGGCAAGTAACAAAGGTTGGAGGTCAGAAGAGAAACTTTGAACCAGGATCTTCTTCAAAGAACCAATGACAAGGTCAGCCCAAGCGACTATAGATGACAACATCAAAGGGTGTGCCCATATACAATTTTTGTAGGAAACCAGGCTATTTATATAATTAATGTAGAAAATATAATGGTTGGTATTTAAGATATGGAGCAGCAGATCATCAAATTACTAAGTTTTTACATATGTCTATGACAAAGCCTGTGGCACCATATCAATAATTTGTACCAAGGCCTATGAATGTAGGGTTTAACCCAAGGCAGGTAGTTTAAGGGAATATACTGATGTCAATGGTAAATGCACCAAGGCCAATACAGTAGGCAGCACCAATGATGCAGACTATGGTACCTGTAGGAAGTCAGTATAGGCCTCAGTTACCACCCCAAATGAAACAATTCCAATAAGCACAAAGAACACAACAAACTTATACTGGCAAGGAGAAGCATAGCCAGGCTTTCTTAATGGATACTTGGAGAAGTTATGACAGGTACAATGTTAGTTTCATCTTATCCAGCAATAATATTATTTGATTCAGGCACTACATATTCTTTTATATCTGCTGTGTTTATATGTTTGCATGAGATTAAAACTGAACCATTACCTAAGAAATTGAAAATTTTAACAAAAAATGGATTAGTGCAAGTTAATCATATATGTAAAGCCTGTCTAATCAGAATTGGAGGTGAATTATTCTGAGTAAGAATTTTGGTTTCTCTAATGATCAATTATGATATAGTCTTCAGAATGGACTGGTTGACATTAGCAGTAGATAATATAGATTATGGTCAAGAAAGGGTTATATTTTAACTTCTAGGAAGATAAATACGTAAATTTATTTGAGATCATAAGGAAGATCAAACAGAGAAGATTAAAGAACTTAGGCTGCAAATTCGAGAAATATTCTAAAACATTGAAGAAGAACTATTCCCGAGGATAGTATCTGAATTTAAGGATGTATTTTCTGATGAATTACCGGGACTACCACCAGACATAATAGTAGAGTTTATTATAGATCTGGTTCCTGGAGCAGCACCAGTAGCAAAGAAAATGTACCCTATGAATAAGGAAGAATTAACAGAGTTGAATAAACAAATAAAAGAACTATAGACTAAAAGATTTATTCAACGAAGTGTTTCACCTTGGGGAGCACCAGCCTTGTTTGTGAAGAAGAAAAATGACACATTATGACTGGTCATTGATTATAGAGCAATGAATAAGATGACTATCAAGAACAAATATCCATTACCAAGAATTGATGAGTTATTTATCAACTTGGAGGAGCACAAGTATTTTCAAAAATTGATCTGAGGTCGGGTTATCATCAAGTAAAAGTAAAGAAAGAAGATTTATCAAAAACTAATTTTTGAACCTGATATGGCCATTACGAATTCTTAGTTATGTCATTTGGATTAACTAATGCTTCTGCAATCTTTATGGATCTTATGAATCGTATATTCTACACTAAGGTCCACGCCCCGCTTCGAGCCTTCCTCTCGCAATCACGACCTCCCACGAATGGTCCTCCGTTAATTCAATGAACAACGTACAAAAGAAAAGTGAACCGTAGGATCTCGTCTTATACTTGGATAAATTTTTTATAGTATTCATCGATGATATTTTGATATATTCCAAGAATGAGGAAGAACATGAAGAACATCTACGGATAGTACTTCAAACTTTGAGACAAGAACAATTATACGAAAAGCTTAGCAAATATGAATTTTGGCTAGACCATATATCTTTTCTTGGATATATCATCATTGGCGAAGGAAATTCAGTCAATCCAAGGAAAGTAGAAGCAGTAAAATCATGGCATGTACCAAAATCTGTAGCAGAAATTCAAAGTTTTTTGGGTTTAGCAGGATATTACAAAAGATTTGTAGAAAAGTTTTCGAGGATTTCTGAATCTATAATCCATTTGACACGTAAGGATGAGATATTTATCTGACAGAAAAATGCCAGGTAGCATTTGAAGAATTGAAAGAAAGACTTATTATATCACCTGTTCTAGCATTACCAAGCGGATCCGGGGGTTATAAAATTTATAGAGATTCTTCTTGTAAAGGCCTGGGTTGTGTACTAATGCAACATGAAAGAGTTATAACATATGCCTCTCATCAGTTAAAGCAACATGAGAGAAATTATCCAATACATGATCTAGAGCTTGCAGCAATAGTGTTTGCACTTAAATTATGGAGACACTACCTATATGGTGAAAGCGTTAAAGTTTTTACTGACCATAAAAGTTTAAAATATATATTCACTTAGAAAGAGTTGAATATGAGACGAAGAAGGTGGTTAGAGCTACTTAAGGACTTTGATATGGAACTGGAATATCATCCTGGCAAAGCAAATAAAGTAGCAGATGCATTAAGTAGAAGACCTACAGTGTACTTTATGAACACACCGAAAGAAATCCTTGATGATTAAAGAAAAATGGAAAATAAAATTATATATCCAAGGGCAGAAGGATCATCGGCTAACTTGCAAGTTCAGCCGTCTTTAGTAGAGATAATCAAAGAAACTCAACAAGAAGATGTTAAATTATAAGAATTATGGAAGAAGATTGAAACAGGACTTCAGACTGAGATAAGTAAATATCCAGATGGAACATTGAGATTTGAACACAGATTATGTGTACAAAAATGAGATCTAAGAACAAAAGTTATGTCAGAGGCACATAACTCTCAATATTTTATTCATCCAGGGAGTACAAAAATGTGTAAAGATCTCAAACAAATTTTTTGGTGGCATAGAATGAAAAGAGAAATTGCAAGATTTGTATCAAAATGCCTAGTGTGTCAGCAAGTAAAGATAGAGTACCAAAGGAATGCAAGACTTCTTCAGCCATTACCAATACCATAATAGAAATAATATCATATTATTATGGACTTCGTATCAGGACTTCTAAGGACTCAAAATGCTAATAATGTTATTTGGGTTATTATGGATAGACTTACAAAATTCGCTCAATTTCTACCATTTTGAGTGGGTCAATCAACTGAAATACTAGCTGATATGTATATGAGACAAATTTTTAGTCAGCATGGAGTACCTGCAAGCATAGTTTCAGACAGAGATTCCCGATTTACTTCAAAATTTTTGGGGACTTTACAAGAATGTCTGGGCACACGTTTAAAGTTTATCTCAGCATATCACCCTCAAACAAATGGCCAATCAGAAAGAACTATTCAAACTCTTGAAGATGTGTTGAGAGCATGTACTCTTGATTTTAGAGGATCATAGAATAATTATCTTTATCTAATTAAATTCTCTTATAAAAATAGTTATCATGCCAGCATTAAAATGGCACCATTTAAAGCTTTGTATGGAAGGAAGTGTCAGTCTCCTATATGTTGAAGAGACGTAGGTGAAAATTAACTATTGGGTTCAGAAATGCTAGTACAAATTGTAGACAAGATTAAAGCTATAAGGAGTCAACTTCAGGCAGCTCAAGCCAAACAAATGATGTAGGCAGATAAACATTGAAGATCTTTATAATTTTAACCTGGCAATCAAGTACTCTTAAAAATTTTGCCATCTAAAGGAATAATCAGATTTGGAACTCAAAGAAAATTAAGCCCAAGGTATATTGTACCCTTTGATATAATTGAAAGAATTTGAGAGGTATCATACAGGTTGGCATTACCTCCAACACTAGAAGAAATTTATGATGTATTTTATATATCACAACTTCGAAGATATGTACCAGATCCAAATCATATACTAGACTATTTGGAGATAACAGTGAGCCCAACACTCCGAATAGAACAACAACCAGTAAAAATCCTGGATAGAGGGGAAAAGATACTCAAGAACAAAAGCATATCTCTGGTACGAGTGACATGGAGTAAAGATTTCCAGGTGAATCTACCAGGGAACGGGAAGAAGATATGCGAAAACAGTATCCCTATCTATTTGGCACTCAAGGTTTGTTTTAACTAAGTACTTTTGATATACTTTTATAAGCATAATTTGAATTCCGAGTGTGAGCACCCTGGTTTTATATAGGGTTCGTTCGGTAATTAATAAAATTTTTATTTTAAATATTTATTCGATAATTTAATTAAACTTTGGAAACCAACCACCATGGTTTTAAAATCTTGAGCTCAAGACTAGCATTTCTATTCAAACCAACCTAGCATGCTCGACTTAGACGAGTCAAATTAGGCTCCTGCCATGACAAACCCTCACAAATTCGAAATCACAAGCCTTATTTTGGTCGCACAACTTTCGTGACACAATTATAAGAAAACGATGATAATTAACCATTTTGTCTTGGCGTACGATTTTAACATGCCAACCCAACACATTGCTTCCAACTAAATCCATACTATGAGCCTAACTGGTCCTATTACGCACATGACACTCGAGCTACGTTATTCGAACCCTTGCATGCTTCAAATATAATATTAAGTGGAGAATAGAATTTAAAGATTTATTTAACTAATTTAATATTCATTCATATTTAGTAAACATCTTTTGAATTGATTTGATTTTAGTTGTAAATTGATTGTTGGAGAAAATATAAATTCCAAGAAATTTTCCCTAGAACCTAACTATTTTTTAGAAATTTTCTACATATAGTAATAAATAAAATAAAAGAAAAGAAAAGAAAAAAAAGAAAATGAATTAAACCCAACCCATATCCGCTAAACCTAAACCCAGACCCCAACCCGTGTAAGCTTCCCCCACCACGTATATATATATATATATACAACTAAAACCCTAACCCTAATCCTAAACCACCTCCACCATCACCCATGCCTCCACCCTCGTAGACCACCCTGATGCCTCGTCGTCGCTGTCGCCGCACCAAAGTAGCGCCGGAACGCCGTCGCGTGGTGTATACAGCAGCAGCAGCCGTATGGCCCCCCTTCGTACGAAGTTTTCTCCCTCCTTGCGCGTCCGTTTCGCATCCCATCTTCTCTGGTATGTTCACAACCTAACTCCCTAGAATTTTCTTCAAGTGGAACGAATTTAGGCACCCGGGTTTGATCGAAAAATCGACCGAAAGTTGGCCGAAATTTTTTTCAAAAATAGTTCAGAAATTCAGTCCAAGTACTCATATTCATGTCCAATTTTCTACCAACTCGTTAATTATCTTCAAAATATAATTGAAAGAACTTATTCAAAATATAACCAAGATTTTTACTATTTTTTTAGTTTTTATTAGTTTGCTTTAATGGTTAAATTATTTTGATTCCAAAACGACCAAAAATCTTGTTTTTAAAATACCAAAAATCTTTGATATGGGATGCGTCCCTCCAAACAAGGCCACGTCGTCGTGTACAAATTTTACCGAATGATGCGTAACGTAAACGCGGACGTGTGGGCTTTCACGGAACTTGATTTGGACGTGCGTGCACGCCGGAATCAACGTGCATCAGCCGAAAAACACTATATCGGCCTATTCCAACATCTCGCCATAATTTCGTGTGTACTCGTCGATTCGCAACAAAACTTATGATATTGGATTCACAACAAAACTTATGCCATAACGGGCAATTTCGTGATAGGCTCATCAGAATCCAGTTCTGGATATTTTGTTGGGTTCGTATCATCGTTCTGGACTCGTAGACACTAAGTTTGACGAATTTGGAGAATTTTGTCTTCAGTATTTTTTTGGCACTAACTGGGCCACATGTGGACCCCGCTTTGACCCAAAACTATCAATTTTGTCCCTATGTCAAAATTGGACTTATGGGTAGTCAATCCTAGCTATTTCAAGTATTCTGAGAATATTGGTTATATTAGTTTCAGCATCCGGAGGTGTACGTGTAGATTTTACTTTCCCAGGAGTAGTTGACGGAGTTCAGAACCCAGGCAAGTGTACCTTGCCAAATTGTAGTAGATCCTGTTATATTATATGATTGTATTTCTTTTTATATATATATACTCTTGTGATGTACCTGTTCAACCTAGGACCGTGAGATGTTGCTTAGCGTCCGAACAAGATTCGGGTGTCGACGCCGTACGCGGAGTCGTGTAACGTTACTTAGAGGGTTGATTCTGCGATCCTAGTTTTACATGCTTGCTTTACAAATTATGCTATACCATAGGATACTTGACACTATTTCATATGACGGAATCTTTCTTGAGTTATTTATGGTATTCTGTATAAGATTACATGATTCGTGATATGAGACTTGCATATTATATAGATATCATTTTGACTCATTGTACTAGTTAGGGGTCATTATATTGCGTGTTACGGACATAAGACATTGTGGACATGAGACATGAGGTTATATTAGGTGGGGAGAGACACACATGCTACAGGCTGATTATGTTATATATATACTATGTTACTGTAGGTGCTTTAGTCTCTATACCAAAGCTTGGCACATTTACTGGCTCTACAAAATACTAATTGCTGCTATGGGCTCCCCGACATAAAGCCTGTAGTGGTCTCAGCCTGAGTACTAGTGATGCTCTCATTTATATTTCACTTAGCTGGTTACATAGCTTGCCCTGAGGATCTGTTATATTTACTTGCTGTATTTTATTTGGCTTGAGTGTTTATTGTACCTTGCTATGTCCCCTGAGGACCTGGATCCATATTATGTCCCCAGGTGTAGACGAGGAGAGCTATCCCGAGGTTTATGGGGCAGGTGCTACTATTGGAGACGTACAAGTTGCAGAGGACGAGGTTGTTTCGAAGGACTTCTATTGAGCACACAGTATTCTCACCATTCATTTATTATGCTTAGTGCTCTAGATATTTGATCTTATAATAACTTCTGGATATTGTACTTGGAGTTATTTTTCTTTTTATTTTGATGATAGGTTGTTCCCTGTGACATTATTTATATTGCTTTGGTTGGACAGATCATTTTATATTATTGTGACTGGACTTGTCTCTTTTTGATTTTGTTATTTATTGTGGATGAGATTAGATATATAAACTGTGACAGGTATTTGTAGACCATTTTATATGTATTACAGCTTAAGTGCACTCTAACGGGTCCATTAAATTGGGTTTGTCCATTGGAGTTGTGATACTGACCATTGCCACGTGTCTAGTCCCTTGGTATTTTGGGACTGGGGCGTGACATGGTTTTTGTGGTGGCCCATGCAGGTCTACGAATATATTGCTTTGATTTCAACTAAGGGACCGAGCAAGCCTACGATTAGGATAAGAATAAATTTATAGGATCTTATCCACATATTGATACGTTGTTGACCTCTACATCGGACTCAAATAAATTTCTTGACTTGCATCATGCTTGATTCAACTGTTCAACCCAACATTGATCCCAACAAAAGAAGAGAAGACAAAAAAATTCTTTGATGGACTGAGCTTTGAGTTACAAAGATTGATTAGCGCAGTTGTACCTACTCTTATACGAACGTCATTATCGTAGCTCGACGCATGGAGCGCATCCACAGGAGGGAGTCCTGCCATAAGAGACCGTATGCATTAGTACCAGATCGAGCACCATACGAGGAGCATGTAAAATGACCCCAGATAAATCCACCACAGAGAGCATCATCACGAGCCCTAGCCTTTCCTACTTGTCACTACTGTGGTAAGATAGGCCATATTGAGAGGGAGTGCAGACGTAAATTGGGATTATGTTTGCTTGCGGATTGAGTCAGTGTTCAGTCAGGGATTTTCCTGAGCGTCGGGGAGGAACACCAATGGTTCATCGACCCGCTTTACCAGCACCGAAGCCAGTCTAGCAGCCACATCGACCAGCTTATCCAGCACCAGGAGCATTACAGGCGGAAGATGGAGGATTCAGACCACCAGCACCGGAAGGATATCAGCCGAGGTCACCCTTGGCATCACAGGCAATACTCTTCCAGCAGGCCCAGTAACAACAGAGGGCACCACCACAGGGACGTGGACAGGCTTTTGCGATGACAGTGGAGGAGGTACGGACTCGAGGAGTAGCGAGTATGGTAAGATTTAGTCTTATCATATCTAGCTATAGTAACGAAAATTCCTAGTAATACTTTAGCATGTGCCTGTTAGTTCCATTCCCTAGTCTATACCTAGTATTATGTTAGCATAAACTTGTTAGTCTAGAGTAGTAATATGTAAGAGGTACCCAAGTTTTTATACGCTGTAGTTGATCTTCGTTCTAATCAGACTTCTTTACTCTTGAGTTACTCATCTCTCATTGCCTAGAAAAAAAAATTTATTGCTTCCCAACGTATTCTACTTGAACAAAACCCTCACCCTTCCTCTCAATTTTTTCTTTGTTCATGGTCCCTTATCCTTTGTGTCGTGCTTCAACAAATAAGTCATGCAACCACGTCATCTCTTCTGGAGCAAACCTTTCCTGACCGGTTATGTTTTATTTTTCTTAATTATGAGAAAGTAATTCTTTTAAGGTGGGTAGATTATGAGCAGCCTAGTTTTTATATAGGGTTAGTTTGGTAATTAATATTTTTTTTATTTTAAATATTTATTCAATAATTTAATTGAACTTTGGAAACCAACCACCATGGTTTTAAAATCTTGAGTACAACACTAGCATTTTTCTTCCAACCAATCTAGCATGTTCGACTTAGTTGAGTCAAATTAGGCTCATGCCATGACAGTCCCTCCAAAATTCAAAATCTCATGCCTTATTTTGGTCACACAACTTTTGTGACACAATTACGAGAAAAACGATGATTAATTAACCCTTTTATCTTGGCGTATGATTTTAACACGCCACCCCAACCTAATGCTTCCAACTAAATCCATACTATGAGCTTAACTGGTCCTATTACGCACATGACACTCAAGTTGCATTATTCGAACCCTTGCATGCTTCCAATATAATATTAAGTGGAGAATAGAATTTATGGATTTATTTAACTAATTTTAATATTCATTCATATTTAGTAAATATCTTTTGAATTGATATGATTTTTGTTGTAAATTAATTGTTGAAGGAAATATAAATTCCTAGAAATGAATTAAACCCAACCCATACCAGCTAAACTTAAACCCAGACCCCAACCCGGGAATGCTCCCCCCCCACGTTATATATATATATATATATATATATATATATATATATATATATATATATATATATATATATATATATATATATATATATATATATATATATATAACTCTAACCCTAATCCTAAATCACCTCCACCATTACCTACGCCTCCACCCTCGTCGACCACTCTAACCCCTCGCCGCCGCCGTCGACGCATCGAAGCAGCACCGGAGAGCCGTTGCGCGGTATACAGAGCAGCAGCAGTCGTGCGGTCCCCCCTTCGTGAGGAGTTTTCTCCCTCCTTGCTCGTCCGTTTTGCCTCCCATCTTCGCTGATATGTTCACAACCTAACCCCCTATAATTTTTTTCAAGTAGAACAAATTTAGGTATCCGGGTTTGATCGAAAAATCGACCGAAAGTTGGCCGAAAAATAGTTCAAAAATAGTTCATAAATTTAGTCCAAGTACCCATGTTCATGTCCAATTTTCTACCAACTTGTTAATTATTTTCAAAATATAATTTAAAGGACTTCTTCACAATATAACCAAGATTTATATTATTCTTTTAGTTTTTATTAGTTTGCTTTAATAGTTAAATTATTCTGATTCTAAAACGACCAAAAACCTTATTTTTAAAATCCCAAAAATCTCCGATACGGGGTGCGTCGGCCAAATGATACCACGTCATCTCGTATGGATTTTATGGAATGGTGCGTAACATAAACGCAGACATGTGGGCTTTCGTGGAACTTTATTTGGGGGTGCGTGCACGTCGGAATCAACGCATATCCGCCAAAAAAATACCGTATCGGCCTATTTTGATATCTCACTATAACTTCATGTGTACTTGTCAATTCACAACGAAACTTGTGCTATTGGATTCTCAGCGTTATGCTAGTCCTGTGACCCAAGTCTGGTTTGAATCTGAGAACGTTGACGAAATACCGTTTCGTGGGTCTCACGGTTCTACATGACGGGCGATTTCGTGATCGGCTTATCGAAATCCAATTCTGGATGTTCCGTTGGGTTCGTATCTTTGTTCTAGGCTTGTAGATACTAAGTTTGACGAATTTGGAGAACTTTATCTCTGACACATTTTTTGGTGCTAAGTGGGCCACATGTGGACCCTTCTTTGACCCAAAACTGTCAATTATGTTCATGTGTCCAAATTGTACTTATGGGTTGTTAATCCTAGTTATTTCAAGTATTCTGAGAATATTGGTGATGTTTATTTTAGCATTCGGAGGTGTACGTGCAGATTCCACTTTCCCAAGAGTAGTTGACGGAGTTCAGAACACAGGCAATTGTACCTTGCCAAACTTGTAGTTGTGATTTACCTGTTCAACCTAGGACCGTGAGACGTTGCTTAGCGTCCGAACAAGATTGGGGTGTCAACGCCGTATACGGAGTCGTGTAACATCACTTAGAGAGTTGATTCCAGGATCCTAGTTTTACGTGCTTGCTTTTCTATATATGCCATATTGTAGGACACTTGACACTATTTTATGTGACAAAATCTTTCTTGAGTTATTCATGGTGATTCTGTATAGGCTTACAGGATAAGTGATATGAGACTTGTATATTATATAGATATTATTTTGACTCATTGTACTAACTATAGGTCATGATCTTGCGTGTTATGGACATGAGACATTGTGAACATGAGATATGAGGTTACATTGGGTGGGAAGAGACACACATGCTACAGGCTAATTATGTTATATATATACTATGTTATTGGAGGTACTTTAGTCTCTATACCAGAGCTTGGCACATTTACTGGCCCTACGAGATACTACTTGCTGCTATGGGCTCCCCGACACAGAGCCTGTAGTGGTCTCAGCCTGAGTACTAGTGATGCTCTCATTTGTATTTCACTTAGTTGGTTACATAGTTTGCCCTGAGGATATGTTATATTTACTTGTTGTATTTTATTTGTCTTGAGTGATTATTATACCTTGTTATGTCCCATGAGGACCTGGATCCGAATTATGTCCCTAGGTGTAGATGAGGAGAGCTATCCTGAGGTTTACGGGGGCAGGTGCTACTATTGGAGACGTACAGGTTGCAGAGGACGAGGTTGTTCTGGAGGACTTCTCTTGAGCACACAGTATTCTTACCATTCATTTATTATGCTTAGTGTTCTAGATATTTGATCTTATAGTGACTTATGGATATTGTACTTGGAGTTATTTTCCTTTCCATTTTGATAATAGATTATTCCTTGTACCATTGTTTATATTGCTTTAGTTGGATAGATTATTTTATATTATTGTGACTGGACTTGTCTCTTTATGATTTCGTTACTTATTGTGGATGAGATTAGATATATAAACTGTGACAGGTATTTGTAGACCATTTTATATGTATTACAGCTTAAGTGCACTCTAACGGGTCCATTAAATTTAATTTGCCCATTGGAGTTGTGCTGCTGGTCATTGCCACGTGGCTAGTCCCTTGGTATTTTGGGACTGGGGCGTGACACCGAGGACGAAATTTTTCTGAGGGTAGAGTATCATAGTTGGTTTCAAATTTTATTTTTAATTATTATTACTATTTATTTGGAAATACAAGTTTTACGAGAAAATAGTTTTGGAAAAAATATATTATTTTAATAATATAATTTCTTGGGTTCCCAAAATTTTAATAAAATATTATTATTTATTTTACAAAAATCTTAAATATTGTTATTTGAAGTATTATTTTTGTGCCTTTTTCATTTAGGAATTACGGTTTACATGGTGTAAAGATTGATTTGGATTAGGCTAAATAGGTTTAATTTAAAACATATTTTAACTTTACTTAGAAATAACCAAATTTCCCTTGACCCTTATATTTCCTTAGAAGCCAAGGGGTATTAGCTTCCCTTGGAAGCTTTGTCGCCGGCCCTTGAAGGTGGGGGTGTGGTTGCCTTGATTTGGTTGATTATTACAAATATCATATATATATATATATATATATATATATATATATATATATATATATATATATATATATATATATATATATATATATACAAAAAAAAGCTTCATTCTTAAGAAGAAGAAGAAAGCTTCCTACTCCTTTCCTTTCACTCCTTCTTCCTATAACCATTTCCTAACCCTAGCTCTTCACCCTCACATAAATTTCAAACCCTAAGAGACAAGGCAAGTCTTCCTTCCTTTCAACCAATTTTTATTTGCTGTATTCATGTATAGTTTTTGTGTTCTTTGTATTATTCAACTATTTCTATTATATTATTCAAAATAAAAACTATTTTGGATTAATTTTGAGAATAATATATGTAATTTAGAACATGATTTAAGAGTTTTTATTATGGTGACACACCCGTATAAGGCTTGGACATTATTTAGAATTAGAAAACGTAGTGCTAAATTCATTCCTACGGTGCAGTATTTTTTCGGATCAGTTTTCATCTACTAAACCCTATCAAAATTTAATTTTAATCTAAATAAAATCGAAGAGGATTCGATGATATTTCCAACGGTATATGATATGATAAGTTTTGAGTTCATATAATAGAAAATATGTGTCGTACAACAGAGGTGTAGAATCCTAGAATCAAAATATGGAACCTATTGGCATATTTTTGTGTATGCCAGTTTTGACCTATTACAATTCTTCAAAACCAGTATATGTGTGAATAAAAATTGAGGAGGATTCGATAAGCTTTTCAACCATATATGATATGATATAATTCAGATTATATAATAGGAGTTATTGGTCGTGCACCATCGATGTACAATTCTGGAAATAAAATCTGGGATATTTTATACCTTATTTCGTAGACCAGTTTTGACCTATTGAACGTTGTCAAAATTTGATTATGTATGAACAAAAATCGAAGAGGATTTGATAAGCTTTCCAATGGTATAATTTGATTTTATTTGGATTCATATAATAGGAGTTATTTTCTATACAAAGTAGGGTATACATGTTGGAATTTTTATGAAATTTGATTTTGTGCTTTTATGCATTTACTATCTATCATATTAACTGCGTGTGTCTAGTGTAGAGTTGTTCCACCGAAGGGGATTTGACCTATGTCAATATGGAGAGTTGCTTCGGGTCGAATATATTACTGTGTTTAGAGCTCAAAATACAAAGGAGGCTCTGTCCGAAAGTCTAAGAATTTTGAAAGATATCCTAATTTCGAAGCGTAAATGTTGTGGTATCGTACCGAACCCTAAACCTAGATAACCGTATATCGTTTAGAGACAAAGAAACGATAATTCATGAAATACCTAGAGGTTAACTATCTAAGTTCAAATTCGTACGGACATGGACTTATAAACGCGTAAGCAATCTGATTATCAAATATTATTTTCTTGGTTCTGGAATACCATGTTAACTGTATTATCGTATTACATGAGATTAACATGTATAGAGAATTTATTTGGTGTTATTTCAATAGTTGAAAGCATTTCTGCAAGTGATACATGTATTCCAGAAATACAAATCAAGATGTATACTTGAGCCGAAAAACAAAGTTTTAACTATTAGAATAAACTTAGGATTGATTGTGATTGTAGAATAGAGCATTGGGCGGAAAGAACAGTTTGGATCATAGTGTATGAAATCTGGACAATATAATTAAACAAAACTGATCAGTACCTGTAGCCCCTTCACAAGGCCATGCATTAAGAGTGGGTGAATGCTTAGATCACTTACCTACCTATATCTCGTGTTATATGTAAATGTTTGTCCTAATTCGATAAAAAGTCAAATTTGGTATTAAATAATGTTATGATTTATTGCTCCCGAAGAGGAGTGGCCGAACTACTAAGCACCGTGCCTACCTGCCACCACTTGATCCCTAGTAACGGAATTATTACCAAGTTAGTGCTTGTGATACTGCGATTTTGAGATCCAAACATATTCTCTAAACATTGCATCATCATATAGAAAAAATTGTCTTGTGACTATGTTAGTGACTTTAGGACTTAAGAAATGATTTTGGATGAAATTATTTCACCAGATTAAGATTACTTTAGAAGTTAGTTCATAGTTACATTTAATTTTTGTACTTAGAGTTTTTTGGGTTAGATTTCCATTACACTTGATCTTCTATATCATATTATTTTATTTATTTCACCTTCCTTGAATCGAGGACTTGCATGTCTTTGATGCCCTAGTTTTTGTTCACTAGATGAAGGCCGGGACGAAAATAAGATTCTTCCCTTATATAATGTGGACGAATTTGAAGAGTAAGAGATGTCGCGTGTAGAAAAATTTTATTTTGTGTTCTTGTATAATTATATGTGTATTAATCTTATAGGAGATAGTTATGTGGTTGTATATTTTATTGAGTAGCTTGTATACTTTCTTTTGAAGATAGAACTCAAACTCGTGAGTTGTAAATGTAAAAGCTTGATATTGTGAGTATAATTAGTTGTTACTTGTTGATGGTTTAGCTTTACCCTATAATTCATCCTATAACTTACAGGCAACAATCGTTGTTACGAATATAGGTTTATTCGAAAAGCACGTAGCTTGGGGATGTTGGTTACGTACTTAAGTTACCATTTATTGGGAGCAGGGTATGACATTCATCTATCTGCTCAAGTCAACAGATGAAGCATTCAAGAAGTTCAAAGAGTTCAAGGCTGAGACTGAATGTCAAACAGGACAATAACTCAATAGACTCAGAAGTGATCGAGGCAGAGAGTATAGGTCAATTGAATTCGCATCATTCTGCAAAGAACATAGAATTATCAATGAGACAACTGTTCCATATTCTCCTCAATCAAATAGAGTAGTTGAAAGAAAGAATAGAATGTTGACAGAGATGATAAACTCAATGGTGTTGACTGCGGGTCTTCCAAACTAATTCTGGGGAGAAGCTGCGCTAACGGCTACGTTCATTCTAAACAGAGTATCGTACATAACTTCCGATGTCACTCCTCATGAAATCTGGTTCAAAGTCAGATCAAACTTGAATGTCATTCAAGTGTGGGGGTGTCTGGCATATGTTAAGCTTCCTAACTTGAAGATACATAAGTTAGGTACGAGGACTACGAAGACCATCTTCGTGGGTTATGCTGAGAAGAGAGATGTTCGAAGGTTTCTTGATATAGAATCAAATTATATCATTGAATCTCGTGACGCAGAATTCTTTGAAGATAAATTTGCAAGGCACAAGAACATTATTATCGCGAATATTACGGAGAATATTGTGAGTGCATTGGAGGCTAACGCTTCCAATGAAAATGTAGTCCAAGAAGAAATTGTCATACCAGAGACAATATTCGAACCGGAAGTCGTAGAACTGGTGACTAAGAGAGTGAGGAGACAAAAGGACTTCGGAGATGATTTTTTCACCAATCATGTGGAAGCTGATCCGCTTACCTATGATGAGGCAATGAAGACCAGAGATGTTGTCTTCTGGAGGAAGGCTATAAATGATGAGTATGACTCAATAACCTCCAATAACACTTGGGTATTGGTCGATCTTCCTGAATGAGCTAAGCCAATCGGATGCAAATAGAACTTCAAGAAGAAGATGAAGGCCGATGGAACTGTAGACAAGTTCAAGGCAAGGTTGGTTGCCAAGCGATTTTATCAAAAGCAGTGGATCGACTACTTTGACATATATGCTTTAGTAGTACGGATGACGACCATCAGGATGTTGATTACTCTAAATAAAATTCATAAGCTAGTTATTCATCAGATGGATGTTAAAACAACATTCCTGAATGGAGAGTTGACCGAAGATATTTACATGCAAAAATAAGAAGGATTTGTCGTCAAAGGACTTGAAGACAAAGTCTGCAAGATGGTGAAATCGTTATACGGTCTGAAGTAAGCTCCCAAAATGTGGCATGAAAAGTTTAATAAAGTCATAAGATCAAACAGCTACAATGTCAGCGAGACGGACAAGTGTGTTTACACGAAGTTCGTTGACGAGAGAGGAGTCATCGTTTGTCTATACATAGACGACCTGTAAACCCCCCTATTTTATTTATTTATATATTATTACTATAATTAATTATTATTATTATTTATTATTTTATTTTTATTCGGATTGTTAGGGTTGAATTTAGGACTAAGAGAATGTATTAAGTCCATAACAACTTTAATTTAAATCCCTAGCAATCACAAGTGTTGGTTAAACCACATCCGCTGTTATATATATAAATATTTTCTTAAACAAAATAATCTTTATACTTATTACTTTTCTTGGACCAAGCCAAGAAACCAAAATCTTTGGCTCACATCCCATACCCATAGGCAGTCGAACCACTCCAAATCAAACCCTCTTGTTAACAACACCATTGTTTCCAACCTAAACCACTCTTCCCATTGGATGGAGGACAATGGCTGCTGCCATTGCATGGTACTATTCATGTTTCTCCTCTAATCCACACTTGACAGCAACCTCCTCCAGCTGCCTCTACCAACCTTTCCCATATCTGACCGTCCATTCTTCATTTCCACCTTCTCTTTCACTCTCTTTCTCCTCTATACATATCCCTTGTTCTCTTCTAAACCCTAAACCTAAACCTAGAATCCCTAGCCACCACCTCCATTGGAGCTTCTCCCTACCGCCGTTCTGATCCCATCGGCCATACGACACCGGAGCTCAAGCGCAGGATCATCCAACCGTCGATCTTCCTTATTGTATCTTCGGAGCCCCGTTTCAGTCGGCGCTCGGTCGAGCCCCGAGCATGACGACCACCAGGGCACCTCCGGCCACCTGGAGCAGCATCTTCATCCCTTGCTATTCATCTCTTCTTTTTTTGTTTATGCATATTAGTGTAAGGTGCCATGCTTGGATGTACTGGTAGAAGAATGGTGGGATATTAATAAGATCTTTTGCTGTTTTGATCATGTTGCATTGATGTGAACATGGATTAAGGACTTTATGGTTTATGGGTGCATGACTATGAGAAGGTAGGCTTGATGATTATCTAGGTGAGATATGTATTCCTTCACAGTGAAAAGTGGAACGTAGGTGAGGATAGTTGTGTGAGTATGTACTTAAACATATTTGTGTGAATAGATGTGATGATTGGGGAGCTAGTAAGAAGACGGTAAGCTATTGTGAATATATTGGTTTACCTTCCTCACACTTGTTTGAAAAAGAATAGGTTTATTGGGTGTAGGTATGGATGCAAAATGTTCTCGTGGGAAAAAGAAAACTGTGGGAACCAAGGTGATATGTTTTGGGTGTGGTTAATTAGTACATGCCTTCACCTGTGCATATGTCTTATTCCCATTGTATATTACTTTAAGGTTATGTGTGTAAATATATGAGGAAATGGAGTATTGGAGTTGTGTTTAAACTATAATTATTTAATAGTGCAAATGTAGAAGAGTTCAGTAATGGGGGATTTCCTTGGTACATGAACATAAGGAAAGACCCTGGTTAAAATAGGCTGGAAGTACTATTCAAAATAAGCTTGGGTTGCTGGTTTATTCATGGGTTCATAGCATGGTGGGTCCTTGGTACATGCTGAGCTTTGAGTGTTGGGCCTATTGTCAACCATGGATAGATAATATAACAATTAAGTAATCTTGTCCTTATACAAATATGATTGTATATAGATTAAATATTGTTAGTGTCATTTGCTTCCATGCATGTCCAGGAGTAATAGATTAAAAAATAGGTTGGTAGGGATATTATTATATTCAAGTACATATATAATTTATAGATATTTGTATAAGCAATTATTTATGATATATAAATTATTAGCTTGAGTTAATAATTAAATCTTAAATTATTTATCATTAGGTTCTTTGGGCTCTTCGGACTCGGGCTCTATACCTGTTTCCTCTTTTTCCTTCCAGCTACTGGACTGAGGCAAGTATACCTTGCCACTCTTGTTTATAATTTTTAAATACTGTAACTGCATTTATTTTATTTTATTTCTGGTTGAACGATAATGCGCGTTCAAGGATAACCAAGACGCAAGTCGGTTTTGGACCGATTACGCGTGACTTAGTACTTAGAAGCCAAACCCCTTATTTGAGAGGTACCCTAATCTCTCTATGACCTTGACATATTTATGACATAGAGTGGTTCATGTATGGACGCAGAATCTTGTACCAGTCGTACACTGGTACAATCAAGATGTGTGATGGTAGCATTTAGATACTAGATCTTGACTTAGGAGTAGGAGTTGGACATGTCGTGGTGCATGACAGATACAGAAGCACTGGGTGGGGAGAATACTCACTAGAAGTATGGACTATATTTATACTTCCATTTGTAACCCGCCATCTCTACCTGAGTACCGGGTATGGCGACCATGGATTTATTATTATTAGAGAGAGATAGTAGGCCTTTGGTTTCTACGACACTACGCTATATTTAGGCCTCTATTTCCCCAGAGAATTATGCTGGTCCTATTTTTCCTACAGTTCATGCGTCGAACATGGTTCTCATTGCATTTATACTTAGATTGGTACACCATTATTTTATTGTAGTACTTTCATATCATTAGTGGTATATTTCTATGTATCTTGTTATGTCCCTCTGAGGATCCGGTTCCTTTCCAGGTGTAGTTGAGCCAGAGTATGAGCAGGTTTATGGACCGGGTCCTGACGCTATCTACGAGACAGAGGAGGTGTACCCCGGTGAGTACATTTGATCTTGGTATGATACTATCCTGGATGCGGACTTCTACTTGAGTCAGTCGCTATCTATCTTACTTTTAGCATATTTAGGTAGTAGATTTGTCTCCACCAACTCTAGACTTATTTAATTCTGTATTGACGTATTCTGATTACATAACTATTTCGTATTCAGACTAGTTCATTATATTATGTGGATGAGATTTAGTATGCTTGTGACTATATTATTCTTTAGGTACAACAAAATACGTAGTTGAGGATTCCATTAAATTGTGCAAGTACTTGATTACGTATTGGCTGGCCAATGCCACATGGCCTAGTCCTGTATATTTTGAGACTGGGGCGTGACATGGTTTTTGTGATGGCCCATGCAGGTCCTGATTTAAATCATCTTGGTTACGTTATTGTGCCAAGCGAGCATGCAGTAGGATTAGATATTAGAATCTCAATCACATGCTTGATTTTCATTCTTGATTCCATATATATGTAACCTAAATTCGTTCTTTAAATTGTATCCCGTTTGATTCCACTCTTATTTGATAAATGTCATTATTCTTTTGGTTAGGGAGATGAATCTCCGCAGCGGTCACGTTGCGCAGCCTGGCGATATTCCCTAGGACACTATCTCACCTGGAGGGCAGATTCCCAAGCAGGCACTAGCATTGATGTCTGCTCTCCATTTCCAGCAGGGGCAGTCATCGCCGCAGCCAGAGATGGCACAGGGGGAGCGTCACTATCAGCATGCAGACCTTGAATGGCAGCAGGCCCAGGGTCAGCGAGAAGAACCTTTGCCTTCACCATACCTATTTCTCCTCAGGGGCCATTTCCATATCCGTTTTTGTTTCCTCCTCAGCCACAGCCTGGTTAGAGGGGGACTGGAAGGAGAAGAAGAGTAGTAAATGCATGTGCAGTTGGTTAGATAGGTGTGATGGTTAAGTCTATTCCAGTGAGCCTATCTCTGTGATAGTGCACACATATATCAATTAGTGTAGGTTGAACCTTGAGTGTGAGGGGTATTGATGTATTAGTGTGTTGAGGTATCAGTGGGGGTATGGAATAAGGTATGTGTAGTGAATATCAAGTAGTGTTATATAGGTTTGATATCAAGTATTATAGAGTATATGAAGGTGGTATCCTAGTATTTGTGTCAAAGGAAGTTGAGTATAGATAAGTATCAGTGAGGTTGAAGGTAATGCTCAAGAGATTAAGTATAGATATAAAATAGATTGGTTCCAATATATTGGACTAGGTATTTGAACTGTAGATTAGTGTATGGACTATGACATTAGAGTCTAGTGTTATATTAGAGCTATATATATATATATATATATATATATATATATAGTATCTTATAGTTTAAGTGCTAGTATCAATTAATACTAACTAATAACCTAATATTAGCTATATGTATCTTAGCTAGTATCAAGGAAATAACTTTTATGATCAAGAAAGCCTAGATAGGTAATGTATTGACCTAGTATAGCTAATACAAGATAGAGTTAACTAGTAGTGATCTATATGGCCACTTAACTTGTGTAGGACCTAGTTTAGCTAGAGTGACCTAGAAATGGCCTAGAAGATCATATTTAATGCATTTTAGTTCATTATCACTTTATTACACCAAGTAACATGATATTCCTATTTAGGTGTGTATGACACCAGTTCGGATACCGAGATATATCATTTGCTCAGGACCACAAGCGAGTATATTTTCTGATACTTTTCTTATTTGATAGCATCTATGTTTCATGTATTTAGTATTGAGATATTTGATTCTTGGCATGATGGTTTCACGGATTGGTATACGTGGATCTTGGTCATGAGAAGTTATTATCGTGGTTACTCAGTGATCGCCGTGTCTCGTGATTACTCAGTGATTATCGTGATATCTTAGTGGTTATATAGACCGTGATCATAGTGCATGATATTATAGACCGTGCAATATGATATACGTGTTATAAAGTATCGTGATTTGGATCTGTGTACTAGTCGAGGCCTGTATAAAAATTAGTAGATATGTGATCATACCTTATAGCCCGGGATTTAGTGTAGCCCGTGATAGTTAGTACATCATGCAACTCACGCGTGATCACGCTAGCTTACCTTTTATGTATAGCCCGTGTTAGGCCCAAGCCGATCACATTATCTTACTAATATTTCAAGGCACATTTATATATATATATATATATATATATATATATATATATTGTTTATTTTATACCAGTCATTAAATTATTGTTCCTTACCATATTATTCTCAGTTCTTGCCATTATTTCACTATGATATTATTTCTCGTGATATATGCTAGTTCAGTTACTTTTATCATTTATTTTTATTTTATTGATGTTTCATAGTTTCTGTCAATTATTGGAACTGCTATTTGGGTTATACTTCGCTCCAATCCTGACTGGATATATAATTCGGATGATTCATTAGAGAACTTGTGTCCTACGCACTACGGACCACATGTTGACGAGCCAGTTGAGTTATCACCCGTAGAGCCTGTTGAGTTAGCACAAGCAGTTGATGAGGCATAGTTAGTTTATTCTTGATTTTATATATGTCAGTTAGACTTTGGCATTGTATTATTATTTGATGTCTTGTGTTGAGATTAGACATGGACTTGAGATGTATTTATGACTTTATTTGCTTCCTTCTAATCCATATCATGCCTTATCATCCTTTAGTTTGTTATTGTGATTGAGTATTGTTTACCATTATCATTTTATCATATTGTCCTCCATTTGGAGTTGTGATAGTATGATAGGTACCTTATATATATTGTGTGAGATGTTTAGATAGTATTGTTGACCTAGAAAGGGTTCAACCAGCGATATTACGGCGTAGGCTGGACATACCCACGTACCCGTACCCTTACATCGGGTGCGGGTCGTGACATAAAGTTTTATGCTATTAGTTCAAAGAGAAATCTACTAGGCATCTAGCTTTTGGTTCAAAGAAGGATCATTAACTGGGAGAATATCAGATATAGTGGGTAGTCCTCAGGGTCATTGTGGGATACGTAACCGGAACCACTGTGGTATACTATTTGTTCGTGAACAGAATATTTACTATGGAAGAATGGCTTTGACGCCTTAATGAGTTATCGGGGAAAGTGAATGTCCGATGTGCTAAAAGGAAATATGGTAGAACAGTACTATAAAGGAGCGTAAGGTCTCCATGCTATAGTGGGTGACACCACCATGAGGTTCCTAGATAGGGTAATGCCTCTGCTTCGCGATCCATATCATAATATTGTAGCACGACACATAGGCAGGTAGCCTAATGCTATAAAATAAAGAGTAGTAGGCAACACTATAAAGAAGCCGGTGACCTCATGTTACAGTAGTACGACACCACAGAGGTAAAAGATGTAAATCCTCAGCTACGCGAGCCATGTCACAGTGATGTAACACTGTAAGGAAGCGCAAGACATCATGCTGGATAATTTGGCACTACAAAGAGGCCGAGATGTCATGCTATAGTGGATGACACCACGATGAGGGGGAGCCTCGGCTTTAGGCCATGTCATAGCGGCATAGCATCGAAAGGAAGCGTAAGGCTTCATGTCAAGGACTCTTTAAAAGAACTCATCTAGATTGTATGGAAAAAGATACATGTCGTCTCTTGAGGCAAAAAATTATAGATGCCATATAGAAGCATAAAAAATCAGGCATCCCATATAGAGGTCATGCCCCCTTAAAAAAGTAACCAAACCGCAGAGAAGCCACATGTGGCCTGAACAACCAACCCACAAAGAAGCCACATTCGACCTGAACAACCAAGCCGTAGAGAAGTCATATGCGGCCCGAACAACCAAGTCGCAGAAAAGTTATATGCATCCTGATCAACCAAAGATCTAGAAGCTGCATAGTATACTCTATGCGGCCTGAACAACCACAGGGAAGGGAGGCCACATAAAATACCCCTGACACAGCATTCGATGACTATCAAACTCGAGACATCACTCGTCACACTGAGACGCTTTGAGATTCGAGATGATGGCTCAAAAAAATAGAAAGTCATATCACGCATTGATGACCTCGACAGACGTGCCACACCACATGCCTATTTATATGCGGCCTCGAATCTATGCGACCTCATCCTCGTCCTCATGCAGCCATAGTGTCCATCCGACCAAGGCCAAACAAGAGCACACATACGGCCTCGATTCTATGCGTCCTCGTCCTCATCCTCGTCCTCATGCGGCCAAAGTACCATCCAACCAAAGCCAAACGAGAGAACACATGTGGCCTCGACTCTATGCATCCTCGTCCTCATGAAGCCAAAGTGTCCATCAGACCAAGGGCGGACGAGAGTACATATACGGCCCAGACGACTATGTGGCCAAGAAGTTATGCGGCCTTCAAACTTGCAAGATCTTTTCTGTTACAACCGAAGAGATCCTCACGCAATTAGCGTAGACCACGTGTCCAGCTGACCAGTTCACGCACATAATGGGTCAATAACGACCACACCGCCTTCACCAAGATTGTATCAACCGCATATCTCAACCAAGGCTTTGTGGCAGCACGCCTGTAGTATGTGGCCCAGTTTCAACTGTATTTAGTTGAAGGAGCCCCAATACGACCACCAAACGGAGGCATATGCGGCATCTATAACCCGCCAGCCTGGCGATTATAAATAGTAGGTAGCATACCCATACAAAGAAGCAGGCAAGAGGCACAAGAGAGAGAACAGAAAATGGCTTCCTCACTCTCGCATTGGACCGTCAACGGAGTAAAAAAGTAACTACAACACTTAATCTCCATCGTCACGCCCCAGAATCAAACAATTATACTTAGATTGTTTGTTTAGGACCTCTTTGTACTTTCTTTACTTTGTTATTAAAGCAATCCCAAAATTTTAATAACAAACAAGGTGGCGACTCTGCTAGGGACTTTCTTCTCCTCTGATGAGAAGGTCGTGACGTAGTCCGATGCGGCCAAGCTGGGTTCAGCCCAGCGGGTGCTGGTAGTACACTTCGACCAGCAAGCCTGTGAGAAAATACTCTCTGAGGCCGACACTTCTCCAAGGCTGGCAAAGCCTAAGAAGACCCATAGGATATAGGTTACAAAGGCTGCTGCACCTTACCCAACTGCAGAGCATGCGCTCCTCGTCTCTTTCTGCCATAGGGGTCGCACATCATGCATCCATACGAGCTGACGCCTCTCATACGACAGCCTTTTCTGACAATAAAAGTGCTCAATACTTGAAGACCCGTAGAACATGGGTTGCAAAGGCCGCTGCGCTTCACCCAACTACAGAGCATATGGTTCCTGCCTCTCTCTCTATTGCTGAAGACGCTCGTCAGGCATCTACCCAGGTTGTTCATGTCCATGCGGCATCCTCGTTTGACGCAGAAAATGCTTGCACTAAAACTCTGGCAGAGAAAAATACTACGAGGCCAGACGTTTGGGTACTGATACAAGTTCTATGCGACTAAGGAGAAGGCCCTATAAGTTGGCCGTATGCGGCTCCGTCAATAGCAGAACTTCTATTTTCAACCGAATCTCATGCAGTATTGTTCCTATGCGCCATGCTAAGAATGGTGAAAAGCCAAACTTGGACTCTTCGTATTATGCACCAGTACGTGCAAGGACGAAGAAGTCTAGGGCAGTGCAAGCTCGCCAAGCTCAAGCAACTTCTCATTCGGCTGACCATCAACAGGCATCAAAGACTGTTATGCGTGCCTCGGATGAAAAGCTATACAAGACCGACCCACGTATCCAGCCCGCAGCGGCAAGTGGACCGGGTCAATCTCAAAAGTCTTCCGCTGACGACTTCAGAAATATCCTTCCATGAAACCTAAGTCAGCAAAAAAAAAATACCTACACACCCATGTGCTCATAACATGGGTGTAAAGGTAAATCAACCATCGCACAACATCATCAATCACAAGCGCAAAGCGAGGGAAGCAACCACGGCATATGAAATAATTCCTTCGGGGCATTACTGTGCCAATATTACCATCAATTCCTGCTGTAATCAGATAGCAGTACATGCAAACAGGCGGTCAGAATTCCAATGACTGCAACCAAAGGCACCCAGCCGACAGCAGCCCGGAGAGAAGGTGCAAGTACCAAAGGAGGAGGAGTCGCCCTTCGTCTCATGCTATTCGGCTTCGAAGGCCCCCTTCGCGAAGGGAGGTAGGAAGTCCAACACCTCCATCCCGTCACTCTCGACCAGCATGTCGAGGAGGCGGGTCTAAAAGGGACAAGCAGAAGGACCTACAGAGGGTATTTTTCTGTGCACCCGCTCAAAGAAGAAGCTGCCAGCTATTGGGGGTAGCTCTTTCTCAGAACCCCAGATGACTGCAGAAGCTGGGAGTCACAATCCCACAAAACTCTATGAAAATCTAGCATTCCGAGACGATAGTAATTCCTAGGGAACGGGTGCTGAGATCCCTGGGGTTTGCCACCCTCATAAAGAAGATGCAGCCTCCTACGCTGGGGGTAGTGCTCCATCGGATTTTGAACAAGACACAGTACTACCAACTTTTTCTGATGACTATTCACTGCAAGAGTCCGAGGCTGATAGTGCTACATCTACCATCTCATCCCTCTCACCTCATATGAGAACATCATACATGGCAGGGGACGAGCACAAGGGCCCCAATGATCGGCAGTGCCTCGAAACCCTCTAGGCCATGATGCAAACCATGAGCGAGTCCTTGACCCAAGCAGTTCTAGACATCAAGGCAAGTGTAGCCTCTCAACCACCAAGGGCCTCAGGTCATGCAAACCAGGACCCTGGGACCAATGGAGATTCGAATGTCAACGTGCCTCCCGCTGGTGGTCGTCTTGGTCTACCAGGGTCGTCTGCTCCTTCTGTATCTGATGAGGCTCGGGAAACAATTTTGGAGGTGCGAGAACTGAGAGCTTATCTGGACTCGCTAGGCAATCGGGAAACACTCTGTGAGATCGGGATACGATAACCGTATCCCCCCGAGTGGAAAGATGTGTCGTATCCACCAAAGTACAACCCCTTCAATCTGAACCCATTTGACAGAAAGACATCTCCCCGTCAATACATGCATTACTTTGAGAATGCAATGGGGCACCTACCTCGCAGTGACGCTCTCCTCACTAAGCTCTTTGTGGGGGCATTATCCGAATTAGCCTTTGACTGGTTTTGTAGTCTGCAAGGCAACTGTATTTTGTTGTTCGATGACCTAAATAGTTTTTTACTCGCCCGATTATATGATAGGGAAGTGACATGACAATGTCCTCTCTAATGGACATTATGTAGAAGAAGAAGGAGCCTGTACGCTCATACATCGAATGATACATGCAAGTATTACTGAAGCAGCCTCCTGGCAATCCTGAGTCCACATTGATGGACATGTGCCGTAGAAATATACTTTCAGCAGTCATCCTCTGGATTGGCGATAGTCAGTTCAAAGTCTGGACGACGTTCATCATAAACGTTGTCGGCACTGAGAAGAAGGTGATAGACGCCCGGCTCTTGGGAATACAGATCCCCGTCACTGATAATAGGGAAAAATGCCCTTATAACGACAAAAATAACAACAAAAACAACAATAGCCGCGATATCAAAGGAAAGCAGGCCCTAGTCGCTAACTTGACTAAGAAGCCTGAGCAAAAGCCGACGGAAGATCCAAAACCAAAGGAAACCTATTCCTTCGAAGACGATGATGTTTTGGCAATCTTTGACGTGCTGATGTAGGGAAACAATCTTTGGCTCCCCGATGTCAAATGCCATATTGAGGCAGCCGAGGTGAATAATCCGAAGTACTGCCACTACCTTCGTTACATCCATCATGCGATACGAGACTGCTACACACTGAAGTAGTACATCCAGTGGCTGCTTGACACCAAGACCCTCACACTGAACTTCGATGATATGACAGTCGCCGCAAACATAGTATCTCTCTAGTTTGGCAACTTCCCGGCGAGGAAGCCTAAGAGAAAGTAATCACAATTACCCGGGCAGCAATGGAGGTTGTAAATCTTCCCCCAGCTCGTGACCAAACAAACGGGTTGATACCTTTCACCAAATCTCGGGGGGGGGGTCATGTGGGTCCATCCCAATCTTTCTCCAAAATTGATATAGCAGATAACACCTTCTGCCACCAAGTCTAAGGGCAAGAAGTCCAAATCCTACTACATAGTTTATATCCCGTACAAAGAAGCTATAGAAGGAACAACAAGATCAGGGCTAGCGTACCAACGAGAGTACGACATCCTTGATGATGGTGCGCTCCAATTGTCGTACCTACAACATATGATCTGGGTCTATCCCAACCTCCAACAGCGGACAAGTCCAAGCAGAAAGAAACTTGCTTCAATAAACCGCTACGCAAAGATACTGCTAAGGGGCAGGAGAAGCCCAACAACTTGGACATCTTGGCCCAGCTCGCCAACACACCAGCGAAGTTGTCTCTATTCGAGCTTCTCCGACTCTCCAATAATACTCGGGAAACCCTGAGTGACGCTTTGCAGAATGTCGACACCTACCTGGGGCAGGTCAAGTCACTAGATGAGGATCATGCCTTATGCTTCCACTGCAATAATGTAATGGAGGTAATACCCAACATCATGTTCTCACAACAAAATATGTTGCTAAAGAATAATTGGCACGATTGTCCTCTGTATTACATAAGGTACATCGGTGCCATCAAATTGGACCAGATGCACATTGACCCCGGTTCGTCAATCAACATTATCCTGCGGAGTCTGCTTTATACCTTGGGCATCCCGATGCATCGCCTGACAGCAACCAATATTGCCATCAACGGCTTCAACACAGGGAGGAGCTACCCTCTGGGCAAATTTTGCTTAAAATATCAGATCGGTGAATTAAAAATAGAGGTCACCTGCTATGTCATAGACGTGAACGTATCCTACAATGTCTTACTGGGGCATCCATGGATACATCAGTATATGATCGTACCGTCAACTCTATACCAGTACTTGAAGTACGTAGACGATCACGACATCGTTAAGACAAAATTTGTCGACGTTGATCCATTCAAAGGGATTTAGGCCTACTACTCTGACTCGATCCTCTAAAAGTAATTCCACCAGGATGAAGGTGGCAATGATGCCAACGATGAGGCAGATATCGAGAAAATATCGAATGAGCCCTTGAGAGTCCATCTCAAAGCACAAACTCCCGACGCTTCTCCTCCCCTCAGGGTAAAACTACACAGGAAAGCACCTAAGCCTCTGGTCATTTGCCTCCATAGACCGAGTCGATCACCGAAGGAAGATCTAGCACCTACTATGACTTTCGAACCTCTAGTGGTAAAGCTGTGTAGGAGACCTCCAAAGCCCTCGCTTGCACTGGGGGTAGATCTAAGGAAAGATGAACTGGAGGAGTATGTGGCCGCCTATGCTAACGTCCCTTCTATCGATGATGTTATTCCAAAAGACGAGATACCTTAATTCATCAATAAAGGGCTATCTTTGAACTACTTGAATGTTGCATATCTCAACGCACTATATTCCCTAGAGCACGGTCTGGGTCTGTACTTGCATACACAGGTGACTACCACCAATGCAGTCAACCGGATCCTCACCAGTCAGAACTCCTACTTCATAGTTCCAACAAGAAATAGGGGAGACAAACTCATCATCCTTGGCAGAGTAAAAAGTCCCCAATCCTTTATCTCAGAGGAACTGGAGCCAGAGCTCGATACTAAAAAGATACCATTTTACCGGTACAGTTCTTGAACAAAGCACCTCATCCAGAAGATGGGATACGATCTGAAAGCCACAAGGGGCTTGAACTACGGCAAAGGCCGACGGCTGCCTCTGCTACTGCGGGCTCCCACAAGTAAGTTCAAGAATTACAACCATAAGACCAAACATGGCTTAGGATACGTCACGCCTCCCATAACCCTTGAAGGCTCAGAGGAAGAAGATAAGCCATAGTCACACTCTTCAAAATCCTCCATGTTATACTCCGACACCAGTATCGGGGACCTCTTTAGACAAACGTTGTCTGTCAATATGGCATCAGCTGACCCTGAGGAAGACAATGATGACTCACCAAAACTCTTTGAAGTGGAACCGTGGGCCCAGCGCTTAGACTCGTAAAGGGAGCAATGTTTCAAGCATCGAGAACCTTCCACAGAAGATGATGCCACTACCACATTTTCTAGGAAAGGGTATTTTGGTCATTTTATAATTTATTAAATATTATACATATTATATAATTATTTATTATATTATTTAATTATTGTTAGATGTTAGTTTATTATTTTGGACTTGTGTTAGTGGACCTAACTAGTTTAGTTTAGACCCATGGACCAACATTTGCAATTAGTTAGAATTGAGCCCAATTAGAAGCCCATACATTAAGAGGATAATTAATTTAATTAAACCATTAGACTAGAACCTTTCCTCCTTAATTATTTCTTTATGAGAGGCCCTAAGGGATATTTTAGACATTATATAGTAGTTTGAGGGAGGGGCAAAGGGGGTCGGCCTATATAAAGAGGGAAAAAAATTCTCTCTTATCTTTTCATTTCAAATCTAGATCTAAAATTTTTCTCAACCAAATTCCTTCATTCCCACATCATTTTCCTACTAAATTCTTCTCAATTTCTTCCTAAATCACCATTGGAGGCTAGTAGAGCAAGGATCTAGAAGGAGGAAGCAAGGATCTACAAAGAGGAGCAAGGATCTACAAGTTGAAGGTCAATTTTATCAATTTGGAGGTTGTATTGGGAATCTATCTCGCAATAGGTACAATTTAGTTTTTCTCCTTTAATTAGGTTCTAAATCTAAGATTTAACCATGAAAAACTATCCCACATGCATAGGCTACCCATAGGAATTGGAATTAGGTTCATAGGAGGCCTATTGAGAAAGTTATGGTATATTTTGTGTCAATTTTGGAGAAATTTTGAGATTGATACTTGTTGTGTTGGTCAATTGGTCATATAAACCAAATTGACATATGTTTGATTGTTTGTAGCTAGTGTCGTATCCATAATTGGATACGTGTAGGTCGTATCCCAATAATTTGGTGATACGTGTTGATTTTGGGGTTTTCCTCTGACACGGAACTTTGTGCATGTCATATTTTGACACGGACACGTAGATGTATATTTTACTCCCCGTATTGTTCATATATAGTATTTTAGACTTGCTCGTATCCTTCAGGGTATGTTTGGTTGTGTGGTGGACTCGTATCGCAAGCGTATTATAGATCTAGTGTGATACAGGTGCGATGCACTCCACGTGGTTATTGTGTTGTATTTCTAGATACAATTTCCATTGTTCATAGCTATTGGTAATATATGTATTCATATGTATATGTATATATTGTTATGTATATATAGATAGCTATCTATCTATATATGTATGGATATATGTATGTAGATGTGGATGTACTAGTATATCAAGTATCTATATGCATATGTGCTTATATATATATATATATATATATATATATATATATATATATATATATATATATATATATATATATATATATATATATGTATATTGTATATTGTATATATATATATATATATATGTATATATATATATATATATATATATATATGTATATATATATATATGTATATATATATATATATATGTATATATATATATATATATATATATATATATAGCTATTTGAATAGTTATGTTATATGTGTACATGTATGTTGTATATATGTATTTATATGTGTGGTGCTATATATATATATATACATATATGTATAGTTGAGAGGAGTGTTTATATATATAGATTGATTGGTATATATATGTACATAGGTGTTATGTGTGTGTGTGCGTGTGTGTGTATATATATATATATATATATATATATGTGTGTGTGTGTGTGTGTGTGTGTGTGTGTTTGTGGTTATGTGTGTGATAAGGGGGCTCGGATAAACAGGAAACCAAGACAGTAACAGCGACAGCAAACAGCGACAGCAAACAGCAACAGCAAACAACAACGGCGACAGCAAACAGCGACAGCAACAACAAATAGCAACAGCAACAACGACAGGAAACAGCAACGGCGACAACAACAGCAAACAGCAACAACGACAGAAAACAGCGACAGCAACAGCAAACAACAACAACAATCAGCGACAGCAGCAGCAAGTGCAAGCCAAGGAGCAGCAGCAGCGTATATTAAGGGGGGACTAGCAAGGTGTGAGTTAGCTAGTTGGGTTAGTGGTTGCTTAATAGTGATTTCAGTGAGTTTAATTGGTTAGTAGTATATACATTGTTAGTATAATAGTTAGTTAGATATGTGTAATAGTTAGTAACTATATATATACCTATTTTTGTAAGTTATTAGTAAGTATCTATATGTATGATAGGTATTAGTTAGATTCTTAAAACTATATGTATCTTATAAGTATTATATTTTAGGTTAGTATCTATGTATTAGTATGTTATATTTTAGTAGTTAGTTTATTAGCATATGGTTAATATTGAATATTAGCTATAAATGAGGATTTGACATTACCTTTAGATACCAAGGTAAATGTTAAGGTTTTGGCCGATACTCAAGGTATTGGGTTTGAGTATCAAGATGGGTGTTTAGTGGTATGATACTGATATTTGTTCAAAGCCAAGGTATCCATTTAGCATTTGTAATTAGGATTAGTATATTTAATATTGTTTGGATATGCATATATGATTATTTCATATCTTTTGTTTGCGTATCTTGCGATATGGTATCTTAGTATCCTAGTTTAGGTTGTTTGGCCTAGATTCTTAGTGTATGGACCCAACATCTTAGAGATAGACTCATGAACCTAGAAATAGCTAGTTTGACCAAGTTTGACCGATTTGACTTAGAGTTGACCTAGTTTGACTATTTTGACTTAGAAATAACTTTTTGACCTAGATGATGACTAGTTTAACTTATTTTTATTTTGATACATTGTATTGATGTTATATTCCCTATTTAGGTCTTCGAGGCACCGTATCAGACATCTGTAATACTGTGTACCAGGTTTCAAGCGAGTACATTCTCTGATAGTTTCTCATTTATGATATCCTCTATATTCCTTGTATCTAGTATAGATATCCTTGATTTCTTGACACGATGGTTACACGGATTGGTATATCCGGATCTCGTCATGAGATATTATTCTTTGGTATATATGGTGTATCTTGTGCAAGCCTTGTTTCATTGTTCTTCTTGTACATATACAGATACTGATTCTCGGGGAGACTTGCTACATTCCTAGAGAATCCCTGTCATAGCGTACCATGGTTGGATCCACTATACTAGTCGGGGTTGGGGAGTATGTAGTGTAGATATGTGATCATACCCTCCTTGTATCAAGTCTTGTTTATTGAATAGTGTTAATCATACATCGCACGTATGATTAGCCAGGCCATTAATCTTGTATCAAGTTCCCAAGCCGATCACATGTTAAAGCTGGTACTCACTCACTTAGTCATTAGTATTCTTGTTCATTGCCATATTGTTCATTCTTATATTTATTCCAGTATTTTCTTTATTATATATCTCTTGTATCTATTGTTGCATCTTGTATATTCACATCTATTTACTGTTACATAGTTTATACCATTGATTAGAACTGTTGTTAGAGATGTACTCTGCTCCTTTCCTGATTGGATATATTTTTCCTAGATGACACTGAGGAGTAGTACCCTACGCATTATGGGCCTCAGGATATTGTGGGCTTAGAGCCAGAGACCCTGGCTCAAGAGGGACTCATCCTGACTGAGACAGATGACCTAGGACTTATAGTATCTTAGTTATTCTCTTGTACTAGATTTGTCTCTAGTTTACTGTTTAGTATTTTCTCAAACTCATTGATGTTATTATTTTGACTCATGAGTTGTATTGTGACTATTCTATTCTTTTATCATATTCGTGCTATTCTCCATCTTAGATCTGTGATTGAGTATATTGATATTATTGGTGGCTTATTATATTGCTAAATAGATTACCCAAACAGCATTCTACCACCGATTCTATGGCGTAGGCTGGACGTTGTTCCCGACTTGCATTCCTACACCGAGTGCGGGTCATGACAGATGAGGTCATGCAAATCGACCTGGGCGAGGAATCTGCCCCAAAACCTATCTTCATCAGCAAAAGTTTATCCGATGAAGATCGTGAATCCCTGCTATAACTAGTACGGGAATATATCGATGTCTTTGCCTGGAGCTATGAAGACATGCCAAGTTTGGACCCGTAGATCGCGGTTCACAGGCTCGACATCTTGCCGAATGCTAAGCCAGTGAAGCAACAACAACGACGATTCTGTCCAGATATCATGAACGCTATTGAAGCTGAACTAAATAAACTGATAGCTAGTGGCTTCATCCGCGAGGAACAATGTCCCGATTGGGTGGCCAACATCATGTCCGTCATCAAAAAGAATAAGAATATTCGAATCTGCATCAACTTCGGTGATCTAAATGCGGCATGCCCTAAGGACGAATTCTTTCTTGCGATCACGGATATAATGATCGATAACAGGTGTGGCTTTGAGCACATGTCCTTTATGGATGGGTTCTCAGGATACAACCAAATCAAGATATTTCCTGACGACAAGAAGCATGCATCGTTCCGAACAGTGATAGTAGTATACTGCTACACAATCATATGCCCTTCGGTCTGAATAACGCCGGTACTATGTACCAGCGAGCTATGAGCACCATCTTCCATGAACATCGATCTACGCAATATAGAAGCATAGAAAACCTACAGTCATGCGGCTTCTATGCAGGCCGCATCCTCATGCTAAAGACAAGTCGCATAAACAAACGCCCCATGCGTCCTGGAAAGACAAAGAGAGCCGAGTCGCATACATGTCCTCTAGCATGGTTCCCAAAGATCCGCCACTGTTCCAACCACTTATTGCCCTGATTGCCTCAAAAAGTGTGAGAGAGACGACGATAAAATCTGACAGAAAGGTCACGTCAGGCACTAATGACTTCGTCAGAATGCATAGAGCACGTATGCGGCTATATGACCCATGCGGCCTTGCCAATATGCGGCCAGAGTGTCTATTAGACCAAGGTCCAAACAAGAACACGTATGCGGCTATATGACCCATACAGCCTCGTCAACATGCAGCCTAGTTGTTGTGCAGCCTCCAGCTCACAAGATCTTTCCGTTATAACTGTAGAGATGTTCATACAGTTGGCGCTGAGTACGTGTCCAACTGACCAAGTCATGCCCACAACGGGTTGATAACAACCCTGAGATTCCATCAACAATATATCTCAACCAAGACCACGTGGCAATCTGTCCATGGCATGCAACAACAGTTGCAACATCATTCTGTTGAAGGAGCCTTATGGGCCACCAAACAGAGGCATATAAGGCACCCATAACCCATCAGCATGATAGCTATAAATAGGAGCAACTTGAATGTTCAAAAGGTCAATTTTTCTGCTTTAGAGAGAGACCGAACCAAAAGAGGCTGGCTAGCTATCGGCGAAATAACACTCAAGGGAGAGAGAAAAAAATATATCGCACCGGATCGTCCACGAAGTAAAGAGAGTTGATACACTCCTAACCCTCCATCGTCACCCCCAGAAAATAATTTTTTACTTAGATTATCTCCTAGGACACTTCTTTGTATTTTTTTTGTTTATTAAATCAAATCTAGTACTTTTCGTTCTCGTTTTGATATAAAATGGCAAACACGGTGGCGACTCTGCTGGGGACTTCCTTCTCCTCTGTTGAGAAGTCAGTGATGTAGTCCGATGCGGCCAAGCTCAGCTCGACACAAAAGATGCTGGTGGTCCGCTTCGATAAGCAAGTGTTCGAGGATATGCTCTCCTGGGACAACGCGAGTCATTCTCCAAGGAAAGCAAAGCCCAAGAAGACCCGTAGGATGTGGGTGGCCAAGGTCGTTGTGCCTCACCTAACTGCGGAGTGTGTGCTCCCCGTCTCTCTCCTAACTGTAGGGACCGCACATCATGTAGCCACTGTCTATGTAGCAGCCTCTTCCAGCCTAAAGGGTGCTCCCCACTCGAGGACCCACAGAACATGGGTAACTAAGGCCGCTGTACCCCCACCCTGCTGGGGTAGACGCTTCCAGACTCTTATTCTATTGCCAATGATGGTCGTTGGACGAACACCCATAACGTCCATATCTATGCGGCATCCAAGGCTAACGTAGAAACTGTTGAGTACCCAGACTCTGGTAGAGAAAAATACTGTGATGCCAGATGTCCTGGTGCTGAGGCATCTTCTATGCATCCTAGGATAAGGCCTCATAAGATTGCCCATGCAGCATTAACTCACAACTGCAGACAGCAGGTCGCATGAAACCCCAATAGCAACAGAACCTATATTTTCAACCGTATCTCCTATGGTGCAGATCCTATGCGACCCACTGAGAATGGTGAAAACCCAAAGCTAGACTCTTCATACTATGCGCCTGCGATAGCTAAGCTGAAGAAGCCCAGGGTCGTACGATCCCGTCAGGCTTATTCAACTTCTCATACGACCTACCGCCAATAGGAATTGCTAGGTATTATGCGAGCCTCTGGCGAACAGTTGTACAAGATTGACCCATGCGTCCAGCTTACAGGGACCAATGGACAGGGCCAGTCTCAAAAGTTTTCTACCAGTACCATGGGGCAAGTTCGTATAAGAACCCCAGGCCAGGGAGAAAAGATAGCACTTGTGCATCCATATGCCCGGGATACCCGGACTCACAAAGAGGATGCAAAGGTAAAACACCCTTCGCATAATTTGTGTGACATGATTACTTACAAGCGCAAAACAAGGGAAACAACTATGACGTACGACGTGCCCTCTCCGAGTCACAGCTGCGCCATCATCATCATCAACTGCTGCTGTAATAAAGCAGTAGTACTCACAGACAGGCAGTCGCCTTCCAGCGACTGCACCAGAACGCCCTACCCAGTGGCAATCCGGAGATCAGGTGCAATTATCAAAGGAGGAGGAGTTGACCTTCACCTCATGCTACTCAACTAGAAAGCTTTTTTGCCACCAAGGAAAGAACGCAGTCGGATACCTCCAGTATGGCACCCTCTACCACGACATCCCGAAGACGATTACCTGGAAGGCTGACGACGGCACCTGCAGAAGGCATCTTCCAAGGCACCCACTCAAGGATGAAGTTGTCAGCTTATGGGGGTAGTTCATCCTCGGAACCCCTGGGGGTGGCCCGAGCTGGGGGTAGTGTCCCCCTAGAACTACGCGACAACCCGGTATTTAGAGGAGACTACGATTCTCAAGGAATGGATGCCAAGATCCTGGAGCATAGCTACTCCCACCAAGACGACACAATATTCTACGCTGGGGGTAGCATTCCCTCCGATTCTGAAGAAGATGTAGCACTTTCGGCTTTTTCTGAGGACAGTGATTCGAGGAAGCTGACAGCAACATGCCTGGGGTTAATGCAGCATCTAGGGTTGGGGGTAGCAATCCTTTGGAATCGAAAGATGGTGCGATGATACCTACCTCCCTTGAAGACTGTAACTACCAAGGAACAGACAATGACATATTTAGGGGTAGTCACCCTCGAATAGTCAGAACATCATCTGAAGTCGGGAGTAGCATCTCCTTTGAGTCTGAAGACGATGCAACCATACCCGTCTTTCCTGAAGACAGTGCGACTGAGGAACCGAAGATGGAAGGGCTCGGCGATCACCAATATCTCGATGCTCTTAAAGAAATGATGCACACCATGAGCGCCGTAATGCAAACTCTGGCCCAGACAATACTGGATGTCAAGGAAAACATGGTCCCGCCAACCTCAAGGCTTGTAGTAGCTCTGCAAGCCTGGGGTAGCAATCTTCTGGTGACCCATGTCAACCCGTCATGCGGTAAGAACAATGATTTCCCAAGAACCAGACAATAACATGTCTGGAGGTAGCCTCCCTCGACATGAGATAGCAGCATCTAAAACTGGAGGTAGAATTCCCTCCAAGTCCATAAATGATACAAAACTACTAGTCTCCAGAGGACCGTACGACTCAAGTATTGGAATCCCCAAAGCCAAAGGGGACTTTCTCCTTCAATGACGACGATATCATTGAGATCTTCAACATACTGAGAAAGGAAAACAAACTTCGGCTACCCAACATCACTCGATAACCCAAAATATTGCCTCTTTCATCGGTACATTCATCATCCAATCAGAGACTACTCTGTGTTGAAGAGACATGTCCAGCAATTAATCAATGCCAATGAGCTCACCCTCGACGTCGAAGATAAGACAACCATTGCGAACATAGTATCCCTCCAATTTGGCCACTTTCTACCGACGGAATCCCAAGACGGAGTGGTCCCAGCCCAGGCAACCAGGGAAGTCATCCACCTCCCGTCGGCTTTCAACCGAGTAGCAGGCTTGGTATCACTTACCACCCCAAGAGGTGAGGTCACTGCTCAAAGGCTAGCACAACAAATAGCACCATCAACGACCAGGTCAAAGAAAAAGCAATACAGGCCAGGCCGCAGGATCCTTCCCTTATAAAGCACAAATTGTAGACTTTGGATGCTCAGCGCAGCTCGACAAGTCTCCCCGTGCACAAAAAGTAAGTGTCGCATGACTCATCAGCAATGGCATATGATAGGAAGCACTCCATTGTACGCATCCAAGCAAGTCTTCAGCGCAAGAGCGTATTATCCTCCATGTGCATACGATGGTACTTCTTATCGTAACAAATTCTTGCGGTCAACAGACAGTGTTTCCCTGCGCAATATACAAAAACATGCAGCAAGCGATGGTCCTCGACCTGGTAGACCAATGCGCGCACGCGGCATTGATCCTATACGCACAACTCAGCCAACTCCCTCGTGTATACACGATAATGTTCCTGTGCACAGAGCTCCTCATTCGGCGCAAGCAGAGTCATCAACAGTATTCAACGCAATAAATGATGAGCTACCTCAGTTCCATCATTACAGCCAACAATCACTCTGCCTCATATCGAAGATGGGATACGACCTCCAAAAAGCTGAAGGTCTAAACTTTGGTAAAGGATGACGTATTCCTTTACAGTCTGACAGTTTTTAGCACAATACTCGCAGAGGGCTAGGATACGGAGATGCTTGCACACGCCATGACTCACAAGACGGTCAATAAATTCCAACCTAAATGGAAGGGGCCATTCATTATGGAAATCGTGTTTCCCAACGGCGCATACTGGCTAGGGAAACACAATGGCGACTTGCTCATAATACCTATCAACGACAAGTTCCTAAAAGAGAGTACTACGTCTAAATTAGGCTAGTACACCTCTATTACCAAACTATATCATATCTTCCTGGGTGTTGGTTCATGTCCATAGGACCTCTGGACTATCGCTATAATACACTACTCCGACGAAGTCTGCCATGTCCATATTACCTCTAAGCAAACTTTCTGACCTTGACCATCAATCATCACGTCCATATTACCTCTGATATTGATTGTCTTCCAACTTATCACTCATACCCAATCTGGAGTATGCCCGCGGTGTTAAGTCCACAAAAGTTGTCACATATATATTACCTCTAGTAGGGCTTGTCTCAAACCTATTACTTGTACTAACATGCACAAAAAGTAATGGGTCTACAAAACCTATCACGCTCGTATTACCTCTGGTAGGGTTTGCTTTCGAATCTATTACTTGCACCCCAAAGTGCACAAAAGGGTAATAGATCCACCAAAATCCTTCAGCAAAATGTCCTTAAAATTCACAAAACCTATCTCTGATAGGGTTTATTCCGAATCTATTACCCGCACCACAAAGTGCGTAATAAGGCAATAGGTCCACCAAAAATCTCCCAATGGGATGTCCTAAGGACCATACCTAACCTCTTACTATGGCCATTGATCAGCTCATGTCTCTGTCACCTCTGAGCTATCATCCCCACATCCTTCCCCGAGAGTCTACCATGTCCTTCGCACCTCTGAGCAAACCTTTTGGGTTGGTTATCGATATCGATCGTCGTATCAACTTATCATCTGTACTTAAATTTAAGTATGTCAATGGTGTTAAGTCCACCAAACTTTTCACCTCTGGCAAGGCCTAATTTAAACTTATTACTTGCACTCTCGTGTGCAAGAAGTAATAAGTCCACCAAAAATTTCCTAATAGGATTTTCCATGTCCTTCGCACCTCTGAGCAAACCTTTTGGTTTGGTTATCGATATCGATCGTTGTCTCAACTTATCACCTGTACTTAAATTTAAGTACGCCAATGGTGTTAAGTCCACCAAACTTTCCACCTTTGGCAAAGCCTAGTTCAAACTTATTACTTGCACTCTTGTGAGCAAGAAGTAATAAGTCCACCAAAAATTCTTCAGTATGATTTGCCATGTCCTTCGCACCTCTGAGCAAACATTTTGGGTTGGTTATCAATATCGATCGCCGTCTCGACTTATCACCTGTACTTAAATTTAAGTACGCCAATGGTGTTAAGTCCACCAAACTTGCTACCTCTGGCAAGGCCTAGTTCAAACTTATTACTTGCACTCTCGTGCGCAGGAAGTAATAAGTCCACCCAAAAAAAATCCCTAGTAGGATTTTCCATATCCTCCGCACCTCAGAGCAAACCTTTCGGGTTGGCTATCGATCATCATGTCCACAGTACCTCTGATATCGATTACCCTCTCAACTTATCACTTATACTTAAATTTAAGTATGCCAATGGTATGAAGTCCACCAAACTTGCCACCTCTGACAAAGTCTATTTTGAACTTATTGCTTGCACCCTAGTACGCAGGAAGTAATAAGTCTACTGGAGATTCCCCAGTGGGATATCCTTAAAAATCTATGGTATTGTACTACATCCATATTACCTCTAGTACGATACCTAAATATGACACAAATGAATAGCAAAATAGATAAGATAACTTTTATTTTTCTCCGCAAGGAGAGATTAAAAGCAAAACTATATTTTCAGGGATTATCAAGACTCCAAGCCCGAGGGCAAAATGAAGGTAAAAAAAAACTACTGGTGCTATTAGTCGGATCATAACTCTGTTATCCACTCACGGTGATGAGCAATGTGGTCGTCCAGGCACCTTCGAGCCCGGCGCTTAACTTCTTGGGCCATAACCTCTGGATCCTCGTAGCAAGCATAAGACTCGTGTCTGTCCTCTAGCTCTTGCACCAGAACCTCAACGTCAGCCATGTTCTGCGTTGTTTGGCTCTCCTCGATACGGATGGCCTCCTCTTCCTGCTGGACCTCCCGTAGCCTATTCTTCGTTCCGTCAAGCTCATACTGGAGTCGTCTTATCTGTTCAGTCAAGTCCTTTTGTCGATAAAGGCACTCCTCTTCGAGATCGCCCAGCCGGTCATGCCTCTCCTAAAAAATTTAGAGATCACGCTGCAGGCATTCTATAGACGAAGCAAAGAAGGCATTCTCTGTCTCCACCTTCTTTGAGAACTCGTTATATTCGTGGGTGATCAACATTTCCATGTCAGCCTGCCGATACTACTGCGGCTCTATCAGGCATTTCTTTACCTCCTATAGTATGTGGCCTAAAAAGTTGGCCATCTACCCAAAGTCAGGGATACCCCTCAGAGAATGGACCTGGCTCTCAGCAAAGTGCCTTGCCCAGGCAAAATATTTGTTACGCCCCAACACACCCTCGATCCCCATCTTCAAGAACATGTGGAAGCTCCAGAGAGAAAGTTTAACGGTCTTGTCAATCTCCTCCAAGGTAGCCGGAGTCAAGGGCAGCGAGATTTAAAATGAGGCCACAAGCGCGGCAGGCGGCACAATGGTGCTCAAAAACCTCGAAGGCAAAACAAAAGTAAAGTAGCAACTAGCGGTCTTGTCTGCGAGCCAATCTTTCATAGAAGCCCAAGAGACTTGATGCCTGATAACTGAGCCACAGATGCCGGAGTATTACCTAGACTGGGAACAAAAGTAGCAGGATGCTTCGCCACATCGACTCCCTCCAGTGCACCATCCCTAGATTGGGTCGCGACGACTTCGGAAGGTGGCACAACAACCTCAAGTGGGGGGACAACCACATCACGACGGTTCACCACCTCACTAGCTAGAGAAGCTCCAGTCACGGAGTTTCGACAACAATAGCTAAAGGAAGAGCCGTCGCACCAGAAGAACCCGCAATGTCTGAGGGTTCCTGGACAGACCGTACAGGGTGTCCTCTGCCTCCAGAAGAACGGGGGGAGGGAGATCTAGACCTCATTCGAACAATCCTACCACCTTATTCTTCTTTGACATCTTCCTCGACGGCCTACAGTCTGCAAGGGAAAGATAGAGTCTGCGGAACCAGAGCCAACAGTAATCAGCTTTACTCGAAGAATCGAGAGTTGAAGCCAGAAAATCTAATCTCCCGTCAAGTTATAAAATAATGTACCAGAGGGAGGCGGTGTAGGTTGTGACTCGTCCAATGATGTCATAGCTGTCCCCATTGCTTCTATGTCGTCCACAGATATGTGCTCCAAAGGGGTATAAGGCTGCTCCGCCGAATGCATATCCAAGCCCCGAGCACCCAAAGCCTCAGGTTTTGGTTTTGAGATACCTACATCAAACTCCGGGGTAGATTCCACCTCCGGTTCAGCATAGGAAACCACCAAAGCAGTTGTCCGCCGGGGATGGCCCCTTCTCTCCTGCGCCTGCAAACGATCAAACAGACCAGAGGAAAGATATTCATAAAGAGGACCGGGAAGGATCAAACTAAGAGGGCTTACGGATACCTCCATAGCATCTAAATAGAGTCCTGCTTCAAGAACCATTAGTGCGAGGGGTCCTACCTCTCCGCTTGCTTGAGACTTTGACTTTGTCGCAGGTCTCGCCCCTGTGACCACTTCAGTCCTCGCTTTCTTTGAGTAGCAAGCATGTGGAGCCCCTGCTTTTGACTTACGCTTAGCATGCAAAGGATCATCGGAAGGAGATGTCGTCACCTCCTCCCCAGTGGATGTCTCCAATTCTACAAGTAGGGGCCTAGCAACCCCCTTGCCTTTCTTGGGCGTTCGACGACCCTTGGCGTCGGATGGCATCAATATAGTACCTTCAATATATTTTCTCTCCAAGTCAAAGCCGGATGGCGGAGCATTGATCGAGCAATAGTACATCGCAGTCGTGTACAGGATTCTGGGATCGGCATCGACTATTGGAAACTGTAATGTAGCCTGAGTGTGTGTGGAATTATAGTAACTCCATACCCGGGCTCCGTCCAATAGACTCCCACGATGACCAAGAGAGGCACTCGGATGGCCTAACAAAAATTGACTATACTCGAACTGGCGGGCAAACCGGCTCGGTAGGTACGGCTCTACGAAGACCACGTCCCAATTTTGGTATACTAGGCGGGAAGGACGAATGGCCAGGAGCAAACGGATAAGCTTCTCCGACAGGGTCCAAGTTCCTACCCAACATCCTTGTAGATCAAATTCCTTTCCTCGTCGAAAAACTCAGGTTCGGTCATAAAAAAAGACCAGCATGACATAAAGGCCAGCTCCCTCCTACAGGCTGGGCCAATTCACAAGCCCACTTCATACTCCGATACCTGCGAATCCAGGCATCATCCTCCACCATGTCGTCATCAGGTCTAGGATGCATCAGGGAGTCATGGTACAAGAGAAGCCAGCCTATCAGTTAGTGATAAGGGAGTTCAACCCTATTAAAATGCCCTTTTGCCAGGACGAGCTTCCAGCTTCTGAGCAAAAGATCAAAGACCACGGTGTATGCTGTAAACTATAGCCGGTAGTAGGGCCAGCTTGAGACCAAAATCCAACTGTACGGCAGGGAGGATTAGGTTGCTAATGACCCTATCTATCGATTCAGAGCCGCCAGAAACTACGCAAGTGCGCAGCCAAAGCATCAAGTATCCCGCCAATACGGCCTTGGCGGATAGCCTGTAGGTGTCCACATAAAAATAGCTAAAATCCTCGTCCAGGCTAACGATCTTATCAGGGGACTCTTCACTTCCCTCTGATTCTGAGGATTCCTCGGCCTCTTCATTCTCAGCAGCTAACTTCTTCAGCTTCTAAATCGAGTCAGCAATTTTCTGCTTTGACCGTGGTACCCGAATATAGATTTTGGTTGACCATTTCTGCTTCAAAAAGAGATAGCGGGTCCACGATGGGATATGGGGAGAGGATCCCTCAGAAGAGTTCTTCTTTTGCTTCCTCATCCACTGACAAATGCGGTGATGATACAGTAACTCCTGATACACCACCAGGATCTCTGGATCTCCGCCTCCAACTCCCCCAACTTCGCATTTTGCGGGGAGTACTCCACGTAGGGCACCTCATCCCAAGGCAACTTAGAGACAAAATACATCTTGTACATAACTAATCTTATCTCGCCACCAGGCGTATAGAAAGTCCCTGTGCGGCAACTATACAACTCTATCAGAGCGACAAAGAGAGGTCGGTTCATTTCCAGGCCATAGTAGGTGTCCCTCACCATAAAGTACAGGTTGGATGCCCTAAGCTCTCGCTCATATCTCTTCAGAATCCATAATATTAGATGACACCATGAGGTATTGTAATATGCCCAGCTGACAGCCCACAGTTGTCCAGTCGGGTAAGATCCTTTCTTTGCAATCTGACAGAGGAAAGTATCCGCTGCATAGGCGTTCAAGTTCGGCCCCAACTCACTCTCAACAAGGCCGGGCTTCAAACCACGTAAGGAGTATGAGCATGCCTCCTTCTAGCTAAAAAATTCTCCTTTGTTCTTATCCCATCTGATACTGCCAGCGAGGGCCCCTTGCTGCCTAGGTGTCTGGTCCCAATCCATCTACCATGGACACGTCATCACCTTCAAGTCCAGTAAAGGGAGATAACATTCGAAGGAGGGGAATAATATTTCTGTTTCGTGAAAGGTGAATGACCAGTTGTCGTTAGTCTTCCCTATCTCTGGATGAATGGCCTTCAGCACAACCCCAAAGAGAAAGTACAGTTTCTTAAAAAATATTCATCTCCTGCAAGGATCTCTTCCGCATTCAGTTGACTTAGCAAAAAGGAAGGATCCTGTGTAGCAATCCGCTGTTGATGGCCAGGAGGGAGATCTCTATCCACCTGACCTCGGACAGTAGAAATCAAGTCCCCCAGGTTCATATCCAGAGGAAGCATGCCATGGCCAAGCACCAATTCACCTGAGGGCGCAATGGGTAAAGTCACTGCAAAAACAACAAAGGAACATAGTCAGAGACATGAAGAAACCCTCATGCGGCAAAAACCCTTATAATGTATATGCATGTATATAAAAATCAATAAAACCTAAAAGTTAAATTTTATAGGAAGATGCATTCAAAAACATAAAATATGAATAAATATAAAAACGTTGCAACACTTTATTTATATAAGTAAATAATGCAAAGAATTTATTATCTAATTAGCAATATATTTATATATATATACTTTTATATAAAGATATTTGTATAAAATTCAAATATTTATATATGCATATGAAATAAATTCTAAAAGCATTTATAATATTAAATAAGAGATAAATAGTAGTAAAATAGTTTTGGAGAAATAATTTCAAATAAGTATTTTTATAATTAAATAAATCAAGAAATTTATTTCCTAACTAACTAAAAGAATACTCTAAGGTAATTCAACATTTGAATAAATAAAATACTTAAAATACAAAATGAAATTATGGGAGTTTCGGTCATGGGTGGGATTAGAATTTGGTGTTTTCTAATTAGGTTATTAGTAACTAATTAGTCAATCTTATCCAATAGTAATAATGATGAATATTCGATTGGGATTCTAAAGGGATAATGATAAAGGCAAATAATAATATGCAAATCTCACAAAAGGAAAATTGTCTAAAATGTCATGAAGAATTATGAGATGCTAATTATAGGAAGTTAGGATTGGAAAATGACCATAAATTAATCATATATACATAAATATCTAAGTATTAAAAGTAAGGACTACGGTTGTTACTCTAGTGTCATACTAATGCTAAATGATCAAATTTTGTGCCATAGGAAGATCCTACGTGTATTGTCTCCTGTGTAGGCCAATTCCTATGAAGGACGATACAGATTTTGGGGCCATTCTATATCATTAATGTCCAAGCTACGGTGTAGTGTCCTAATAAAAATCAATTGAGCTTTAATTGATTTAAAATAATCTAAAATATATAAAAATATATAAAATACACACAAATTACCTATTTTTGGGTGAGGGGGTTTACAATCTATCCAACTTACAAGAATTTCATCATCAAAATTAAAAATAAGGCATAGTTCCAAAAATAAGTGGAGGCAATATGGTATAAATAAGTTGATTATAGAATATTGTACCTCAACCTAAAAAAAGGGGAAGATATAACTCATGTACTAAATTTTAAGGGTCAGTTTAGTCTACCTAAAATAAGGTAAAATGGCATGAATAGATTTTTGTATTAGGAGAACTTGCACAAAGGACCGAGGATACGAAGGATACGGTAGATGAGATGAGTAACCTAAGAAAGAGAGGTGTTGATAGGAAATAAAATACTACTACTACTACTACTGCTACTCGTATCACCTACTAGTTTCGCGGGTATGTCATCTATTTAAAAAAAATTAAACTATCCTTATGGCTGCTGACCCACTATATATTCAATTCAACATTGATCTATACTCCTAAAATTTTGTGTCATAATAGGGCACATATTTAGTACTATCCGTGTGTCAACTTTCATCAACCACGAGTGTGCATCTTTTCGAAATAGGGGAAGACGAAAACAATAATAAATAGTTCAAGGAAGGCGTGATCGAATACAAATGCGGGGTTCAAGGGCGATTGAAGAATTCAAAATAGAGTTGTCAGGGCAGTTGCGGATGAGATCCTATTTTTGATAAATTCCTATTTGCATGCTCATATCAGAACAGTTATGTACCTGATATGATATGCTCTGACCTGTCTAGAGGGCAAGTATATTCGTCTAACAAGCTAAGTCGACTATATCTCAATCCATGTAAGGAGTCATGCGAAGAGCGAACCAAGTATACTAAGGTTGTACAGACCATAATACACTGATTCTGATTTAGATAATGTATTAATGTGGGCCCCCACTAACACATGTGTCATAAACAAGCTCGATAAAAATAAGCTTGCAAAACTAGGCTATAATAGCAGTATAAGTCAAGATAGTAAAAAAAATATAAATATGTGAGATAATAATGGATAAAAGTACAATAGTTTAGTACATCAAGAATCTAAGCCTCATACAGTATTTGTGCCTCTACAATTGCCATTCTAGCTTCTTGTCTATGTCTCTGGTCTACCAAATGGGGGTATGGGCCTTTAAGTTCTACAGTTTGGATAAATACTATCGTCTTATGCTAGCATATAATTAGTGTTATTCAATTATACTTCATTAATGGGTCATAAGGATTATGGGATGCTTAGGTTGTGAGGCATGCTACCAAACTTACAAGAATTTAACTAATACTGTAACTTGCGAATGGAGAAATTACTGGCTCTCAAGTGAGAGAGGATATAACATGTATTGAGATATGTGGAACATATTACTTGATTTGAAACTAAAGGATAATCGTAAAATCATAATCTAAAATGACAACTCAAACTATCAAGTTCTAACTACTAAGAAAAAAAAATTTTAATTCAAGATTAACAAACTATAATCCTCCTAACTGTATATCCTAACATAAAAGGAATCTCTAGGCTTACCATCAGAAGGGTAAGGTGTCACGATTTGAAAAATGAATTTTATTTTTCATCGCACAAATAGTGAGCATTAAGGTTTCGGAGAAACAAGATATGAAAGTAAATAGAGAGACTCTTGCTAATATCATAGTTTTCTAAGAAATTGTGGTATGCTAATCTCTGTGTTTGAGGTATGATCAAGAAAAAGGTTATATTAATTCAATGGATTTTAATTGGTAAAGAGCTATGATAATTGATCTATGATGGAGGGAGGGATTAACTCAAGATAAAAAAATATATAGATACCTGGATGAGATGCCATGATCGGTGACTCATAGAGACTCAAGTATGACTCAACGATGATCATAGATTCTAGGGTATCTACTAAGCTGAAGGTAGGGTACCCTTACTCTTACTAAGGTATTAGTTCATTCCTCTTGGTTTTCTAAGGTACTGCTCTGCTAATATCAAGACAAGAATCTAACTTTATCGTCCTCTTATATTATCTCACTAGTCATAATATTCAACCTCAGATTTTTATTGGTTCCTCAATACTATGGTCAATAATAAGGTCAAATTTCTAACTAACCCTAGTAGTGTCTATACTACTCTAAAGTCATTCCTAAATATCAAGGGATAATGGTCAATCAATTTATAGGTGTTGGATGCTAGGGTTCATTAGGTATGCTAAACTTTTGGGAGCTGCCAATATTCTAATTTATTTTTCTTAGTAGGTATGCTATCATAATTATCTCCTAACCCTAACAATAAGGATTCCTATATTCTGGCAGGAGGCTATACTCAAGGAAATATTAGGGAAGTAAATAAGAAGAGGTGAGGAAACAAGAATGCCGATGTCAAGAGAATTAAGTGTGTACAATTTCGAAGGTCAAGGAAGGTAAGTGAGTTCAAAGAATTTGGAACGAAATTGTAAAACCCCCTTCCTAGAAAATCGTATATACCTTTCTTTTTATTAATTATTAATTAAATTGTAGTAATTAGGTCCAAATAGGAGAAATAGATTTTTAATAATTTTTATGTTAGGTGTTCGGGCACTTAGAGGACTTGTGAGACCATCAAAAATTTTTCGGATTTTATTCCATGTAGGAGACCCCTTGAGCTGTTGCTAGCCTAACAATGTGTAATACCCTAATCTATAAATTTTCTTATGAGTATATATATATATATATGTATATACAAATATATATATATATATATATATATATATATATATATATATATATATATATATATATATATATATATATATATATATATATATATATGTATATATATTTATAAAGGAAAGGAAAAGAAAACAAAAGAATTAAATAATAAGTTACTAATATAATAAGTATAATAAGAATAACAACCAACTACCTAATTACTTAAGACTTATACACAGCAACTTAGTTTTTGCTAGACTCCCTTCAGCGGATTCCAAGCCAGCAACCTTCCGCCCATATGCTTCCACCCGCCCCCTTATACACAGCAACTTAACCCTTCAGCCCTTTTCACCCGCGGACCCGCGAGCCTTATAACCCCCTCTCTCTCCTAATATATATAGTATATATATATAATAGCTCTCTAAAACCCTAATCTAATAACTCCAGACTTCCTCTTCCCATCTAGAGCCATCACCGCAGCCAGAGAAGCCTCCCCAAGCCATCCAACCATCCCGTCGACGCCGACATCTTGAACTGCAGTCTCCCACTCGAGACACCTTCGCTCCAACGTGATTTTCCGTCGACTCGCACATCCAAACGCTGTTCCGTTTTCATAGGTATGATCTTCCCTCAATTCTCTCCAATATCTGTTTTATAGTCAACCTCGGAATACGTGTGCCCCTAGGTGAAAAACAGCGCCCAAGTTAGCGCGAGCAGACAGAATTCTGCAATCGCAGAAACTTGCGATGACCATCCATATTGCCGAGTTCGTATCTCCCACCACAGAGATCCGAATTCAGTGATTCTTTTTGATACCTATAGATTACATGACCTAGTTTATTTTCTGTATAATAACTTTGTGCTATTAGTTGCTGTGGACAAAATTGTATTCGTCACAAAACTGCGCGCACCCACTTTTTTCGGTTTTCTAAAAGTTGGAGATCGGAGCGCGCCCCGCCAAACAGGACCGCCCCGCCGTGTGCCAAGTGTACCGAATGGTGCACGCAGCATAATCAGACACGTGAAAATTCGTGGGGACTGATTTGGACGCGTGTGCGCGCCGGAATCAGGCCGTATCCGCGAACACGTTCCGTATCGCCACTTTTGTGGAACTCGCACGTATTTTGTGCACGTTTGTCAGATTGCGACAAAACTTGCGCCACTGGACTCGTGGTAACACGCTGGTCCTGTGACCCAATTTTCACGCATTTCTGAGACGGTTGACCAGATCGCCAATTGGCGGGCCCCACAGTTGACTTTTTGGACCAAATTATGTTCGGCTCATCGGAATCCAAATTTGGACATACCGTTGGGATCGTATTGACATTTAGAGTTGTTTGACCCATAGTTTATCCCATTTAGAGACTGTTACCCTCGACACGCTTTTCGGTACGAAGTGGCCCACATGTGGACCCGCTTTGGCCCGAAAATGACCTTTTTACTCCTGTGTCCAAATTGGACTTAAGGACAAACATTTTTATCTATTTGACATCTCCTGAGACTGTTGGTGATATTTATTACAGCTTTTGGAGTAGTACCTACCGGATCCACCGATACCAGGACGACAGTTGATATTCAAACATCAGGCAAGTGTACCTTGCCATCTTTGCAGTATTGTTACCTATTTTCTTACTTCATATATTTGTTGTGCATGCTTAACCTAGGATCGTTTGACATACTTAGCGTCCGATTATCAGTCGGGTGCCCACATCGTACGCGGTGTTGGGTAATGTCATTTAGATATGGACATACGTGACACTTTATATTCTCGTACTTGTCTTACCAAGTACACTTTGACCCAGGACACAGGACACTGATCATGAGACAGGATCTTTCCGAGATATTCGTGGTGATTCTGTATAGGATACAGGACTTGACCTAGATTTTATATTCTATATACATTATGACTTGTGCATTAGATATGACTCCGCTGACATGGACGTGAGACGTTATGTTCATGATTTGCGTGGTTACATGGGGTGGGGAGAGACACACAGGCTACAGGCTGATTACATATATATAAAACATAGTAAACACATAGTAAAATACATAGTTATTGCTGCTACCGGCTCCCAGACACAGAGCTTGTAGTGGTCTCAGCCTGAGTATTCGTGCTGCTCTCATCTTGCATATCACTTAGCTGGTTACTTAGTATTCCCTTATTGTTCCATCTATTGCTGGAGAGACCTACAGGCTACAGGTTGATTATGTTATGCCGGCTACTCAGTCTTCCGCTGAGCTAGACCACCTCTTGACACCACTGCTACCGGCTCCCCTACACAGAGCTTGTAGTTGTTCAACCTGAGTACTGTTGATTTTCTCTCTTGCATATATACAGATATTTACATACTTACCCTGCTTATTCCATTATGCACTACACTGCTTATATTTGGCTTGTATATTTTCTGTACCTTGCTATCTCCCCTGAGGACCTGGATCCGGATTTTGTCCCCAGATATTGCAGACGAGGTTTATCCCGAGGTATACGGGACCGCAGCAGGAGGAGCCGATCTAGGAGTTGTACCGCCATCCGAGGACGAGGTGCTAGCTGAAGACTTCTCCTGAGCATCCATGTTTCTTGCTCAGTATTTATTTATTTATTTCAGTCTTTATTATTCTGGTCTGTTGAACCATTGTACTAGACATTATCGGGTTGTTCTCCGAAGTACTTGTTGAGACTAGCTGATGATTTACATTCCTTATTTATTCTGTGGATCATATTTTTATCTTGTGTGGATAAGATTAGTGGTGTCATGATTATCGTAGACTTGTTTTACAGCTTAAGTATGCCCTGATGGATCCATTATATTGGGTTGGTCCATCGGTGCGTACTGCTGGCCATTGCCACGTGTCCGGTCCCACGGTATTTTGGGACTGGGGCGTGACAGAAATCAAGGGGGAAGTCAAGTATGTGGATGAGACCTATACCCTAGTCCTATTTGCAGGCTTGTTCGGTACAGTAACATAACTGAGATAATATACTCTTGACCTGCATGGGCCACCACAAAAATATGTCACGCCCCAGTCCCAAAATACGTAGGACTAGAAATATGTAAGCATGCCAGCCAAATGTATATGGAAACTCTAATATATAAAAACCATAACACATACGTATATTGTATTATGAATAATAATTCACAAGTGGTATATAATTGTCACAAGTCACAGGGCATAACTAAATCTCATCCACAAAAATCATAAAGAAATAAATGATCAAAATATTTCATTAAACTAAATATGAACTAGTCGAGAAGAACTAATAGTTGGGTGGAGACAAATCCACTACCAAACTAGAATAGGAAAAAAAATATTACAAGTACATCATCTAATGATCAGAGAGGCTCTAAGGGAAGACCTCCTCGTAAGATAGAGAAGTAGGAAGTCTGGGTCCGTGCTCCTGCAAATCGTCGAGATCGTCTACACCTGGAAAGGGACCAGGTCCTCAGAGGAACGTAACAAGATACATAGAAGCATGCCAATAAAGTACTAAAAATAAATATCCAATGGGTCGCCTAACCATCTATGTGAATGCACTTTTGAGAATAATTTTCCAACACGTGGGCTATCTGGCGAAAAATAGGATTGGCGTGACTCTCTCGGAGAATCAGGGGCCAAAAAAATATAACGTCTCTCGAACGCCAGAGGCCGCCTGTAAATAATATAAGGGTCATCTAACCACGTATCTCCGACGGAGTGTATGGATTACAAAAAGAAAAGTGTAAAGGAGCCCAAACGCCTTACTTGTTGTTCTTCCCACCCCATGCTCTATTTATGTCATATCCATGACACGATGATACCTCTAATAACTGCTAAGTCTTCTAGCATGCAAATTTATTAGTAGTTATTCCCTATCGTACGTCCCATGCGTACAGGTGGCCAACCTATCACGCAAGTCCATTTTTTACATGAGACTCACATGAAGGACCGTAAAGCAACACTAAGGGAGGGGGGAATAGAGTGCAGCAGAATAATCTATCCAATTTAATCTTATCAGAATAAAGGCAGTTGCTAACTAACAGTGTATATAAAGATAGTGAAGTAAAGCAGTAAAGTAGTAAAGTAGAGAGAGAAAGCAAACGCAAATACCAAGATGTATACTGGTTTCCCTCTGAGAGGACTAGTCCAGTCTCGAGAACTCAAGCTCGAAGTTTTATCCACTATAATCACCAATAGTGAATCACAAGCTTTGATCCGAAGGCTTGCCACTTCTTTACACCATGAGGTTTGATCCGAAGTCTCGCAACTTCATAGCTAGAAAGAGAGGAAAATTGGTAAAGCCAAGCTCTTTACAACTCTGTAGACTTCTAGACCGAGACCGCACTTGGTACTAGGAAGGCTAGGGAGTTGCTCTTGGAGATGAAAAAGTTTAGGCTCAGATGTTTGTTCATAATAGGATAGAAGGATTAAGACAAGATGAGTGAGTAGGAATATAGAAATCCAATCTTATTTATAGTGTATTGGCAAACAGAATTCAGCCAGAATTCGGATGGGGTTCAATTCAATTTTTTGAATGTTGGGCCAGGAAATTAGGGATATTACTACTGTGCTGATTTCATACCAAAGGGGTAACCGAGTTCGGTCCGAGTTCGGCATGAATTCGGCCCGAGTTCGGTTTCTAAGTATGGTAGACTTTGTTAATGAATGTGGCCTGATTTGGTGGATAGGTTCGATGGTTTATTTGAGTGGACTAGGTATCTGGGTATAGGTACTTTGATTTGCCAGTGTGACTCAGCTTACATCGATCCTAGACTCAAATAAATAAAAGATTATATTTGAATAGACACAATACAGACGACATGTAATAGTAGTGTTGAGGCTTCAAATCGCAACATATCAATACATGGTTTAGTTAACTATCAAAATCAAGTTGACTGAGACCAGATGGGCCAACATCACACTCGTGTAACAGATGTGTTACGGCCAATGAAACATAAGATGCCTCAAAATCATGGGGTGATCTCTTAACTCTAGGTCAATATGTATAATATAAATAAAGACAAAAGACGACACAACCGTCGTTGCACCCAAGTTATTCTCGGACACGCAGTTTTATATTACAAAACAAATGGAAATAAATAACATAAAATGAACACGCAATAAAGGAATGTAACTAAACAGTACTATGGCAATGTATACTTGCCTGACAAGCAATCTGTGTAATATAAATGTCCAGAAGTCAAGCACAAGGGATCAAGAACCACGACCTCCGAATGAACGTCTCTGGATGCTAAAATAAATATCACCAACATCTCTGAAATCAGCGAGATAGTCAGAAAACTCTACCCTTTCGTCCAATTTGAACACAGGGGCAAAACGATAATTTCGGGTCAAAACGGGTCTATGTGGGCCATTTTGCACCAAAACGCGTGCCAGAGGTAAAGGTATCTAAATGGGACAAATTATAGGTCAAACAAATCCTAAACGACGATACAAACTCAACGGTATGTCCAATTTTGGATTTCGGGAGCCGATCACAGAATTGCTCGTCAAATCAACCCGTAAGGCCTGCGAAGAGGTGGTTCAGTCAACTATCTCGGAATCACATAAAACTTTGGTCATAGGACCAGCGTGATACCATGAATCCAATGGCACAAGTTTTATCGCGTTCCAACGAGCGTACACAAATGAGGGTGGTTATTTGCAAAAGTCGCGATACATAATTTTTTTACGGATACGGGTTGATTCCGACGCGCACACACGTCCGAATCAACTTTCGCGAAAGCCCATACACCCCTTTCGGTGTAACTGGTATACGGCGTAGTGGTCCCGTTTGGCGGGGCGCACTCCGTATCGCAAGATTTTAAGGTTTTGAAAACTTTTTTTGGTCGTTTTAAAATCAGAATAATTTAACTAACAAAGCAAACTAATAAAAATTAAAAGAAGAGTAAAAATCTTGGTTATATTGTGAAAATATCCTTTCAATTAGATTTTAAAAATATTAAACGGTTTTGGTGGAAAATTGGACATGAACATGGGTGGTTGGATTGAATTTCTGAACTGTTTCGAACATTTTTTTGGCCAATTTTCGGTCGATTTTTCGATCAATCCGGGGCTCCAAAATTTGTTCCACTTGAAAAAATTTCTAGGGGGTCAGGTTGTGAGTGTATACGGACAAACCGTTCATAAAAAATGCGATGATGAGGGAGATAACTTACCACAAAGTTGGGGGGCGTGGGGTTGTTACTGCTGCTTCTGTTGCCGTGGCTGCTCGTCGGCCGATCGTGCGGCGGCGACCTCACACGACGGCGACACTCAGGGGTCGCTGGGGATGGAAGAGGAGAGTCTAAGGTTTAGGATTTAGGTTTCGGATAAATAGGTGGTGTATATATAGATGCAGAGAGAGGGGTGACCGCGAGTCCGCGGGGGGGGGGGGGGGTTGCGTTTGTGTGGGTTTAGTTAGGAATAGGAATAATGTTTAGGATTTGCATGAGAGTAGATGAGGGGAAATCTGGGGTAGGTTTGTTTAAAACCAAATTAAGTTTTGGATATATATATATATATATATATATATATATATATATATATATATATATATATATATATATATATATATATCTTGCAAATTTCATATATATATCCCATAGAAAAATCTAAAATATATATAAAAATCAGGAAAAATATATTGTGTACAAAAGTATAAATTGACATTCCATATATGAAATTTGCAAGATAATATATATTATTATTTTAATAAAAATGATTTCTAATTAATAATTATTAGGACAAATAGATAGTACAAATGTATATGCATGTATATAAAAATCAATAAAACCTAAAAGTTGAATTTTATAGGAAGATGCATTCAAAAACATAAAATGTGAATAATTATAGAAATGCTGTAACACTTTATTTATATAAGTAAATAATGCAAAGAATTTATTTTCTAATTAGAAATATATTTATATATACACTTTTATATGAAGATGTTTGTATAAAATTCAAATATTTATATATGCACATGAAATAAACTCTAAAAGCATTTATAATATTAAACAAGAGATAAATAGTAGTAAAAACAGTTTTAGAGAAATAATTTAAAATAAGTATTTTTGTAATTAAATAAATCAAGAAATTTATTTCCTAATTAACTAAAAGAATACTCGAAAGTAATTCAACATTTGAATAAGTAAAAATACTTAAAATACAAAATAAATTTAGGAAAGTTTCGGTCATGGGTAGGATTAGGATTTGGTGTTTCCTAATTAGGTTATTAGTAACTAATAGGTCAATCTTATCCAATAGTAATAATAATGAAGATTCGATTGGGATTCTATAGGGATAATGATAATGACAAATAATAATATTCAAATCTCACAAAAGGAAAATTGTCTAAAATATCATGAAGAATTATGGGATGCTAATTGTAGGAAGTTGGGATTGAAAAATGACCATAAATTAATCATATATACATAAATATCTAAGTATTAAAAGTAAGGACTACAATTGTTACTCTAATGCCATACTAATGCTAAATGATCGAATTTTGTGCCACGGGAAGATCCTACGGGTACTGTCTCCTGTGTAGGCTACTTCCTACGAAGGGCGATGCAGATTTTGGGGCCATTCTATATCATTAATGTCCAAGCTACGATGTAGTGTCTTAATGAAATCACTTGAGCTTTAATTGATTTTTAATAATATAAAATAAATATAAAATACACACAAAAAATCTATTTTTGGGTGAGGAGGTTTACATAAGCCATGGTTTTCGTCCACCTCCTAGTTTACTTACACTAGAGGTGCTCGTGGAGGTGCCCCTACAGCGATCTACAAGGCCATCATCTGTTGCATCATGACGTGCATCTCTCAGACCGTGGCTTCGAGGGTTTCAAGGTGCTGGTCGGCACGAGGAATACTACTACCTTCTGGCTCATTACCATCCATGTATGCACTGATTACACGATTGTTGAAGGAAGGGACAATGGACTGGGCTGTGTAGCTGGAGCCCACATTTTCTGCCTTGGACTCCGAAAGGCTACTACCCTCAACTGAAGAAGTGAAAACTTAGTCCTGGAATGGGTGCTTTGGTATACCCCCTCTATGGGAATATTCCTCGAACTGCGCCTTGTTGTGTATTCAGGCAAGCCGGTTGGTGAACGATGGGTTGTTCCCCTCCTTCCGCTGCTACGGCCTCTACAAGAAGACCTTTGTATCATGTTACGGACGCAAAGAGAAAATTTTCTTCTAATCTGTTTGTAAATATTCTATTAATTATTAAATTTTTTTAACTAATTATTTAGTTACCTAATATGATTTACATACAACTAAATAATTCTAATTCAAGTGGTTAAGGAGGGAGACATTTTTTTTGGTTGTCTAAATTTAATTTCTAAGAATGACAATATTTATAATAAATTTATATTTAATTTATTCATAAACTACCAGACTACAATGCATGGTCTTTTACTAAGCCCAAGTCTAATGGCCCATGGGTCGGTTGCCATTCATAACCCTACTATTTCTTACGCAGCAAGTCTCTCAACTTTTCTACATAAATATAGAACTTACCGAGGACCAATTCGTAAAACTCCCCTCTAAAACAAACGACTCTCGAAACCCTCCCAATACCAAATCCCTTTATTTTTCCTCCCAACTTTCTACGGGAGAGCTCCCTCCTCTCCTACCTCAACCAAAACCCTAACCCTACCCTAGAAAAAAAAAGTTCCATCCATGGAGGATCCAAGAATCGACCAAGAGAAAACTCGCCGGCTCTACAACCCATACCACGACCTCAGCCTCCCCCACCAGCACCGCCCCGCCATCTCCATCCCCACCGTCCCGGAGTTCCTCTTCCAGGAGGAGGCCCGCGCCCAGCGCCGTTCCTGGGGGGAGAACCTCACCTACTACACAGGCGTCGGCTACCTCGCAGGCTCCGCCTCCGGCGCCGCCCTCGGCCTCCGCTCCGGCCTCTCCGCCGCCGAGCCAGGCGACACCGCCAAGCTCCGCGTCAGCCGCGTCCTCAACTCCTGCGGCGCCCAGGGGCGCCGCTACGGGAACCGGATCGGCGTCCTCGGCCTCCTCTACGCCGGACTCGAGAGCGGCATGGTCTACGCCAGGGACGCAGACGACTGGGTCAACAGCGTCATCGCGGGGCTCGGCACAGGCGCGCTGTTCCGGGCCGCCAGCGGCCCGCGGTCCGCAGCGGTGGCCGGGGCCATCGGGGGGATCGCGGCCGGCGCCGCCATCGCAGGGAAGCAGCTCGTCAAGAGATACGTTCCCATTTGATTCTCCTATATTGTTAGCTAGTTGTTGGAAATTTTGAGGGTCGCTCTTGCTAAATTAAGAATATTTACTTTATGTTTTTGTTAGTTTGGTGAGTTTTTAAAAGCTTGTGGTATGTAACTCGCAATGACTGGATGGTCAGTAAAGGAATAATTTTGAACTGAAGGGATAAGTAAATGTTATTGGGTTAGGGTTTGATGAGAAAATCGATATCGTTTGGTATTTGAAAGGCTAAAGTTCTTATCTTTTGTCTTTAGCTTGTGGTATGTGCATGTTAGTTTGCTGGAAATTTTGAGTTATATAACTGCCTGCTTGTTTGCTGAGTTATAGTGGACTTAGTATGTAACTGCGGAATGATCAAATGATCAGGAAAGGAATGGTTGGAATAATTTTGAACTGAAGGGATACTATTGGGTTAGGGTTTGATGAGAAAGTCGATATCTTTTGGTACTTAGAAGGCTAAAATTCTTATCTTTTGTCTTTAGCTTGTGGTATGTGCATGTTAATTCGCTGGAAATTTTGAGTTATAATATTGCTGCTTGCTTGTTTGCTGAGTTATAATGGACTTAGTATTTAACTGCGGAATGATCAGGAAAGGAATGGTTGGAGTAATGTTTTACGATGATTCAATTGATTATAACTTCCAGTTTGTGGACTAAAGTCCGTATCTTTAGCTCATAACGTGTTGCTATGTGCTTGTTCAGTGGTGTTTTTGTCATGGAAACTATATAGACTGGGAACCTCTTCCGTGTCGCCGATGGTCTCCCGTCTTCTGCTGTGACCGTTCTATTGGCTGTATTGGAGTTGGCCTGCCGAGCAGGTGGTTAAGAGTTGCTGGATACATTCCCATCTGATCTTTTTTATTTGTTGCTATGTTGGAAAATTTGAGGTTTGCGGAATTAAGAATATTGATTATATAGTTGTTTGGTCTGGATGATCAGGAAAGGAATGGTTGGAATAATTTTGTATGACGATTAAATTGATTAAACTGTTCTTGTGTTAGGATTTGATGATAAATATGATATTTTTTGGGTACCATCTATGGACGATTCTTCATTCAATGCCCCTTACAATTACAATGGGTTTCGAAGATACAATTTTTTTTTTCTATTGGGACATAAACCGACCTATGTAAATCCATGAGTTTGATTTGATTAGTTCTTACTATGACTATTCATGTTCAAAGTGAATTTCAACAATACACTTGTCACTCTTACAGATGTATGAGCCGAGTGGTTTCTTGGTCCTCCGCCGGTACTTCATGTTGGAAAATTTGAGGTTTGCAAAATTAAGAATATTGATTATATAGTTGTTTGGTCCGGATGGCCAGGAAAGGGATGGTTAGAATAATATTGTATGACGATTAAATTGATTAAAATGTTAATTGTGTAGGGTGTGATGATTTGGGTACTTGAAGACTTTTTGACTTCAGCTCATGGAATGTTATTATCTACTTGTGGCATGAACGATATGTGGAATTACTGGATTTTCTTGAATCCACTTGGTGTTTGAGGGTTTGATGATAAAGTTTTGTCCAACTATCATATTTCTTTCTTTCTTTAGAGGTCATTTTTCAATAAATTGTAATTTTAAATTTTGTTGTTCATATTGTATTAAGGATTGATGCTATGGTTGTAGCTTTTGGTACTTAAACCTTTTTGTGTTTGTTAAAATGTGGTATTGCTTCTATGTTAATGTAGGATGGATGGATTCTCTGGAGTATACTTAGATGACTTTTCTTTTAGAATTTGATAGCTCACCTTATTTAGCTATGAGTTTGATCTTTCCTGTGGTTGTTTTAGGGCTTGGTTCTAATTGTTGGAACACTATGTTGTTAGGTTAGCTAAGGTCGATTGGTTATAAATTTAATTGGTGGCTTTATAAATGTTCTTTTTATCATAGTTTGCAATATCGGTCGATACCGATTCGATACGATTTGGCATGTCTCGATATTGACCGATACTGATACTAACCGATATCGACATCATGGATCTCTTTTTCTGTCAATTCGGCAAAGAAAATTGATCGAAAAACAAGGGTGTAAACGTATAGTAGGGTTGTAAAAGCATGTAAAAGAATACAACTCATCTCAGGTAAACCAATCGATAAGGGTGTATTATTTTATTTAATTCCAAAATTACTAAGAAATAAAACATGAAATACTTAAAATTATGCCTAAATATCTTGGTAGTCAAAGGCGCACCTCGTAGAAAAATGCGTCGCACACCAGCTGTGTTTCGTACCTCACTAAGCGAGTAGCCTTTCTTCAAACGCACCCAAGACGTGCCTTTCAGCAAGGTGCAACTAAGAAAAGACGCGCCTAGACGTGTCTTATGGTTTTTTATTTATACAAAATTTTTCTCTTACCTCATACAAGTGGAAGAGAGGGAGCCATTTCCATGGTTGTCAAAATTGGTTACGGTTGAACTGGAAAAATCAAAATTTACTAAAAACATGGTAGGGAGAATACAAACGCTTATTAGTTCTGTTGACTACTATGCTCGGGTGCACTCTTTAAGTGCTCTTGTGCCTCGGACAATATTAACCCTTTGCACCTCGAGTGTGCCTTGTGCTAACATTTTAATAATTTATTAATCATTATTTGTTTACTGATACCAAAAAAATCGATACTCCGATCCGAAATCACAAATACTACCGATACTCGATTCGAAATTGCATATACTGTCGCTATTGTCGATTCCGATACTCATAGGAAGGGTCCGATACCGATTCCGATACTGCGAAGCTTGTTTTTTTATTAGGGATTGTTGGTAAATACTTTTTTGGTACTTTAAGTTCATGTCCGTATCATATAAATTTTTTACTTTCTTTCTAACTTGAGTTTGATTTATCCTTTAAAGCTCATTTTTCTTTAGCGTTGAGTTTCATCTTTCTACTGGTCGTTTTAAGGATTTGGTTCTTATGTTGGAACATCATTTTTTTAGGTTTGTTAAGGCCGATCAATTATAAACTGAATTGGTGGCTCAATATCTGTCCTTTTTATTAGGGTTTGATGATGAAGTTTGGTACTTAAAGTCATATCTTTATTGTATGAACTGTTACTTTCTTCTAACTTGAGTTTGATCTTCCCTGTGGTTATTGTAGGGTTTGATTCTAATTGTTGGAACATCATATTGTTAGGTTAGTTAAGGTCGATCAGTTCAAAGTTTAGTAAAAAAAACTATGTAGCATTCCCCCCAAATCCAACACACACACCCCTTTCCCCAACCAACACACACTTAAAACACCTGAACGTCATGCTTGGGCACACACTCTTAAAACACCTGAACGTCATGCTTGGGCACACACACACCCCTGAACATCATCACTGCATCAGAGAACCCTGTCTCTTCTCTGATGCAATGATTCAAAGTCCTGAGCTCTCTCTTCTCTGATGCAATGATTCAAAGTCCGGAGTGAATAGAGTAAATTTCAGTGGAGGAAGGCCAAAATGTTGGCAGTTTCATTTTAATGTAGATGTGTTGGTGATTATATCATCAGTATACTTTAGATATAAGATGGGAGCTTACTGTAAATTAAGTTTTTGGAGACCTATAGTATGTTGTTAAATTAATATACTATTGCTGTTGTGATAAAGTTGATGGTCTTTGGTACCTGGTGTTCAGGTCTTTTGCCTCCTCCCTACACACACACACAAGTGAGCGTGCAACAGTAGTTAAAGGAGATTAGAGCTATATAAATACTATAAAATTTTAACACAGTACAGAATACAAATTGTTTAAGACTTTTGTTTACATAAAAGAAAAATCTTCTATATTTCAGACTTCAGTGGATCACACTCAAAATGTTAACTATATAATCAATTTAACTATTGCTCGATTATGGCCGTAACATCAAAAGTTAGTTTTGTATAGCTTGCATCTGGGTCCAAAAGTTTATATTCAAAACAAAATTTCTTTTATTAGTTATGAATCTGATCCCCCTCTTCCTTGAACATCATCACTGCATCAGATAACCGTGCAATGATTCAAAGTCCTGAATAGAGTAAATTTTAGTGTGCGGAAGGCCAAATGTTGGCAGTTCCATATTTAAGTAGATGTGCTGGTGATGATTTCATTAGTATACTTAGATATAAGATGAAAGCTTACTGTAAATGAAATTTTTGGAGCTAGGGAGTCCAGCTTTCAAGGGCCGTGCCGTATCTGTGTCACATTGTGTCAGACGCAACACATATACCTCAAAATACTTGTAGGACAACCAAAATTAGTCATGCCCATATCTCGTTGTTTTATACTGTCAGTGGAACACAGCTTGGGAGAGGCTTAGCTTATGCGTTCATGTGCTACCAAGAGATTGTTTCAGAGATCATGGTTACATGGTGAATTGAATGATGCAAGGTGGGAAGTTATGTGGAGGTTGAAAGGAGTGAAACAAAGAAATATTAAAATGGGTGGTTTATAAAGGAGGAAGTCACATGAAGAGTTGGAATATTTGTAATGCGTGTTGGATTGTTAGTTCTCAAGGGTTTCTGTCTACTTTGTTGCTGATTTTCCTCTAGTTTAATTTTTGCGTTTGTAGTTTAATAGATTCTCCCAGCGTTGTTTACTTTTCTCCCAGTGTTGTTAACTTGCTTAATTTAAATAGGAACCCGGAAGGGAGTTCTAGGAGGAAGAAAGAGATGACTTGAGGAAATAACTAGTGGTTGCCATATGAATGAGGAAAGTGCATGGCATTGCAATTGCATGATCACAATTATACAGCTACCTGTTGATTACATCTATTGGCTGACTGCAGATTTCAGTCAATGGACCCTTAGTTTAGATTTTGAAGGGTGGATTCTTTTCTTATTTGCAGAACTGAGGGAGTTTTTTTTTATTCACAATTGAAGTAAAGAATCAATTGCTTCAAAAAAAATGCATAGGAGGGTTAGAACATTGGTATTCCACAACCTTGTGAGCAAGCAGTTCAATTATCTTATAGTTTTTGTTTAAAGATTCCTAGAATGATAGCTATACAATTTGTGTTTCAAGATTCCTAGAATGATACTTCTAGTAAGGGAGGGGAGGAGTGGGCGTGGGTTTGAGTTCCAAACCGGACAAAATATGAATGGGAGCCCGGGACGGGGACATGGACAATCGACTAGCCTTATCTCAAAAAAAAAAAAAGAAATTTGTAGAATGATTCTTGCCCGTAGATTTATGGCCTAGTTTCACACTTTTACTATGGTTTGATTTCACACTTATTATATTGATATATCTTAACTAGTGGTAACAAAATTTTGGATAAGTTAAAAGAAGTACCTCTCTTAAAGGAAAGGAATGGAAGATGGCAGGAGGGGCAAATTGAAGATGATCCCACCACCAAGCATTGCACGTTGACTAGGAGGTTTTGGTTTTGGCAGGAGGAACAGTTAAAGATGATTATCACCACCGCCAAGCACAACGTTGACTAGGTGGTTACTTGCTAGTTCTTTTTATATAAAATTATACGTTTCACCTGTTGCATCTCAGGTCGTGCTATTTTCCGCTCTAATTCGCAACAGGTTATGGGGTTTTACTTAAATGTTTGAACCTTGACCCAGAGTTCAATTTGGTTGATTAATGTTTTTATGACGATTCAATTGATTATAACTTTGAATTTGTGGACTGAAGTTAGTGAGTCTGGCTCATATATTGTCAGTATGTGCTTGTTAAATGATGTTGTGTCATGAACACTGAACCGTGGCCCTCTTCTGCATCACTAACGGTCATGGTCTGGGTCTGCCACCATGATTAGCACAAATGGCAGGATTGCGGGCGGCACTGCTGAGTAGGTAGTTAAGAGTTATGTGATAATTCCATCTGTGATCTTGTTTGCTTCCCATCTGATCTTGTTGTTTCATTTGTTGCTATTTTGGAAATTTTGACATGCTAAATTAAGAATATTGATTATATAGTTGCTTGTACTACGATTCAATTGAGTCGAACTGTTTTAGTGTTGGGACTCAATTGGCTGGGATTTTCTTGAATCCGATTGGCTGGGATTTTCTTGAATCCACTTGTTGTTTGCGGGTTTGTTGATAGAAGTTTTGGCCGACAAATCACATTTAAAGCGTTGCTTATATATCAATCCATTTTAATATTGTATTTTGTTGTTGATATTGTATTATTGTTTGATGGTATGGTTGTTCCTTTTGGTACTTAGATAAGTCTTTTATGTTCTGTTAAACTGTATTATTGCTTCTATGTAATGTAGGATTGATGGATTCTGTGGAGTCCAGTTGCACAATTGTTTCTGTTAGGATTTGATGGGTTACTTTATGCATTTTTATCTTATTCTTTCGTTTAAAGCTCAGTTTCTTAGATTTGAGTGTGATCTTTCCTTTGCTTGTTTTAGTGTTTGGTTCTATTTGTTGGAATTTCACTTTTCAAGGTTTGCTTATGGTGAAATGGTTATGAATGAATTGGTGTTTAGTATGTCATTTTTATTAGGATTTAGGGTTTGATGGTAAAGTATTTTTCCAGTTGGAAGTTCGTGTTTAGCTTATACATTGTACTGGGTGTGTGGTGGAAACCATTTTCTTAACATACTGGTTTAAGATTTAATGGGTGGCTGGAAAGGAAAGGAAATCAATTCTTTGTTCTTTTCATGAGTATAGAAATTTGTAATTTAATTTGTATTTTCTATCAAATTTTTTTTTTTTGTTGTTTGGAAAGACAAATATAGTTGGAATACATTTTTTTTGGAGGGATACTTTAGTCCTAATTTTTTGTAATAAATGCAGAAAATTGTGAGGTAAAGTGCATCCTTGGGGTGAGTGGTCCAAGTCAATGCTCACATGTTCGGCTTTGAGTTTGTAAATTCAGTGTTTCTGGTTGCTCGTGTTATTCTCTTGAAAGTTTATGCGGTGCTATTGTCTTTCTGGTACACGCACAATTGAGCATGCTTAATTACCATGAAGGCTATTAAAGCTATACAGATGCGACATATTTTAGTATGGTCGAGGGTTTTTATAAATTTACAGTCTTTCTGTTTACAGTAATAAATATTTTTCTTGTACATTTTAGTGGATCACACCCAAATTTTGAAGTATATTATCATTTTGGCCATCACCGAATTATGTCCGCAACGTCAAAAGTTTGTTTTGTTCGTCTTCACTTGGGTCCAAAAGTCCTATCCAAAAGAGTTTCTTTTTCTTTTCTAAATCGTAATGGATCTGATTAGACTTGTTGTTGTTGGATGACCTCACCTTTAGGAAATATGGGTCTCAAATCCGAACACATTATGCACCTCACTTTTAAAATGAAGGTAGTGGTGATGTGACATCATTTTTGTCCTCCATGTCATATTTTGAAAAAATTGATAAATTGTATTTAACTTCTGTTACTCTCAAAATATGAGATGGAGGACTGGGATGGTGTTACGTCACCGTTATCTTCATTTTTTCTCATTTTTGAGTGATGTGTCATCTCACCTTCCTTTATATATATATATATATATATATATATATATATATATATATATATATATATTTGTGAACTTAATTTTATTCAATTTAATCAAAGAGGGGCTGCATCAAAAACTCTGGCTATTTTAGCCATTATTTCCTTTCATTTATATAGGGTTTATGATGACCCTATCCTAAAAATATTTTGCAGTGGTAATTTGTAGGTTCCTTTTCGTCGGACCTGTTAGTAAAAATAATTACCCACTGTATTTTTATAGACTGAAAATGAAATGTAAATAAACGATCTAACCGAGATCGAAGTTTAAATTTGGTTTAATGTCTTAAGACAAAATTCGTTCCGCACAAGTGTTTATGGTTTAATGGCGTTAGTCTTCCATGATACAACGATATTCTTCTTCTAGTAGCAGCATTTCAAACAGCATGAACTTGTTGAAGCAATGAAGGTAATCTCTCTCTTTTGGAATGAATGTTTGATGTATGAATGAGTGACCCAAATGAATCTCCTTTTATAAATAACGAAGAGAGAGAAATAATAAATAAACATAATGTTTGAAAAGGACACCTATTTCAATAGACACATCTAATCCAGTATTCATTCAATTTTTTCAACAATACCATGGTCCCCAGGACGAGCTGAATCCTACAATAGGCTCTTGCAACCTTGCCCCTTTGGTTCTTCACCTCTGCTAGCAGCTGAGAGTGAGGAAATTCAAGTTTCTACCAATGACCATTCCACACACAGATGGGCATACAAAAAATAAGGCTTGTGATAAAGACACTACAAAGAACACTCAAGGCTGTCCATATTTTAACTCCTAAAAATTACAAGTTTGCCACTCCTAAAACTTGTTTATGGCTGTCCATACCAACCTATATAAGTAAAAACTATTTCTCTTCTTTTTTTTTCACCTTCAAATGAAAAATCTATCATTCTTTCCAAGTCCTAAAATCTAAACCTAACTTTGGAATTTGATTGTTGTGGTCCCAAGTGGAAGAAAATTCTGATTTGGTGATTCTCCAACGAATATTTTTTGTTAAATTCGGGATGTCTTCGATAACATATGATGAATAAGTTTTTCAAGCATTCGATTATCATCAAATTATTTAGTTTTATTCGACTATTGTAGGAGCCATGTACGAAATTCTCTTCGATGAAGAAGTCGGATCATGCAATCCATTAAATGTGCATTCCGCTCATTCCGAAGAATATGTCAGTTGTTCCGAAGCATCTACGGTACGCAAAATGACAACCCTATTTCGATTGTCAACAGTCATCGTGTACGGACTGTATAAATTACGACAGTCCTATATAAATATAGGACTGTCATAAATTCGACAGTCCTATAGACTATGTGGACTATCAAAATACTGACAGTCCTGAAGATAAAATGCTGAACAACGTATTTTCTTCAAGACTGTAAAAAATTTGACAGTCTACTCAATACATTAGTCTGTACAAATTGTGACAGTCATAATTTGGACTACCAATTATTTGAAATTATTAATTTTATATTATTTTATATTGGTTATAGGACCAACCTTATACAGATGTTGTGGTACATCCTGCTATTGTGGTTGATGTGGAGAATGTATTCTCAACGGATATTCGATTTGCATCCCATGATGAAGTATTAGATTGGTGCAGAAAAGTTGGAAGACGACATAACATAGTCATTGTCATTGCAAGATCGATCAGATCTCGGCTGGGCCGGAAATATTTAGAGCTGGGTTGCGAAAGAGCAGGTGTGTTCAGGCACCATCGGAAAAAAAAATTGTCGTTGAAAAAAAAGTCCCTAAGAAAAATGTTGGGACGAGAAAATGCGGTTGTCCATTTAAGGTGTTGATTGTAAAAGTAGAACATGTGAAGTGGATAGTCGAAGTTAAGAATGGAATACACAATCATCCTATTCCAGAGACACTTATGGGTCATGCCTACGTGGCACAGTTGAACAAGAACGAGAGAAAGTTGGTTGAAGAATTGTTCCTTTCCGGAGTTGCATCCAAACAAATTTATTCTGCCGTGCAACAAAAAGATGAGAACAAGTCAACCATGATGACGATCTATAATACTTTAACGAGAGCGAAATGTAATAGTATGAAAGGAAGAATGGCGATGTAGTAAGTATTGAAGTTGCTTGGCGAGCATCACTATGTGGAGTACCATAGAAGATATCCACAAAATGATGAACTCCTTTCATTATTTTGGGCTCATCCTGATTGCACACACTTGGCTAGGTCTTTGCAGACGTATTGGCCCTTGATTTACATATAAGACTAACAAGTTCAAGATGTCTCTTTTTTCACATTGTTGGGTTTACGTCTACGGGAAAAATATTTTCAGTCGCTTTTTGTTTTATGAAGAGTGAGACAGTTGAGGATTACACTTGGGCGTTGAAAAAACTACAATTTCTTTACCCATGATATAAAGAGCCCTCTGTTTTTGTTACCGACAGAGAATATGCGCTGATAAATACTATAGATATTGTATTTTCTCATGTGCATAGATTACTATGGACTTGTTATATAAATCAAAATATCCAAGCTCAATGCAAGAGTAAATTTGAAAATATGGATGGTAAAATCGACAAGCTTCCCTTCGAAGAATTATACAGTGATTTGAGTCTTGTATGGCGAGCAAATACTAAAGACAGCTACGATACAACATGGTATATGTTTAAACAAAAAGTGGAAGACGAGTAACCCGAAATGCATTTCTTATATCAAAGATACTTGGCCAGAACCACATAAGGAACAATTCGTCTTAGCATGGACGGACATGGTGAAGCATTATGGCACAATCACTACGAATCGGGTCGAATGATCACACTCAAGTTTAAAAAGATATCTATGGTCATCGGTCGATAATTTTGTCTCCGTTTGGCAATCGATTCATTTGATGATTATTTTCACGGTGAACGAGATTGTAGCATCATTTGAGACGAGCCTCAATATTGCAAAGCATGAATACAAGCATGAACACCTCTTTGATGCTTTAATCCATGTAATATCTTACAAGGCCTTGGGCTTATTGTTTGAGGAGATTGGTAGGTCGAAGTTCGCTGGTTTTGATCCCGAGGTTTGCGGTTGTTCATATTGACATTCACTCGGCCTTCCTTGTGCACATGAGATTAACGAATATCGTCGTCAATCTATACATATTTCAATAGATGTTGTTGATCAATGTTGGAGACAGTTGTCGATCATGCCGACGGTGAAAGTTCACGATGATTTCTTTTCTTTGCCACAAGTGAAACTCCTTCACGCAATGTGGTGTGTCGCATCGAAACCGAAGAAAAAATCCATTGAGGTTAAAATCCAAGAAATTGCAATCCCGGCAATAACTCGATTACAAGAGACATCTGTTGTTCGAGCTCCTAAGGGAAGACCATACTCAAGAATCAGTAGAGCATAAAAAAGGAGGTGGAGTCAACTAAAAGAGATCCATCATTGTTTGAACATATTGAACGTAATTTAGAATAAGTTGAGTCAAAGTCGGTTATCGAAAGTGTGGTAATTTTGAAGAGAAAGAGTAAGCTTACTATTCGAAAGGGGAAGAAACAGAAAACGAACGATGCAGTCACGGCCGAGGGTTTAGATAACTTATCTGATTCATACAGTCTATACATTCAAAATTTTCTACCTGAGATACGGAATTTCATTTGGTTTATTGTTGATGTTCCTAAGGATGACCATTGTGGATTTCATGTATTCGCAAGACATCTTGGCTATTCAGTTGAAGCAGGACGGAGACAGGTTAGGGAAGAGCTGTACGAGGAGTTGGAGCCTCGTCTTCCCTTCTATAGGCAGATACTCGGCGAAGAAATTGTTGGAGATTTATTGGCAAGCATACCTTGTACTGACACAGTTACCGGACCAGACCATTACATGGATGTCCCGCCTTCTGCATACGTATTCTCTAATAGGTATAAGATACCTATTATAATTATCTCAGAAGGCATAACAATACTTTCTTTCCAATGTGCTCTCCCCCAGCCAAACATAGACTATCCAATTTATGTTCAATAGGGCTTGTCGGACAACACTTTATCACCCCAAGGTTGATCGGTCATTCTCATATTCCTCCACCTTCTACGCTTTAGTATAAATACGCACCGGAGGAAGCGATCGCATGGATGACATCCTACATGGATGCAAATGCTGGCTATAAGAAGATGATGAAGATGGAGGATCCCAAAATCTTGTCTAAGGACTACTTTGATATTCTAATCGATTGATACATCTTATACTTTTGTATCATTTTGTATGCAATAGAAATAGAATATAACATCTTGTACTTTTGTAGCGGGATAGTGAAGTACTGTAATTTTGTATGAAAGAAATGAAATGAAGTAATGTATGTTGTGCAATGAGTCATGTATGTTGAGCTTTGATATCTTTTTCAACTTATATATATATATATGTTGAAAGTCAAAATTTTTATTAGAAAAAAACTAGGACTGTCAAGATTTTGGCAGTCCCAATAGCTATTAGGACTGTCAAAATTTTGACAGTCCTAGTATTTTTCAACTATATATATATATATATATATATATATATATATATATATATATATATATATATATATATATATATATATGTTGACAGTCCTGAACACCAGTAATGAGCTCCACTGTAGAAGGAAGCCTCTTTGGTTTGAATCATTTTGGCTTTTCACAATGTAGCCTTCACAGAAGAACTAAATAAGGCCTGGCGAAGTTCAGAGGTCTCTGATATACCATGACTAAATTGCACAAATGGAGCAGATTTAAATTTGGCAACATCCAGTTTCGTATTGGCTCTATTAGAAAGAAAATCCTTTTGTTCAACTCAAATTGCCTTTATTCCTGGTAGACACATTTCAGATAATACTATTATCGCACAAGAGCTTTTTCATGCTATGAGCTCCCCTTCTAAGAAGCGCTAATCTTTCAGTTCAGCCTACTGAACGCCTAGACGCTATGTAAACCTTCTCCAAGTTCCTGCTATGGCCCTTGATGACAGATACTTGGGACATTTTTTACTTGGAAAAAAAAAAACACATCTCCACTTATAATTTCTTGATCGAGAAACGTAGTAACTGGCTTAAAGGTTGGAAAGCCAAACTTCTTTCTCATGCAGGTCGGTCTGTGCAAAAAAATAGGAGAAGATTTTGCTATCAAAACATTAAGGCCACGTTTGGTTCACATAATCATGAACTTTCGATGCCAAAGAAAAGAAGTAAAAAATAAAAAACATCCTAGAGAAAAAAAAAGTAATGCTACAGTTACAACCAAATGCTTACAATCCTCTTACAACCAGAGTCACTGACAGGTGGAGCCGGGTGGGACCCACCTTTCAGGGTGGGAGAGAGAGGTTGTAAGAGGGTTGTAAGCATTTGGTTGTAAACTTAGCATTATTCAAAAAAAAAAAAAAAATGGAAGAAAATTGATTATTTTTCTATTCTAGGAATTCACTTTTCCTCCCATTTGCAGTGTCCCTTTTAAACACCAATTATTTTTATTTATTTATGGAAATTTCAATTTGCCAAAAAAAAGGAAGAAGTAAAGAATTAATTCTTTTTCTTTTCTTCTGCTATGACCTTCCATTCCCTATCTATTGGATTGGCCCCTCCATGCCATTTATTACAGCTGAAGATTAGCCAACAAAATCAAGCACAAAACTGTCCTCTTTGAGCTCTCATGCACACTACTAATCAAATTGAGTGAAGAGCTCGTGTCTGACAGGGGTGAGCATTATTCGGTTTTAAATCGAATCGAATATGAGATTCGGTTCGATTTAAAAAAAAATTCGATTCGGTTTCGATTTTAAAAATGCTATTTTTTTTTCGATTTCGATTTCGGTCCAAAACTAATACCGAATAATTTTTTTTAGTTAATATATATATATATATATATATATATATATATATATATATATATATTAACAAAAAAAAGTAAAAAAAAACCAAAAATTGAATAAACCAAAAATCGAACCGATTTAATTCGGTTCGGTTATAGGTCATTTCGGTTCGATTTCGATTTTGCTTATGTTGGTCCAATTCGATTTTTGATTATTCGGTTCGGTTGAAATCGAATTAACCGAATGTTCACCCTTACGCATCGGCAACATGATACTTATCCTATAAGACTTAATTATTCAAAGCTCAAAAGGGTAAACAAGTTTTCCTTGTACACAATTATTCTAGATATTTATAGAAAATACGGACACTCCACAATCAACACATTATCCATTAGAATATAGGTTATATTATGCCTTGTATAGAAATGCAATGTTTGTATTCTCATTTGTAATGAAGATTATACTCTACGTTACAATAAAAACGGATATGGATAAGAATACATATATAAAATATAAACATACTTAGTCATTAGTCAGAACCGTACCAAAGCCTACGTGACATAGGTATAGGCATAGAATCCCAAAATTTACAGACATCCTAAATTCTTACAAAACCTCCTAAAATTTACAAAGACTCTCTAAATTTTACAAAAAGTTTATAAAATTATAAAGGTCTCCTGAATTTTACAAAGATTCTAAAATTTTACATAAAGGTCATTATTTTTAGAATCGTCAAGAATATCATTTTTGCTAAAATCGACCTTCTCGTCTATTCATCTCTCCAAAGTGTCTATCCAAATCATCCCTCATTATGTGACAAATAACGTGACTTGTTAAATATCATTATGTGTTATCTAATATGGTAGCTGATATGACAAATTTTAAGAAAAAAATTAATCACGCAAATTTTTTTAATGTTAATATTAATATTAATTTTAACATTAATATTATATTAAAATTTATCATGTCAGTTGTCATATCAACTCAGCTGTCACATAAGTAAGAATAGTTTGGAGGACTTTGGAGGTAGGCATAAGTGTTTCAAAAATTGGACCGGACTGGCCGGTTCAACCGGTTAACCCGTGAACCGGTAACTTTTTGGTCCATTTTAGTGTTGACCCACTGTCTTTCAAAAATTTGATTGTAAATATTTATTTATTTTTGGTTGTAAAAATCAGTATCCATAAGGGATTAAACTTTGACCAGTTAGGTCAATTTAGTGGTTGAACCAACTGGTTGAATCGGTTTGACCCGACCCGGTGTCTTGGCCGATTCGATCTCCGATCAGATTTTTAAAACCCCGGTATGAATAGCATTTTTCTACGTTAAAAGCCAAAGAGGGCCACAACAAGCCGGCTCGTTTACTTTGGCTGTGAACACAAAGTAAATAATGTTGCTGTTTTATTTTTCTATATATTTCTATATATAAATGGCAGAGAGAGAGAGAGAGAGAGAGAGAGAGAGAGAGAGAGAGATGGCCTGTAATATAAATGGTGGGCTCCAGTCCACCCAAGGTAACTTCGTCCTTGACGATAACTTACCATCAGGGTTCAAAATCTTTGTCCGTAGTAGCAGATGGACGTCTAAAACATGTGTGGGGGTGGAGTGGAAGAAGAAAAAAATTGAGAAAAAAATGGAAGAAAAAAAAAATCAAAAGTGACGGTATTTGGGAAGAAAATAGGAGAAAAATGAGAAAATTTGAAGAGGAAAAAAACATGTAGGTCCTAGTAATTTTTTTTCCTTCGGAAGTTGTGAGAAAAATGGAGAGAGAAGGAAATTTTAGAAGAGTTTATCAAACTATCCCAAAAAAGTAAGTATAAATTATGATTTGAGAAAATCAAGGAATAAATAATAATTATAACTTTATTTCCACAAAAAATATATTTTTTACCTTTTTTTCTTACACTACTTTTTTGCCATCCAAACATGAGAAAGAAAAACTAACTTTACCTTAATTTTACTCCCCTCTATTTTTCTTTCATTTCAATTTTCATTTCTTCCCAAATGGGGAGCAAGTCTTAGGTTCAAACGATACATATGTAGATAGTTTTTTTTTTGGTTCCATGGTGTATAAAATAAGGGAATTGTTATTGCCAATGAGGCTTTTACAATATTTTAAAATTTTCAAGTTGGAATAAGAAAACTACCCACAATTTATTACAATTTTAAAAAATAAAATTTATATATTATTTTATAAATTAAGGATAATTTTGGTAACCACTTTAAAAATTTGTGAAAATTATAAAAGCATTTTTTTTTTGGCAATTATAGTTCCTAAAATAATAATAAGAATCTAACATAGTTCAAGATGGGATAGTTATGTATACAGCCGTTCCGCTAAGTTGTGCTGAGTCGCGAACCTGGACTCTTTGGTGCGAGCAAGTTGCGAGCGAGATTTGGGTATTGTTCAGATAAGGGCAAAGTCGGACTTAGAATGGAAATTGATAGAGACGTTATTGGAGTATCGCTAAGGCGAATAATGAGATTCGTGTTTGGATTTTGAGATATAGTTCGGACGGTTATTCGTAGCAATAAGTTACAACCCAAACATAGATTGCCTGGATGATTATTGATAGAGATATATACGAGACTAAGATTTATCGAGGCGACGCATAAAGATCGTGTTGGACTTCTAAGGAACGAATTGGATATATGAATGAACGATGCGAACGCGATTCAGGATTTAATAGGATGACTCGATTCCTGAGTGGTGTATGTGATAACTCAGAAACGAATAAGCGATTTGAGAATATAGTGAGTTTTAAAAGATTCATAGAGTATAGCTCGAACCCTGAGTGGTATATTGGTCGTCTTAGAAATGTTCGAATGAATCGTAGATTTTGGAATAGCAAACGAGTCTAGCAGCAAGCGACGTGATTATGCAAAGCCTTAGTATAAGTAATGCCTAGCAAGTAAGCGAATTTGAAGGAATCGTGCGAGATTTGATTTGAACGAGCTAGAATGCATGAACAAGTGATAATGCTTACATCGGATAGGAATTCAGAGTATTTGAATTAATATCGTGGTCGAAAAAAACTTAGTAGATCGTACGGGCGATTTTAAATTGAATAAAATGAATTAAAACTTGAGTTGAGATGAATAATCGAGGATGCGATCAGGAGTTAACGTGCATGAAAAATCAAGATCAAGTAGGATATCGCTTGATAGAATATAGCTTGAGTAAAGATGTTATGGTTTCGAATTTGAAAAACTTTATATAATATCGATAGTTGGAAGATAGAATAGATTGATGCAAGTTAGCAAATTTGTGATTTGATGATTGAGATAGGCGATAATGGACTTAATCTTGAATTTGAACGAACAATCTTGAATCGAGTTCAAAAGATCACATTCGACATTAGGCCCAGACCCAGATGAGAACGATTATTCCGTGGGAGCGCTGGCATGGTGATTCAGGTCCAGCGGGGATGATAAAACTTTCGGGAGATCAGGACCTAATATGTCCTATGATTATTTAGACGAACTCGATAAAATGGAACGTAATGTAGGTGAATAGACTTTGACTAGTGGATTTGAACTCGAATGTTTTATGGAATGCTTGAAGTAGACTAAATTGATCGGACGGTAACATTGAAGTTGGATGATTTGGCTAGACGAATTATGATCACGACATGAACGATTATTAGATGAACATGACTTGATGGATCAATGTATAACTTGGATAAAATGAAGTATGACGATAAGGTGTGTGTTCGTTCGATGATAACCATAACGTTTGACATTCTTGTCTTGTGCAAGTGTAACTCCTTGCTCGCAAATGTGTCATGTCCGGATTAGGACGATCATCCCACGGGAGCGTTTGCATGGTAATTTTACGTCCAACGGAGATGATTGAACTTGCGGGAGACTCGAGCATAATAATTGAATGATCATCTTGATTTGTGGTTCGACACGATAAGACAAATTTTAGGATACAAGTGAATCAAAAGTATTTTGGGGATGAGTTAGTCTAGAATATGAAGCAAGACGCTCGATGGTTTAGTGAACGGATACGTGAATTATGTTGAACGACTTTGAATTATGATTAAGATCAAAAAGTTAAAAATTGAATCTTGACTTGGTAGTCTAGACTAAGGAAAGATTGGATATGTGGATCCAATCAGGTGTTTGAGGAGATAGAGTATGCGAATCGTTAGGTTTGACATGTGACATGGATATATCTTGGATTCGATTGAACGGATGTGTCTTAGAAATATCTTTGCTAAACGGACTCGAATCCTTTGGATTGAATATTGTGGTTAAGAGTAGGACGATCTATGCTCGATGTTTAGAAATCTGAGCGATGCGAGCTTGGGTAGAATACCCCGTACGAACGAACGATGGTTTAACCTTAGGGATTGGGGGGAGCGCCTGATAACGAATTTGTACGGTGAGTCACAAACTCGAACTGTAACTATGACTTTGGAGGTAGGAATAGTTTGGAGGAGTTTGGAGGTAGGAATAAGTGTTTTAAAAATTGGACAGATTGGCCGGTTGAACCGGTTAACCCGTGAACCGGTAATTTTTTAGTCCATTTTAGTGTTGATCTACTGTCTTTACAAATCCGATTGTAAATATTTATTTATTTTTGGTTATAAAACCACTATCCATAAGGGATTAAACTTGGACCAGTTAGGTCAATTCAGTGGTTGAATCGGTCTGACTCGACCCGGTGTCTTGGCCGGTTCGATCTCCGGTCAGATTTTTAAAACCCCGGTATAAATAGCATTTTTCTACGTTAAAAGCCAATGAGGGCCACAACAAGCCAGCTCGTTTACTTTGCTGTGAACACAAAGTCAATAGTTTTGTTGTTTTATTTTCTATATATTTCTACTTTTTTAATAAGTAAATTTAGTTATATAATTCGCAACTTGTACAGAACCATAGAGCAGCAGAAATAGAGAGAGAGAGAGAGAGAGAGAGAGAGAGAGAGAGAGATGGCTTGTAATATATATGGTGGGCTCCAGTCCACCAAAGGTAACTTCGTCCTTGACGAAAACTTACCACCAGGGTTCAAAATCTCTGTCCGCGGTAGCAGATGGACGTCTAAAACATGTGTGTGTGTGTGTGTGGGGGGGGGGGGGGTGTTTGAGGGAGGGAGTGTAAGAAGAAAAAATGGAGGAAAAAAAATCAATAATGATGGTATTTGGGAAGAAAAAAGGAGAAAAAGGAGAAAATTTGAAGAGAAAAGAAACATGTAGGTCCCAGTAAAAGTAAGTATAAATTATGATTTGAGAAAATCAAGGAATAAATAATAATTATGTCTTTATTTCCATAATTTTTTTTACTTTTTCTTACCCTACTTTTTGGCCATCCAAACATGAGAAATTAAAACTACCTTTACCTTAATTTTACTCCCCTCCATTTTTCTTTTATTTCAATTTACATTTCTCCCCAAAAAAGCTCCCAACAAGGAAGCAAGTCTTAGGTTCATACAATCCATATGTAAACGTCAATAGTTTTTTTTTTTGGGGTTCCATGGTGTATAAAATAAGGGAATTGTTATTGCCAATGAGGCTTTTACAATATTTTAAAATTTTCAAGGTGGAATATGAAAACTACCCACAATTTATTACAATTTCTAAAAATAAAATTTATAGATTATTTTATAAATTAAGGATAATTTTGGCAACCACTTTAAAATTTTGTGAAAATTATAAACACTTTTTTTTGGCAATTATAGTTCCCTAAAATAATAATAAGAATATAATAATCCTATGTATCAGTCATAATGTAGGAATCAAACAAACTTTATTATTATGTGGAGGTTATAATCGAGCTATGCATGGAGCCGGGCTGCCTAAAATCTTCTTTGGGTCTGACTCGATCAAACCTGGGCTAGACCTGGTTAATGGGCCAGCCCGGTCCACTCTCATACCAGGTTTGATTGGATTTTTCTCCCAGACTCACAAGACTATCCTGGCTGTACTCCCTAGTACTGGATGTCACGTTCCGATTTCGTCGAATCGATTAGTCGTCATGGACGTGATGCCGTACAAATCTAAATTGCACTTGTATAAGACAAGAACATGCACATCTATTATGTTAGATCCCTATTTTGTCGAATCGATAAATTGCTACTAGACGTGACATTGTACAAGTCTAAAATCTACTTGAACATGATATGGATGTGGACATATGCCAAATCAATTGAATATAAGTTTGAAGTAACATAATAGCAGAAAGTTGAATACAACAATATAGGAAGAAATAATGTTCTTTATTCATAATCTTGTAGCGGAGTATATATTTCTCATAAAGCAACTGAAATATCAATTCGGCTTACATTCAAGAATATGACAAACTGTCATGAAATAATAGTATTAATTCCATACATTATTTCCCTTTATTACATTGCGAGGCTTGCCTCGCCGTATCGATATTCGTATACGGATACGCATTATTTATCATATAATGTACTTTTTTGATTTTTGTGCTTTTGGTATTATAATCAAGGATAATAAATTTTTGCAAGGCGAGTTCTTGATTATTTGTATCGTGCCATAATGGCATTACCGAATTTGGATATTGACGATTTTACTAGTTTTTGAGATTTTCTCATTTTGCGTGCATCTAGGATGTGTAAGAAATCTTGTACGATACCTAGTTTTCAAGAAAATTAATTAATGACTTATGCAACGTAATGCATTCCTGGGTTTAATGAGAACCATGTCGACCTACAAACTTTCTGAGACTTGTAGAGACCTATGGCATGGCCATGTACCCTGACTAGGGCTCGCACGTAGAATCAGAATCTCGAGAATTAGGCATTTTCCTTAATTTTTATTGTCGAAAAATATACTCAATTGTATACCGTCCCTGCTATGAGATTGGGATAGTGGAAAATTGTCGAGATAAGTCCTAGGGCTTTATATAAGTCTTAACCATTTTATTCCTTCATTTATTTTCTTTTCTCTCTCTCTCTCTCTCTCTCTCTCTCTCTTGGTTCTCTCTTGAGAGCCAAGAAAAGGATCTCCCATTCCCCTCTCTTCCACAATCTTCTTCACTTTCCATGAGCGTTGTGCTTTTGAGCTAGCCTGGTAGAGGATTTGACATGAACATGCATCCTAGGCCCCTATCGGTCGCATCGTCTGCCCGTAGGCAAGTACAATTTGCCCTCGACATAAATTGATCTCGATTTGGGTTTTGATATGATATTTATAGGTTCAGTTGGGTTTTGATATGATTTTCATGTGAATACTTGAGTTTTCTCTTCGATTCCAACTTACATCGTTTGCAATTGGGAATACTTGTCATAACAAGTCCTTTTTTTCTTGACGAAACTCGTATTGATCGAGTATCAATTATCTTATTAATTTTTGTAGGTTTTGTCGACAATCCATTTTATTACGATGGGAAGTCACGTATCTTTCTCCAGAACACATATATGTGATTATGAGCATGCATACTTTTAATATTTTGATTTCGTATGTATCGATCGTCGGACTACTGATTCCATGCTTTACATCACATGTTTCTGTATTTACTGCACATAAAAATGTGTAGACAATACACTACCCAATATACTGCCTATATAGTAAAGTTATATATAATATTTTGTGTCACTGAACAATATACTGGATAATATACTTCCTACAAAACAATATACTGAACAGTAAAGTGCCCAACATACTGTCAGTACGAAATATTCATTTTTATGATTTATTTTTTATTTTTTTGTCGATTCGTTTTCATGTTGATCTAAATGCAAATGGCCCTGAAAATTGACCTAGTATCATGGTCTATATGAGAGGGTGTAGGTAATTTTTTAGTAAATATAACTGTTGGATCTCCCGTATCAGATTATTTTTGATACCGTAAGAAATACATAAAACTTCTTGATACATATTCCTATTTGACTTTTGTTGAATTTTGTTGAATTTTTGGAGTACATATAGTTTAAGCATGATTCTTTTTTAGTTTATAACTGTATGGATAGACCGTGATGATACTCATGTCCTATATACAAGGGTGTCCCTATTACACTCTGTTTATCTTTCACCCGATACCAATATCATTTCACATATTTTTATGAACTGTCTGGATACGTATTTTTGTTTGAACCTTAAATGGATGTGATAGTAATCAGGAATGTCAAACCTATTTAGCTAATGTTATAAAGTCATAATTTATGATTCAATGAGATTGCTAGATGGTTTATATTACTCTTTAGTTAGTATAACGACCCGCTCCTCTCAACCGGAGGACCGATTCAAACGGCACAAGTGTAGCGAACCGACCTACCTTGCTCAACGAGAAGACTCGTTCGATGCAATGATATTCAGACTTGGACCTTTTAATGTAGTTCAGACTTAGACTTTTCAGAGGCGCGCTCGGAGTCTCGCTCGGCCGATGCGATTCATCGCTAATGTGGGTGGCCCTGGTAAACTTGTCACTGCTTAGCTGCAAACCTAAGAAAAAGGAACGATACATGATAGTTTCTAAGTGATAATCTTTGCATGCTAATAAAAAGAGACGAACACACATAGCTAAGGGGATAACCCCGCCTTATCATTGCATAGAACATGGAGATCTTACTTGCTATCTACGTAATCTGGTTTATTAAGTTGAATTGTAGTAGTTTATTATATATGCCACAAAAGTAGTTTTTGAGTTCTTATTGAGGCAATGTATTGCACAGAATGTGACACGGGATAAGTATAAATTATATTGCATACATAGATGAGGAAGAGTATCAAGTAGTCATTCCGAGTTAAGAGAAGAAAATAAAAAAAAGTACTCGGGATATCTAGATTATCGAGGCAGTCTCAAATCAGGGAGTTACACAAAGAAAAAAGATCTGAGTGTAGTTCTCGACTAGATTTAACTGAGCTGAAGTCCTCGGATCAGAGAAACTGAGAAGAAAGTTCTCGGCTAGAATTGGAAGTGTTGGAGTAGTGGCATGGTCACAGACAACTGGTTGCACACCAGGTAGAGAAAGAGTCATCGACACGATTGCTGAGGCATCCGAATCGTATCAGCCCGGGAGGATAATGCCAGTATATTATGGGTAATACGCTAGCTGTAGTACTAGCAGGCGAGTGTGGGAAGTCCAGCAAGGCTTGCTACCGACCTGGAAAGACAACCGACTCGTCAGATGGTTCGGGACACCGAGTAAGGATCGCAACCGAGCTGAAAAGATAGTTGTTCCATCCTAGATTATGTCCAATATGGCTAACAAAGCCAATAACCTTCATATAGATAAGTTATGCATATATATCGACGATCCACATTCAGAAGAGGAGTAACATGAAGAAGTATAATGCACGAAACTTTGCATATTTAGAACGGATGCACGATATATGACATAGTTCGAGTAAAACATGTTTGAGTCATAGACGCAATCATAACACTTGAATTTCATATATGTTCTTAGTTACTTAGTAGATTATTGATCATATTGCTGCGTATGACAGGAAAGGCCGAATGGTAAGAAATGGTAAGACGAACTCAGCTGATTTCAGTATGACACTCTTGATTCAGACACGGGTATTACTTTTATTATATTGCCATAAAATTGATCCTAAGAAAAAGACTCGAAAGACAACATAATCAGTCGGTGCACATAACTAATGAAACTGCTTGTTTCGTGGCGTAGACGAGAGGCCTCCCCACCAATACATTCAATATACTGATACCTAACCAGATTGCATGCAGGGTACATAGAAAACTCGTACGGATTTAGAGATCACTTAATGCATCGAGGCGCCGGACCATACTTGGCGTCTTGGAGTGTGGCGTGTGGACCTGGAGCTCACATATATGAGATATAATATATGGGAACATCATCATCCAGAGTGTTTGATTCAGTTGTAAGCCTAAGAACATATTCATTATAATAAGAGAGAGAGAGAGAGAGAGAGAGAGAGAGAGAGAGAGAGAGAGCATGAGAGACTTGTAATCTTGGTCTAACATCGCTTGTAATCTTTACTTCATATCAACAAAGAGCTTATTTTGGATTCAATACTTGTGTTTATTCTATATTTCAGCTATGACGACTCTGCGAACTAGTTATCAACGGTCGTTTCGGTAGCATGGATGCAACTCCAGGATCACACGGCATCACGTCCTGATGAGAACGATTATCCCGCGGCAGCGTTGGCACGATGATTCGCATCCAGTGGGGACGATCAATCCTGTGGGAGATCGGGGCATAACATATTGGTATCAGAGTACGCTTTTATATCCTTGGAATTCATATCGATTCTCTCAGTTTGTGAACTTGTGCATTAATGTTGTAATATACGCTCTCTCTCGATGTTTCAATGAATGTTCCATACAATGAGTCTAAATATTTTAAAAACTTGTGCGGTAGATTATTGAAAAAAATAGTTATGCGATGGCCTTTATGCCGAGTTGAATCAGACCTTATGTGAGCATAATTGGGCGAGAGTTAACAAGTTACGTGAGAACCAGATTAGCTTTCCGCTTATGTTAGAAAATTGGTGTATGAAACTTAGAATATCGTTAAAGATGGGATAGCTATGCACAGAACCGTTCGGCTAAGTTGTGCTGAGTATCATGAACCTGGACTCTTTGGTGCGAGCAGGTTACGGGCGAGATTTAGGTATTATTCAGATAAGGGCAAAGTCAGACTTAGAATGTAAATTAATAGGTACATTATCGGAGTATCGCTAAGGCGAATAATGGGAATCATGATTGGATTTTGGGATATAGTTCGGACTATTATTCGTAGCGATAAGTTATGACTCAAACATATATTGCGTGGATGATTATTGATATAGGTATATACGAGACTAAGATTTATCGAGATGATGCATAGAGGAGGCGATGCATAGAGATCATGTTGGAGTTCTAAGGAATGAATTGGATATATGAATGAATGATGCGAACGCGATTCAGGATTTAATAGGATGACTCAATTTTTGAGTGGTGTATGCGATAACTCAGAAACGAATAAGCGATTTGAGAATAGAGTGAGTTTTAAAAGATTCATAGAGTATAGCTTGAATCCTGAGTGGTATATTAGTCGTCTTAGAAATGTTCAAACGAATCATGGATTTTGGGATAACAAACGAGTCTAGTAGCAAGAGATGTGATTATGCAAAGCCTTAGTATAAGTAATGCCTAGCAATTAAGTGAATTCGAAGGAATCGTGCGAGATTTGATTCGAACGAGCTAGAATGTGTGAACAAGTGATAAGGCTTAATATCATGGTCGAGGAAAATTTAGTATATCGTACAAACGATTTCTAATTGAATAAAATGAATTGATACTTGAGTTGAGATGGAATAATCGAGGATACGATCAGGAGTTAGCATGCATGGAAAATCAAGATTGAGTAGGATATTGCTCGATAGAATTTAGCTTGAGTACGGATGCTATTGTTTCGAATTTGGAAAACTTTATATAATATCGATAGTTGAAAGATAACATAGATTGATGCAAGTTATCAAATTTATGATTTGATGATTGAGATAGGCGATAATGGACTTAAATCTTGAATTTGAATGAACAATCTTGAATCGAGTTCGAAAGATCACATTCGACATCAGGCCCAAATGAGAACAATTATTCCACAGAAGAGCTGTCATGGTGATTCAAGTCCAACGGGGATGATCAAACTTGCGAAAGATCAGGGCCTAACATATCCGATGATTATTTAGATGAACTCGATAAAATGGAAAGTAATAGAGGTGAATAGACTTTGACTCGTGGATTTGAACTCTAATATTTTGTGGAATGCTTGAAGTAGACTACGAATTGATCGGACGATAATATTGAAGTTGGACGATTTGGCTAGACGAATTATGATCAGGACATGAACGATTATTAGATGAACATGACTTAATAGATCAATGTATAACTTGGATAAAATAAAGTGTGACGATAAGGTGTCTGTCCGTTCGATGATAACTATAACGTTTGACATTCTTGTCTTGTGCAAGTGCAACTCTTTGCTCGTAAATGTATCACGTTCGGATTCAGACAATCATCCCGCGGGAGCGTTGGCGTGGTAATTTTACGTCCAACAGAGATGATTGAACTTGCGGAAGACCAGAGCATGATAATTGAAGGATCGTCTTGACTTGTGGTTCAACACGATAAGGTGAGTTTTAGGGTACAAGTGAATCAAAAGTATTTTGGGGATGAGTTAGTCTAGAATATGAAGCAAGATGCTCGATGGTTTAGTGAACAGATACGTAAATTATATTGAACGACTTTGAATTGTTATTGAGATCGAAAAGTTAGAAATTAAATTGTGACTTGGTAGTCTAGACTAAGGAAAGATTGGATATGTGGATCCAATCGAGTGTTTTGAGGAGATAGAGTATGTGAATCGTTATGTTTGACATGCGATGTGGATATATCGTGGATTAGATTGAACGAATGTGTCTTAGGAATGGCTTGCTAAACAGACTCGACTCCTTTGGATTGAATGTTGTGGTTAAGTGTAAAACGATCTATGCTCGATGTTTAGAAATCTGAGTGATGTGAGCTTGTGTAGAATACCCTGTACGAACGAATGATGGTTTGACCTTAGGAATTGGGGCAAGCGTCGGGCAACGGATTTGTACGGTGAGTCACAAACTCGAACTGTACCTATGACTTTATGAGCTGACCTAGTGGCTAGGCAGACGACCCTGTGCCATGATTTGAACTAGAGTGACCGACTTTAGAGTATCGTTCGAGAAAATGATAGAACTGGGACAACAAGACTTAGAGTTAGGACTTAGAATTGGGAGTGTACGCTAGCGACGTTGGCGTTAAAACAAACACAACTGGCGATAGGACTTGGATGATAATTTATTGATTAGATAGGTTATGAAATGGAGAGAAACAAGTCGGTATTGGGGATTTATCGGACGTAATACTTATGATTGGAATTGGTGATATTCAAGATAAGTTGGCATAATAAATTGAATCGTTGCTTGGAAGATGTACGTTACTAGTAATGCAATACTTGGATTTCAGTGGGATTGGAGTAGACGATGACTGAACGAAGCAAAGTTTACTTAGTCGAGTAGCAAAACGATCGACAATTTAAAAGATTTTTATGAGTAGCTTGTCCGACTTCCCTATCACTAAGCTTGGTTGAAATACACATATTTAGGGGATACCTTGAATATGGGTACGATCCAGACTTGGCGATATGCATAACTCGAATGCAGCTGCAAGTAAAAATGTTTAGATTTGTATGGATAAGTATGACAATTAGAGTAAGTTAGCCTCAGCCTAGACTTTCATAAATGAAAGATTGTAACATGCCCAAGCGAATGAGATAGTTCTGTGCTAAGGCACGGTAGGAGATGAGTCAAAGAACGCAATAATTGAACAATAGAGTCATTCAATAAAATGGTTAAGCACACGTGCGAAATAGAATGAGAAAATGAATAGGAAGTTATGTTCGATCGAACCTAAAATGCGAATGATTAGAATGTATCCCATGTTGAAAAAATTAGCTCTGCGCTAAAACTCAATAAAGATGGAGTCATAAAACGTAGGCAATTCGATACGACGACTTTGGGTGATAGTAAATATACTTAGCAAGAATGGGCGGTGGCTCAAGATAGATCTTGATGCAAGACGAGATTGGAAGATTAGCTGAGATTTGAACTTAAAGTCTTAAAGATTTTTTGGATTGGGTTTAGGAGAAACACTGGGTTTTGATAGGTGACGTCGAGTAATCGGTTGAATGTGTTTTGGGTTCGCATGGATAGAATATAACAATTAGGCAAGTTCACCCTAAGCCAGAGTTTTCTAGTGCGCATTGAGTTATAGAATACCCCGTATTTGAGTAATACTGCCCTACGCTAGGCGCAGTTGAGTTTGAGTTAGGGAATGCAACGATTAAGTTGAGTATAGTTCGATAAAAAATTGAACGATAGAGTTGTTCGATTAGATTGGCTAAATGCGTGTCACGCCCCAATCTCCCGCGAGCTCGATCGTCCCCGCTGAACGTGAATCACCACGTTACAGCTCTCCCGCAGGACAATCATTCTCATCGGGACGTGATACCGTGCAAGCCTAAAGTGCGCTTGTACAAGGCCAAAGTTTTGATACAAGGGCAAGTAAGCTATTCGATACTGAAGCAGCGGCACATAACATTGCAGAAAAGTGAAGAACTCAATGGCATATGAAAAACAGTCTCTTTTATTGATAATCGAAAGTGTTACAAGCGGCGCATGGCCGAGATTACAAATCGCTCAAGTACTCTTCTCTCGATTACAATAACACCGTTCCATACATTATGTCCCTTTATACAAAAGTAGCTCAAAGCAGGCACAAACTCGATGCGGCTCCAGGCATCGACTCCAGATTTTTGGCTCCTTGGGATGAGGCACGGCTATCGCTTCCTCAGACGAACGAGCACCTGAGAACAAGCAAACTGTTGGTGGGTCAGCACTTTATGCAAGTACTGGTGAGATAAAATAACTGAACAGAAGCTACACCCCCTGAAACCCACACTAAGTAATCATGTGGCAAAATATTGCATTACTAGTGATCTTGCTAGTTTTTACTTAGGTTCTTTACATGCAGTTCTAGCAGAGTCATATTACATTGTTTGGAAACATGTCTTTGAAAATATAATCAAACAACCAATCAATCGAGGCAACCAATTCAAGCGCGAAGAGTCCTGTTCGGGTGTGCGCAGCGTGTTCGGTGAACTATATGCACGGATTCTAGGGACAGGCAGCATTTAGGGACCATCAATCAATCTAGCACACAAGTTAACTATCAATCAGAAGTTGGTCCCCGAGTAACTCAGGATCGGTAGCGGTAATCCAGCTAACCAATGACTCACATTCTGATCCTATTAGCAGCTGTGACGCATGGTTGCACATTACTGCCGAAGCAGCCGTAGCCAAGGTTCAGCTCTTCACTAATAGTCTCATTGTCCGACCAAATGCAATGCATGAAGCACTAACGGGAGGTCTCTATGATGCAGACGAAATGAATAAGCAGGCTTATGTATAAACTGATATTTCTTACCCCATGGCTGAACGGTTATCCCTGCAACAAACATACAAGTTAGCAACAATTGCATAAACATATATGTTTTACCGTTCTTTAGTTTCCTGTCCGTCTCTGCATCAAACAGTTAGGTGTGCAAGAAGGCTAGCCTAGCATGCTCCCTAACGACCTGAATGCAGCTATCTCCATGAACTACCCAAGTATAGACACAACTCTTCTCAACAGAAGCACCGCCTCCCTCTAATAGCTACGCCCCCTAAGATCCCGAAGGACCTTTATGCAAGGGCGCACTATTAGTCTTACCCCATCGCATCACCATCCACCATCCCAATACCCTCGCCCCGAGCTCAGGGCGCGATATTAGTCTCCTACACATCGTTTTATCCTCCATCCACCGCAAGCACCCACATATCTCTTTCACAATAGCACACAACATGACAAGCACATTCATATCATCTTATCACATTCCTAATAGCCGCACCCCCAAGATCCCGTAGGACCGGACGTCAGGCGGGCTACTAGTCTAGCACACACAAGACAAGCATTTACTCTCTTATCAAAACAAACATTCAAGACAATCCATATGAACACGATGACAAGCAAACGTATGAACGATCTTTCAGTTTAGACTAGCATGGCACGGGTCTATTATCACATCAAGTAAAACATGCAGTTCTATCTTCTTAGCATAGCAATGGTTCTATCTCATTTTAGACAAGCATACATATTCTCTTAGTTAGGCAGCATATTCGTTTCAGTGACAAGCTATGTGAGTTCTCTTATTAGCATGCTGAGTCGGTTCTATCATTTTCTTATGAAAACATTTCTTCTTAAGCAACAAGCATTTAAAACTCAGATTCATTATTAAGTCGTGCAAGAATCAGAGAATGCAGTTCTGCCCACTCACCTTGATTAATCGGTCAGGAACTCTCCGAGAAGACTTTCGTTCGAGCAAGCAAGTCGATCCCACTTGTACAAAGTGCCGACGCGGAGCGGGGCACTACAGTACGTGCGTAGCAAGAGGTGAGGAAAGGAATAAATATAGTGTTTGAACAATATTTGAAAGTTAGGAAAGACATATAGAGTTTAGTTTAGAAGTTGTACGATAGTACGAGTTCCGTTCAAGAAGTCTCAGTTCTGAATGGTGTATTATGTAACGATCCGCTCCGCTCAACCCGGAGGGCCGATTCAAACGGCACAAGTGTAGTGAACTGACCTACCTTGCTCAACGATAAGACTCATTCGATGCAAAGGCATTCAGACTTGGACCTTCTAATGGAGTTTAGAATTAGACTTTTCAGAGGTGCGCTCGGAGTCTGCTCGGTTGATGCGATTCATCGCTATGGTGGGTGACCCCGGTGAACCTGTCTCTGCTTAGCTGCACGCGTAAGAAAAAAGAACGATAAATACTAGTTTCTAAGCGATAACCTTTGCATACTAATAAAAAGAGACAAATGCACATAACTAAGGGGATAACCCCGCCTTATCATTGCATAGAACATGGAGATCTTACTAGCTATCTGCGTAATCTGACTTATTAAGTTGAGTTGTAGTAATATGTGCCACAAAAGTAGTTTTTGAGTTCATATTGAGGCACCGTATTGCACGGAATGTGACACGGGATATAGTATAAATCATATTGCATACATAGATGAGGAAGACTATCAAGTAGTCGTTCCGAGTCAGGAGAGAAAAAGAAAAGAAAGTACTCGGGATATCCAGATCACTAAGGCAGTCTCAAATCAGGGAGCTGCACAAAGTAGAAAGATCCGAGTGTAGTCCTCGGCTAGATTCAACCGAGCTGAAGGCCTCAGATAAGAGAAACTGAGCAGAAAGTTCTTGGCTATGATTGGAAGTGGTGGAGTAGTTGCATGGTCACGGACAACTCATTGCGCACCAGGTAGAGAAAGAGTCCTCAACACGATTGTTGAGGCATCCAAATTGTGTCGGCCCGGGAGGACAATGCCAGTGTAGTCCGGGTAATATGATAGCTTAATTACTAGCAGGTGAGTGCGGGACGTCCAACAAGGCTTGCTACCGACCTGAAAAGACAGTTGACTCATCGGATGGTTTGGGATGCCTAGTAAGGCTCGCAACCGAGCTGAGAAGACTTGCCTAAGGGACAGAGACCGCTGGACTGGGATTAGGATAGGTTTACACAAGGCCTGACCTTAGCATTCCAATTAGATACCCCTTTAGATACTCTGCTACATCAACAAGAAAGAAGAAGATAAAAAAATGATGTCAAGGGCGTAGCAGTACTTTAATAACTACTTCAAAAATAGATTATCGGAACAAAGAAGGAAGCTCAAGCAAGTGACTACATTAGATAGATTGGCTGAAAGAGGTCGACAACGTGACCTTGGCTACCTGCCCGGCCCTAACTACTCCCAACGAGCCGTTCCATCCCAGATTATGTCCAATATGGCTAATAGAGCCAGTGATCTTCATATAGATAAGTTATGCATGCATAGCGGCGATCCGCATTCAGAAGAGGAGTAACATGAAGAAGTATAATGCACTATACTTTGCATATTTATAATGGATGCACGATATATGACATAGTTCGAGTAAAACATGTATGAGGCAGAGACACAATCATAACACTTAAATTGTATAGATGTTCTTAGTTACTTATTAGATTATTGATCATATTGCTGCGTATGACATGGAAGGCCGAATGGTAAGAAAGGTTAAGACGAACTCAGCTGATTTCAGTACGACACTCTTGATTCAGACACGAGTATTACTTTCATTATATTGCCATGAAACTGATCCCAAAGTAAATACTAGAAAGACAACATAATCAATCGGTACACATAACTAATGAACGTGCTTATTTCGTAGCATGGGCGAGAGTCCTCCCCACCAGTGCATTCAATGTACTGATACCCAACCAGATTTTATGCAGGGTGCAGGAATAACTCGTACATATGTGGAGATCGCTTAACGCATCAAGGCGTCGGACACGTACTTCGCGTCTTGGAGTGTGGCGTGCGGACCTGGAGCTCACATATATGAGACTTAATATATGGGAACATCATCATCCAGAGTGTTTGATTCAGTTGTAACCCTAAGGGCATATTCATTGTTATAAGAGAGAGAGAGAGAGAGAGAGAGAGAGAGAGAGAGAGAGAGAGAGAGCATGAGAGAGTTGTAATCTCGGCCTAGCGCTGCTTGTAATCTTTACTTTATTTCAACAAGAAGCTTGTTTTGGATTCAATACTTGTGTTTATTCTATGTTTTGCTATGACGACTCTGCGAACTAGTTATCAACGGTCGTTTCGGTATTTGGCTTGTGCGGGCGCAACTCCAGGCTCACGCGACATCACGTCTTGATGTGAACGATTGTCCCACGGGAGCGTTGGCGCGGTGATTCACGTCCAACGGGGGTGATCGATCCTGCGGAAGATCGAGACGTCACAGTTACTGTCACTACCATATTTTCAGAGTAGGGGCTTTATTGTCATTTACCATATTTATATTATTATGTTAATAATTGCATGATAGGTAATATACATATTATATTGTATTCATTAATAATATGGGTTAGTGGACTAGACTTGGCATGACCATGGACCTTGTATTAGACTAGACAAACACCCAATAGACTAATCCCTATGCTATTAATTAGATTCTAGTTAGATCCCTCACTTAGAATACTAAACCCCTCATTAAATAGTTCTTTATGACAAGCCATTGAGGGCAAATGAGTCATTATGCATTACCAAACCCTAACCCTAGCAAATGGTCGGCCCTATAAAGCAAGAGGGAGCCTCCCTCAAAGCCACTCATCATTCATGAAGAAACCCTAGAAATAGCCCTAAGAAAAATCCTTCTTTTCCTCCACAAATTTCAGATTTCTAAGCCTCAAATCCCTCATTCTTCCCTCATTAAAAGAGACCTAAAAGCTTGGACACAAGGAGTCTATAAGAAGAAGAAGCTACATTGAGAATCCATCTTCCAATAGGTAAAATATAGAAACCCTCTTTTAATTCATGTTTTAATCATTTGTTTGGCCATTAAGAGCCCACCCATTGATTTAGGGATGACTATTAAGGGAGAGCATGAGTCTATATTGGTTTCTTGATGATTCTCCATGGTGCCATATGTGAATTTGGGGGTTTTGGTTTTTAGGATATATTATTTCCCTAATTTTCGTAACCCTAATCATATATATATATATATATATATATATATATATATATATATATATATATATATATATATATTGTATATATAGATGTTTAATTGTATATTAGGGTTTATGCATTGAGATTTGTAGTGTATCATGAGTATCCCATATTTTGCACACTAAGTGCTTGATAAAATATTTACTAGGATATATACCTATTCATATAATATTTTGGATACATATACCTATATATATAATGTATATATGTATGTATGTATATGTAATGATGTATATATGTGTATATATATAGCATGGCACTGTGTGGGAAATGGTTTCCTCAATCATTGTAGTTCACTGTGTGACAGTTAATGTGTGTGGAAACTCCCTGTATGTGTGCACTGTGCTGTGCACAGTTGGCTGTGTTCCTGTGCATATGAGATCAAGAGTGTATAGGTGTAGGTGTATAAGGACAATGCATCAGATGTTAGTTGATGGTATGAGCTTGGGTATTAGCATAGGGGTTGAGTTTTAGAGTATTAGGGAAAGGTAGCAGTAGCAGTGAGTCGATACTGTGTTTCAGTGCATCAGCATTTAAGGGATGTGAGAGTCGGGTTCCTTAGTGATTAGTTTTTGTGCAGTATCGGGTTCCTGAGATATGGTGTGCCAGTATGTGAGGGATCGGGTTTCACTGTGTTGGCACTGATACCTCTGAGTATCAGTTGAGAGGCCAGTAGGAGCTCGGGTTCTCCAGTTGTGCACTGAGCACAACAAGTACATGGAGTTGAGTGTGGGTTAGTTGTTATGAGTGTTGTGTTTGAGTATGATACCAAGTGTATCGTAGAGTGGTTTGAGTGTTTAGTGTGTGGTGTATTGATGTGGCTGTGCATGAGATACTGGAGTGTGTGTGTGTACCTGTGTTGGGGAGATGGAGACTCGGGTAGTGTATCAGTTTTCAGTGTTAGGTATGTGTATGTCAGTCGAGTGAGAGTGTGTGTGTACCTGTGTTGGGGAGAAGGAGACTCAGTTAGTGTATCCGTTTTCAGTATGAGGTATGTGTGTGCCAGTCGAGTGAGAGTGTGTGTGTACCTGTGTTGGAGAGAAGGAGACTCGGGTAGTGTATCAGTTCAGTATTTCCTTTATGTGTGTATCAGTATCAACTTTGCATATATTTGCAGATTTTGCCTCAGTTTCAATTTTGATGTATTGGATACTTGGTGTCAGTTTGGTTATTATGTGGGTATCATATATTCTTTATGTTGCTTCCTAACTTTATCTGTGTACTAGTGTTAGTTAAGTTAATGGTTTATTAGTTTCTTGTTTAGTATATAGATAGTTAGATATGGATACTAATATATATATATATATATGCTATGTTAGTGGGTTTGAGTAATAGCTATTAGTATCCATGTACTAATAGGTATATGCTAATAATTAGCTATATTAACTATATTAACTATATGTTAGTTTAGTTAAGTATAGGGATTAGTATATAAGTAATTGTATATTTGTATTAGCTATATTTGATAAGGATTGAATTACCTTGGAATATCAAGGTAATGAGTCGATACTCAAGGTATTGGGCTTGAGTATCGAGATGGGTATATAGGTAGTGAGATACACATTGGTACAAGGCCAAGGTATCCTAATTTCATCGATTTGTTATAATATATAGTGTATTGACTTGTTAATATATATAAACTACTATTTTCATATTTAAAACTTGCGTAACTTAGGATATGGCATTTTGTGTGTCTTATAGTAACCTAGATTAATTAGTATAGCTTAGTTTCATAGCGTATCGACCTAGTATCCTAGTGTTAGACTCTATCCAAAACACCAATTTTTAGAGGCCGTTATGTCCCAATCCTGTGAACCAATCATAGTTTATTTACCCAGTATAATGCCTATATAACTAGGTTTAAAACCCTAAAACAATTTGAAAAACAAGAAAAACTAGTTTTCAAAATTAGAAAATTTGCGATACGGAGTTAGATACGTCAAATCGGATAAACCTCATCTCGTATCGGACCAGTCATAGGAGTAGGTTGAGAAGGAAGTGGATTGCACCGAAAGGCGCGTACAGTATTTTTTGAGGTGAGTGCTTTAGCGGAATTCGAATTAGTCGCATGTGCTAGACGAATTTGACCATTATTCGTCAAAAAATATTATATCATGACTTTTTAAAAAATTTCCAATTACTTTGTGCACGCTCATTGTATCGCGACAAGACTTGAACCATTGGACTCGTAGTGTTTGAATTATCCTGTGACCCAAGTTTTGTCCGATTCTGAGCCAGTCAACCGGATTACAGTTTTGCGGACCCTACAATCCAATTCGACAGTCGTTCATTGGAATCTAAATATGGACATATCGTTGAGTTCGTATTGTTGTTTAGGACAACCTATAATATTATGAGTTTAGAGACTTTATTTTTGGCACATGTTTCGGTGCACATATGAATTTCGTTTTGACACGAAACTGTAATTTTTGTCCCTGTCCAATTGGACTCATGGATATACTATTCTGACTATCTCACTCATTCCGAAAATGTAGGTGATATATTTTTTCAGCATTTAGAGATGTTCATCCATATTCCATCTTTTATACTACTGTTGACTTGTCGAGTTCATTGCTTAGACGTATTATAGACTCTTTTTGGAGACCAAACAAGTATGCCTTATTATTTTACTATTTTACCGTTTTATTTCATATTTTTGTTTATGATTCAGTTATATTATATGATCATGATTACTTGTATAGATATATCCAAAGTCCTAAAAACGTATATATAATAAATTATATATATTTTTTAAAAATTATAAAACTATTTTAAATATTATTTAACTAAACTTGTATACAAAGTTCTAAAAATATATTTATAACAATTTTAATAAAAATATATTCATATTATATTTAAGCTATTTTAATTTACTTGAATTTTTTAACGAGCGTTTTAACAATATATATATATATATATATATATATATATATATATATATATATATATATATTTTTGCTGATTATAGTTATAAAATAAGAGATTTTTGACAAAAATTGACAATGGCTCTTTATATTTTACAAAGATTTCTAAAATTTATAAAGTCCTCCTTAATTTTACAAAGATCCTAAAATTTTCCTTAAATCATGATCGTCTATAAAACTTATTTTTTTATTTTTTGCTGGAACCGGCCTTCTTGTCCCATTTCGCTAAAAATATTGAACAAGCCAAAGAGGTCACAACAAGCCGGCGGCTGTGAACACAAGTCACAATGTTGCTTTGTTTGTGTATATTTATTTTCTATATTTTCAACTTTTTATGAGAAATTTTAGTTATATAATTGGCAACATGTAATGCTATCAAACGCAGAGAGAGAGAGAGAGAGAGAGAGAGAGTTGTTGTCAGTGCTGATGGCCTGTAATTCTCGTTTACAAGCTTCTGCTTTCGCAGCAGTAGTTCTTGTGATTGCAGGGCTTGCAGCCACCTGCTGTAACTCTTCGACGACGTCGTCGATGTCGGTTTATAGGGGATCCAGCGGCGGATGCTTCAACGGCTCCTACGACCACATCCACGAATGCGGATGCGCGCCGTTGCGTTATCACAGCGCGTACATCTTCCAGCAAGACGGAGGCGACACTGCCGAGCTCTTCAACGAGGAGGGCTGCGCGGGGACTCCCCAAACCACCTTTAAGTCGGGTGCTATCAGTTGCGAACCCTTCGGCTGGCGGAGCATTCGTATCACCTGCGTCCCTTTGATCCAAGATTGAACCAAAATCTTCTTCTGGTCCGTGAGGTTTGAGTGTTAAATAAATGTGTAAGCAAAGTCGTATACGTTACCAAGTATCCCCATGAATTAAGCTGGTTTGTCTTTGATTACAGAGAGTTGCATGATAGAGTTATTTATTTCATCCAAAAAGACGTAAGGCTCTAAGTACTCCCGCGATCCACCGTCCTCTTTCCCTCCTGTCCCACAACAGTTTTGTTGGAAACGAAATACGAAAACCGTTTTTCAAACCAGAAGGTACATGTGAGAAAACCGAACAAAACGTACAAACTAAAAAATATCAAACACAAATTTCAGACACAGAAATTTTTACATGAAAAATTCAGATGAAAAAAACTATGGGACGATCGGAGTTCAACCCTGAAGAACCTCCACTAATGGAATAAAGAGAATACACCATCTACAAGCACCTCACCGATCAAACACGGATCACCGCAACTCTTTGGAACAGAAAATATATTACAACCACGAAAAAAAAGACAATGAAAAATTCTCCAAATTGATCTCCTTCTTCGAAACAGCCTCAAATCCTTCTTTCTCCTCTTCAAAGTTGCAATGACTCTCTTGTCACATTTTTTTCTCTCACTTTGTTGTATATTGCATGAGCCTTTTTATAAACCCATAAATGTTCCAATACACGACGTTCGATATACTTTTCGAGCTTTTCCGACACACGGATGACGCTCGTCGCACTCCGGGGTATTCTCCACATAAGTTGGGAACCCCACCCACTCCAACAAATTTCCCCCTTCACAATTCTGTGGAGGAGGTCGTCATCCCGACGATCCGCCTGCAGTAAACTTTTTCCTTGGAAGAATCTTTGTGAACATGTCTGCTCCGTTGTCATCTGTATGAACCTTCTCAAGCGCCGCTTCCTTCTTTTCCACAATATCTCGTATCCAATGATACCGGATCTCAATGTGCTTGGACCGGCTATAAAATGTCTGGTTCTTCACCAAGTGAATAGCACTCTGACTATCGCAAAGCAAAGGATACTGCTCTTGCTTAAGCCTAATTTTCTGCAACAGATTCTTCATCCACAACAACTCCTTGCAAGCCTCCGTCGCCGCAATTTTACTCTGCCTCTATCGTCGACAAGGCAACACACTTCTGCAACCGCGACTGCCACAATATTGTTCCACCAACAAACATCATCACATAGGCCAAAGTCGATTGCCTCGTGTCTACATCTCGAGCCATATCAGCATCGGTATACCCAACCAGCTTTGGCTCGTCAAGACCAAAAAAAAGTCTCCAATCGACAGTACCCTGAAGATATCGTATAATCCACTTGACCCCACTCAAATGTACCCTTCCAGGATTGGAAGTATACCTGCTAACTGTGACAACTGCGTGAGCAATGTCTGGCCTCGTACAAACCATAACATACATAAGACTTCCTACAATTGAGGCATATAGAGCCCGCTCCATATCTTCCTTCTCGTCCTCAGTAGATGGACACTGCTCCTCAGTGAACTTAAAGTGACCCGCAAGGGGGTTACTCACTTTCTTCGACCCGTCCACCCCGAAACGTTGAATTACCCGATGAATGTACTTCTTTTGGGACAAGTGTAGCAGCTTGGACTCTCTCTCTCTCTCTCTCTCGGTTGATCTCCATCCCAAGAATAGTCTTCACTGCGCCAAATCCTTCATAGAGAAGGCCGCGTCCAGTTGGTGCTTCAACTCCGCTATCCTAGTAGAATTTTGACCCACCAGTAGTAGTATATCATCAACATAGAGTAGTAAAATAATGAAATCATCCTCGACAAAGTACCTCACAAATACACAATGGTCTGACGTTGTCCGTGCGTAACCATGCTCCCCCATAAAAGACTCAAACTTCTTGTACCACCTTCTCGGAGCCTGCTTCAGACCATACAAGCTCTTCCTCAACTGTCAGACCAAGTGTGACTTGCCTTTCTTACAGAATCCCTCTGGCTTCTCCATGTACAACTCCTCCTCAAGATCACCGATGAGGAATGCCGTATTTACGTCCATTTGCTCGACCTCCAACTTAAAACCGGTTGCCAATGCTAGCACCACCCGAATAGACAATTGCTTGATGACTGGCGAAAAGATCTTATCATAATCTACGCCTTTTCGCTGACCATAGCCTTTAACTACCAGCCTCGCTTTGTATCGAGGGCGAGTAGCATCATTTGTCTGCTTCACTATGAACACCCATCGATTCTTTAGAGCATTCTTGTCCTTTGGCAACCGCATCAGATCATAAGTAGAGTTGGCCTCCAAGGAACTCATCTCCTCCTGCATGGCCTTCATCCACTCCTGCATGTGTTCGTCTTCCATAGCCTCTGCGAAACTTTTGGGTTCTCCACCGTCAGTCAGTAGCATATACTCACCAGGTGAGTATCTCGTAGATGGTCGACGCTCTCTATCGCTCCTCCTTAATGGAACCACTGGTGCTGGTTGTATACCAACAGTCTCCTCCTCAAGAACTGCCTCCTCGACATGCTTATCCGCCTGAAGATCACCCTGACCACCATTAGCGGTCTGATGATCAAGGTTGGGAGCAACTTCATGTATTAGCTCCCCCATAACTAGATCCTCTGTGATATCCTCTGAAAACTACTCGAAGCAAAATGACTCAAACTCAGGCAATTCCTCAGCCTCAAAAGGCATCTTGAAATCCTAAGTGTTGGTCATGGTCTGATCCTCGACGAATACCATATCCCTGCTTCTGTAGAGATTTCTTTCCACTGGTTCGTAGAGTCTATAGCCAAACTCATCCCGACCGTAACCGACAAAGAAGTACCGTCTCGTCTTTGGCTCAAGTTTGGATCTCTCATCCTTCGGTACATGCACGAAGGCCTTGCAACCAAACACTCGCAGGTGATTTTATGACGACTCTTTGTTGTACAACACTTTGTCAGGCACATCATCCTGCAAAGGAGCACTAGAAGATAAATTAATAAGCACCCGTGTAAAGAGTCTCACCCCAATAGCTACCCGACAAGGTTGCTTCTGACATCAAACACCGTACCCTTTCCATCAGCATCCAGTTCATGCGTTCCACTACACAATTGAGTTGAGGTGTCTTTGACGGAGTCTTCTGGTGTCGTATCCCTTCTCTCTGCAGTATGCATCAAACGAACCGATATATTCGTTGCCATTGTCCGACGGAACATATAGCAGCTTCTTGCCCGTTTTTCTTTCAACGGAGGCCTGAAACTCTTTGAAAGTGGGCATCACCTGATCCTTGGTCTTTAAGGTATAGACCCAAATCTTCCTAAAATAATCATTAATAAAAGTTACAAAGTAAGAAACACCACCAATAGATTTTACCTTCATAGGACCGCAGACATCCGAGTGAATCAACTCGAGCAACGCCGGCTTCCTTGAACTTGGGTGACTTTGGAAAGACACCATATTTTGCTTTTTCTCCAAATAGTGCATGCACCTCCCAATCTTTGTAGACTTGAGTCATGGAATCACCTTTCTGTTCACCAAGTAGCTCATCCTCTTCTCGCTGATGTGGCTGAGCCGCATGTGCCATAACTCAGTAGACGCGTCAGTAGCTGCGTTCACCTCATATGCCCCCTGTGCGCTCCCTTCCATATAGTAGAGTTCAGACCTCTTGCTTCCTATGGCAATCACCATCGAATCTCTAGAAAGCTTCCACTGATTGTTCCCGAAGAGATTGAAGAAACCCTCGTCATCCAACCTTCCAACCGACACCAGGTTGAAACAAATATCGGGGACATGACGAACATCTTTCAGAACAAAAACTGCACCTGTCTTTGTCCTAAAATGTACATCTCTAATGGCAACTACCTTTGACACATCTCTATTTCCCATCTTCAATACTCTATAGTCGTCTGTTGTGTAAGTAGCAAATAGTGCCCTATTGTGAGATACGTGTGCTGAAGCACCTGAGTCCACCAGCCAAGAGTTGTCATCGCAGACGAGATTCATAACTACCGCATCACCTACAATGATCAGATCGCCTCCATGTGCTGAGGCTGTCGTTGTAGTTTTCTCTCCTTGCTTCTCTCTCTTCCAAGCGAAATAGTTTTGCTTGATGTGACCCTTCTTGCCACAATGATAACACTCCGAGTCCTCGTACCGACCCTTGGACCTTCCCTTACTTTTGTCTCTGCCACTGCCTGGACCCCTGTTTTTATCCCTTTCGCGGCTCTCTGAAACAAGCGCCTCTGAGTGGGATATGGATGAAATAGCCTGAGAATGTCTCCGCATCTCTTCATTCAGTACCCCGCTCTTGGCAAACTCTAGACTGACCACGCCTTCCGGAGAAGAAGTGATCATAGACACTTGTACGGGCTCCCATGAGTCTAGTAATGTACACAACAACCATAGTCCCTGAACCTCGTCGTCAAACTTGACTTCCCATTGAGGATAGCTGGTCAACCATGCCCTGGAACTCACTCAAATCATCCGCAATGGATGCCCCATCTTTGTACCGCAGGCCCATCATCATCCGAATCAGGAAGAATTTATTTATCCTGGTCTTCTTCGCATACAAAGATTCCAGCTAATCTCATAGTGTTCTCGGGTGCTCAAAACTGGCAACATTCTACACGTTCTCGTCAACGAATTGCCTGATGTACCCACATACCTGTATATGCTCGAACTTCCTGTCCTCTTCAGATTTGTCACTAGGCCTATCGGAAGCAAATTCCGGCAGATGTAGCTTCTTGACAAATAGTAGATCCTTCATTTTGCTCCTCCAATAGTGATAGTTTGTACCATTCAGGTTTATCATGCGTCCCATCTTCGCGTCCATCTCTCCTTTCTGGTTTTCTTGTCAATTTGAGACAATTACTTGACACTAACTTACTATTTGGGAAGAAAAAAATTCAGGAAGTGACAGTGTTTATTAAGAGGAAAAAAATGACGAAAAGAAATTTGAGGATAAAAAAAATGTTTTCCTACTAAAAAAAAATTCTTCAAAAATAGAAGAAAAATAGAGATAGAGAACTTTGGAAGAATTTACTCAACTATCCCTCAGAAAGGTAATTATAAATTATGATTTGAGAAACCAAGGACTAAATAGTAATTATATGTAATTAATCAACTTCAAATAAAATTTATTTTTTTTACTTTTCCTACTCTTAGTTTTTGGCCATCCAAATAAGAGAAAAATTAACTTTACCTTCATTTTTCTTCCACTGATTTTCCTTCCATTTAAAATTTTCTCTCTCCCAAAAAAAGTTCACAAATGGGAAGTAAGTCTTAGATTCATACAATACATATGTTACGTCGATACAATCCATATGTAACTTAACAATAGAATTTTTTGGATTCCATGGTTTATAAAATAAGGAAATTGTAATTACCAAGAAGACTTTTACAATATTTTAGAATTTTCAAGATGTATTACCATAAATATCCTCAATTTATTACATTTTTAAAAAATAAAATTATAGCTTTTCTTATAAATTAAGGATAATTTTGATAACAAATTTAAAAATCGTGGACATTGTAAAAGCTTCATTGGCAATTATAGTTGCCTAAAATAATAATAAGAATCTAATAATCCTATGTATCAGTTATAATGTTGTAATCAAATTATGAGGAGGTTATAATCAAGGTATGCATTGGGCTTGGGAGACTTGAAATCCGCTTCAGGTAAGGCTTGATCAAATTCGAGTTAGTTCGGCCCGTACCTAGTCAATTGGCCGGCCCAGTTCACTCTCATTATTGATTCAGGTAGGTTTGCCTCCCAGATCAGCAGGACTTGCCCGACCCTTACTCCCTTAAGGGTGTCACTTCTGATTCCGTTGAATAGATAAGTCATTACGGACGTGATATCGTACAAGTCGAAATTATACTTGTATAAGACAAAAATATGCATGTCTTATGTCAAGTCTCAATTTTGTTGAATCAATAAGTCGCTACTAGACATAATATCGTACAAGACTAAATTGTACTTGTACAAGGTATGAACGTGTGCATATAACAAATAAATTGAATATAAGATTGAATCAACACAATAGTAAAAATATGAATGCAATAACATATGAAGAAATAATATTATTTAATCATAATCTTGCAACGGAGTATAAATTTCTCATAGAACAACTAAAATATAAACTCGGTTTACATTTAAGAATTTGACAAAATATCATGAAATAATATTATTTGTTTCATATATTATGCCCTTTATTACATTGTGTGGATTGTCCCACTGTATCAGTATTCGTATATGGAAACACAAGTATTTATCATATATTGTATTTTCTTGATTTTTATGATTTTTATATCGTAATCAAGGATAATAGATTTTTGCGAGACGATTCATTAATTATTGGTATCATGCTATGATGATATTAGTGGATTTGGATATTAATGCTTTTACTAGTTTTTAAGATTTTCTCGTTTCACGTACATCGAGGATCATGCGAGAAGCCTCGTACAATACTATAGTTTTCAAGAAAATTAATTAACGACTTATACAACTTAATATATTTGTGAGTTTATTGAGACTGTAGACTTTCTGAGACTTGTAGAGACTAGGGTAGAATCAAAATCTCGAGAATTAGGCTTTTCCTAATTTTACTGTCAAACAATATACTATACAGTATATTGCTTAGTCTACTCTCCCTACTATGAGATTGAGAAAGGGCCATTGGATCTCATCCAATGGTTGAGACAAGTCCTAGGGATTTATATATGTCTTAACCCTTTCATTACTTAATTTTTTTTCTTTTCCCTCTCTTATTTTCCTCTTGAGAGCCAAGAAAGGGAGCTTGTATTCCCCTCTGTTCCACTCCATTGTCTCTACTTCCCGCAGGCTCACAAAGGTTAAGGGAGCGAGGCTTATGATTTTAAGCCAGCCTGGTAGAGGACTTTACATGAGCTAGCATTGTAGGCCCCATATCGATTGCATGGCCCTCCTTTAGGCAAGTATATCCTGCTCTCAATATGAAATTGCTTTCGATTTAGGTTTTAATACGGTATTCATGGTTTTAATTGGGTTTTGATATGATTTTCATGTGAACACTTATGTTTTCTCTTTGACTTCAACTTGCATTATTTGTAATAGGGAGTCTGGTCATATCGAGTCCTTTTTCCTTGACAGAACTCAAATCAATCGAGTATCAATCATTTTATTATTATTTTTAGGTTTTGTCGATAAAATGTGATTATGAGCATTTCATACTTTTTGGATTTTGATTTTGTTATGTATCAGTCACCGGACGACCAATTCCATGCTTTATGCTACATGTTTCTGTCTTTATTGGTCATAAAATTGTGTAGACAGTATACTGCCCAGTATACTGCTACAAAGTAAAGTTATGTATAATGCGCTATATCCCCAAACACTATATTGGATAGTATAGTACTTGCACATGATTTATATATATTTCTCTTTGTGCAGAGAATATATACTGGGTAGTATACTGACCAATTTACTGTCAGTACAGAAATTGAAGATGATTCAAACAATGAGGAGCTGGCCTAAAATTTTAAAACTTTAGACGATTCTTAAAGTTTGAGAAATCAAACCAAAGGAAGAAAAATGTCAACGACGAAGAACCTGTGTGCTACAACTGCAAAAAAATTGGCCACATAAAGAAGGATTGCCCTACTGATAAAAAGGAGAATCACTATGAACGTACAAGCAAAGGAGGATCATCATCTCGTAAATATGAAAATACAAGCATATGGTACGAAAGCGAAGCAAACGAATCCGAAGAAGAAAGTCCTCAACATGTTACAAATGTATGCCTAATGGCATTAACCAACGAGGTACAAGATAATTTTTATTTGAAGAATTTTCTTATGATGAATTATCTGACGCTTTCAATAATTTATTTAAAGATTGCAAGAATCTTACAAGTAAATATAAATAAGCTAGAAAAGATATTAAATCTTATCACCTTGAAAATGAAAATCTTGCTTGTTTATTGGATGAAGTTATAGACAACTCTTTTTTTGACAACTTTGCTGAAATATCCAAACTTAAGCTTAGCCTGCATGAATCACTTGAATACGTCAAGAAAAGTGCACAAGAACATGCTAAACTTAAGGAGGAATTAAAGTAAAAAAAGAAGGTATTCTATTGCTTCACTTAGAACTGATGCTCTTATTTCTAAATATGATGAGATATATGCTGTTAATAAAAGATTAGAAGTTCGATTGAGTAAACAAATTGTTAAACCAATTACTCAATCAAGCACTAAACACATAACTAAACACAAAGTCACCCACGATAAATCAAATACACGGGAAGCAAGCAAGGCTAAAGCTTCACACAATCACGCCTTCTACTATAAGTATCCAAGGAGGACATAACACACCACTTCACATACTCATACTTCTACACCTAGAACAAATGCCTATGCTACATGTCATTACTATGGTTTAAAATGACACATTTCACATCACTGTAAGGTTAGAAAATTGGTTGATATGAATATGTATAAGTGGGTTCCCAATGCTAATTATCAATATGGATCCAAATCTTGGATACCAAAGTCTTTGCCTACTAATGCAGGTAGAACACTTTATGTGAAAATTTAGCACCAAGGAGTACGTTAGTGATAGCAATGCTACAAATGTCATCTTCAAAGCAATTGCACCAACATTAGTATATCCACTCGAGCCACTTTGGTAACGTGCTAATTGATTCTCCTTAGGATGGCTAAAATTGTAGAATCTAGCTTGTTTTAATTAATATATAGCTACTAGCTCTTATTGATATCTTTCATTTTTTATCCAAATTAATATGAGATATATAAAACTAGCATGATTAGTTTAATTTTTTTTAAATTCATGGCTAGTTATTTAGCTTAAGTTATTAGTTCACATTGTGGAGTCATTTACTAACTTTCTATTAGTATGACACACTTATCTATGCATGCTTTGTTACTCTTAGTATACTTTTCTAAAAAACTATACATATCACTTGATTTCATAGGATCTTGAGTTTTTGAATTGAGTTAATTTTTTATTATTTTAAGATAGTTTCTCATCAATGATTTGTATTCTAATTGTCATACTTAATATAATTGGTTTTCATAAATATATATGTTTAGCACAAGTTGTTTATTACTTAAAAGATACATATTTTTTGTGCTTGCATATATACATTGGTAGATTCTCAATATAAAACTATGTTTTTGACCAATTATTGAATATTACTACTGATATATGACTAGAAATTAGACATCATTTTCTTAGAGATCATCAGTTACACGAAGATATCTGTTTAGGATTTTGAATATCAATTAGCTGATATTTTTACAAAACCCTTAGTTGAATATCGCTTCAACTTTATTCATCGAGAATTATGAATTTTAACTTTAGATGCTGTATAGAGATATAAGTTGCTTCTATTCTTTTCAAATCTATAATCTTTACAATAATGATTACTTTTTGGGTACACGCCAAAAGTGCCCTTCTGTCGAAAAGGTGTAATAAGCCTAAGAGACATGGTAATTAAGTGTTCTCGTGACCACCACTAGCTGGGATCCGGCCCTACAGCTAACCAAAGATGATCAATGCTTTATAAAATATATGATTTGCTAAAGACTATCCTGCACTTATTTTTATAATATAGTCGCGAATTCAAACTCTTTATTCTGACTTAAAGTTTGTGAAGTAATTCTAATGCTTGGTCTTTTCAAAAATTTGATATCAGCATATGCTCATATTTTCACTTATATTGTAACTTTCATGCTTCAAGAAAATATTTCAAGTTTTTTTTTATTTTCATGTATGCAACAATTTCTATATTTTGCATGATTTACAAATTATGTATTCATTTATTATCTGTATGTGTTTCTTCACTCTACATTTATGTGCAACATCAACGATTTTGGAAGAGTTTTTCCATTTCGATCAAATAAAAAAGGGGGAGAAGAAGAATGATACAAGAAGAACAATAAAAATGATACAAAAAGAAGAAGAAAAAAGAGAACAACAATGGGGAGAAGAAAAAGAATTACCTATTTCCTAGTTCAAAGCTCAAATTTGCAAGTTTACTCTCATAAATTGTGGAGGAGCATAACAGATCGCATCATACTATATTTGTATTAATGTATCGGTCATAGTTTATAAATTATCAAAAATAAAGAGATTATTGGCACAAGCAGGTCACGGTCAACTTGATTTTGACAATCGACAAAATCCTGATTCGATATATACAAATACAAACTAAAGATTGCTACATACAAGACTGTGACACTGTAACAGTACAAGATTGACGAAGACTGCAACAGAAGAGTAGGTTTTTGGTCTATGTATTTGTATTTTATTTTGAGTTTATAAATATGTACATCGAGTCAAACTAGCATTAGGAAGCTCAAACCTATACCTGACTCAAACCCAACCATTCAGGCCACAAAACCAAGTCCACAAAATGACCCCAAAACCTAGTCAACTAGACTGAACTATTCTGATCTGGAGAGACAAAGATCTGGCCAAACTCGGGACAAACTCGTTCCCTACTATCAAGTCTTCCAGGATTGCCTTGGTCATCCACAAGATTATGGTGTAATATTTAAATTTATGAACGTTGGGGCACCAAACTCTGGCCGAACTCGGTTTAGAAAAATCCTATAAATAGAGATAAAATTATACTATTTCAAATACTCAATCTTATTCAATCATCTTTTCTATTCCATACTCTTTACCTGAGATAAATCATTTTCATTCCCAAGAGCAACTCCCATAGCCTTCTAGTTCCAAGTGTGATCTCGGTTAGAAGTCTCAAAGAGTGGTAAAAGCTTGGGAATCAAGTTTTTGTTCAAGTGTTTGAAGTTGGCGAGTACTTCGGATCAAAGCTCGTGGTGTTATAAGAAGTCAGCAAGCCTTCAGATCAAAGCTTGTGGTTGTAAGCTATTTCATAAATAGTGGATTAACATCAAGTAGAGTTCTCGAGACTGGATTAGTCCTCCATGAGAGAAACCTGTATACATTGAAGTTAACATTTGTGAATTCTTGCTTTGCATAATTTACTATTGCTTAGTTATTACTCATTGCATATTTTCGTACTTATCCGCATTTATCTTTTAAGTTGGTAATTGCCTTATATTAATTAACTGGATTATTGTCACACACTCTATTCATCCCCTCTAGAGTTGCCCTTTATATTATACCATTTTGTACTGTATTGATACCATATCGATTTCCAACCACATCTTATTGTAGCACACTCTAGTATATAGTTATTGTAGCAACGTGGGTTGCTAGCTTATCTTATGCCAAGGTTTGTGAATGTTAAAATACTGTTGAGTTTTGCATTTTTCATAATGTATAGGATGGATTCCACGGATGCCTATGGCCAAAAATTCAAATAAAAATATTTAGGAGTTAGTAACTAAAATAATCACCTAGATTCAATAGGAGAGAAGGTTTCCAGGTTACATACAGTCCCCTTATCCTGGTCATATATTGATTTGGAGCTCTCCATCGTAAGTGGCACACTTCTAACACACCGTCGAGTGATATAATACTCTATTTTTTATTCATTACTGTTTTGCCTGGATAGTCTGAATAAACTATAATGCCTGTTCACTACCAAATATTGTCCAAATAGCGACGCTATTAGCGACGTTATTATAAAATGTCGCTATTTTTTTAATTTAGCGACGTTAATATATCTCGTCGCAGGTAGTCGCTAATAGCAACGTTTGGCATTATTCAGGGACATATTTTAGTAAAATGGAAATCAATGTTGTTAGAGCGCCGCTAAACGTCGCTAATATTTTAATTATAGCGACATTTATTTATTCAAGTTATAGTATATTAATATATTAGCAACGTTTAGCGACGTATATTTAGGATGTTGCTAAATTATTTTATATAGGGTTCAAGATTTCATTTTCCTCCATTCTCTCGATCCAATCCCCAAAATTTCAAACCCCCTCCCTCCGGCGAAGTCCTCCCCTCGGCCGTCCTCCTCCCTCCGACGAAGCCCCCCCTCGTGCAGCTCCTCTCCAACATCGCGTCTGCTCCCTTCCTCGTCCTCTCCTCACTCCAGCGTGGTCCTTCTTCCCTCCGACGCGTCTCCTCCCCTCCAACAAGACTTCTCCCCTCTGACGCGATCCGCTACGTCGATCCCTCCCTCAGGCTTTCTTCCTCCCCTCCTTTCTGCTTGGCAAACCCTAACCCTGACCCAAAAAAAAACTAGGACACACATAGGGACACACACACACACACACACACACAAACATACACGTACACACATATGCACACAAACGCACACAGGGACACAAACACATATAGATACAAGAACACAGATGGACACACACACACAGGGACACGACACATGAAGTGAAGATGTGGAGAAAGAGATATCTGAATGACGATGAGCTAAGGGATGCTCAGTTGTATATATTACTCAACTGCGACGAGGATGAAGTGAAGATGCTAGAGGGGTAAGTAATTAATACATCAATATTTAAGTCATCTTAATATAATCGTATATGCTAATATTGTCACACTAATTGGGTGATGTTTTATTGTTTTTTAGCACATTTAATAATGAGGTAAGATCGATGAGACCATATATAACAGATGTAGAAGTAGAACAGGAAATGAGACTTCATTTGCCTTCTTGGTTGAGTGCATATGTAAGGATCTTTTTGTGTATACACTATACGAAATAATTAACATAACGTTGAACTTAATATCATTTTCATGGTATTTAGGTCGATCGTTCCCATACAACACTCGAGAATGAGTCTATTAGAACTATAGCCAAGGGACCACTTTATGCCGTCAAAATCTGGCCAAGCTACCGTGTGAATGGGTTTAGGTTCAAGTTAACAAAAGTCCTGATAAGAGATAGCTTCTTGGATCTCGATTCTATGAAAAATAGTTATTTGTGTATCAGATATTTGAGCTACAAAGATGTTGATCCAGACAATGATTTCTATGGTATCTTACGGGAGATTGTGGAGTTAACATATAATTATGGAACAGAGCCTACTAAGATCGTGTTATTCAGGTGTGATTGGTTCGATCCGATCCAAGATCAAAGTTAAAAAATAGACAAGCATGGTCTTGTGGATATAAACTACCGGCATCGATATCAAGGCTATATTATCCTATCAAGTCAGGCACAGCTCGTGTACTTCACAACTTATCCTAAATGGGGAACAACGAGGTCGAATTGGTGGGCAGTATGCAAGATAAAAACTAAAAATACCTTTGACGTTAACTTCTGAACAAATAGCTGATTCAGTAGATTGCACTAGTCTCAGGGACATGCCCACAAGAGGATTGAGGGATAGAAGGAGCTGCAGGCCAACAAGGAAAAGAAAATAACTTATAATGAGGATAAGCTACCTATTATAACAAATATTATAGACGGACTCAACATAAGTTTCTCATTACACGTCTAATCTTGTGGAAGAGGTAGAATTATCCAAAGAGGAAGACAAAGTAGATGTAAGTGAAGATGAGGAGGAATAAAAAGAGGAGGACAAGGAAAACGAAGAAGATAAATTTTCAGAAGATGATTGAAAATAAAATAAAATCTATTTAGAACTCTAGCCATGTACTGTTTTTGTAATATGGAATATAACATCTATTTTAACTGTTTGGATACATGTATTTGAATCTATTATCAATTATATTTTTTGTTTGCATCTATCTTACCAAATGACACCCATGACCTGAGCACATACACGTCACTTTAGAAAGGTACCTCCTACTGTTAAGGAGGAAGTGACTGTTAAGGAGGAAGTTGCACCTCCTACTGTTAATTGGAAGCAATTGTTAAGGAAGAAGTGGCAACTCCTACTACTAAGGAGGAAGTGGTACCTCCTACTGTTGGGCAGGCACCAGCTCAGAGGGGGAGTTCCAGTCACCCAGCACCTATAGCGGAGATTGATTACCTAGATGCTGCTTATGCGAAGTATTTGAGGGACTGGGTTCTGCCCCTACGTATTGGATTTTCTTGAGAGTTTGAGAAATTGGATAAGATATATGGTGTGAATATGATACTTTTATTATTCTTATTGTATGATTGTGATACTTTTATATTGTGCTTATTGTGTGACTGTGATACTTTTATTTTGTGTTTATTGTGTAACTATGATATTTTATATACTTTTATGATATTTTGTTCCCAAAAAATTCAACGGAGGGTTGCTCCGGGTCTGTCTATTTTTATGAACTGTTATAAGTTTCTGTATTTATTTTATCATCATATGTTATTAATAGGTATGACATGACGACAAGGATCATACGGAGGTAGATCCTCTAGATGGAGTGCTCCTCTGATACCGGCTACTGGTTTCACATCCTCGTCGCGAGTACTCCAGAGTACCGACCCGTCACATCTCCGACTCCGTCAACGGTACGTGACAGTACTCCTGGGACCAGCAGTTCTATGCCTTAGACTACTCTCCCGTCCAACCTTCCTCCTACTGATGTCACCATGGAGACAGGAGCAGATGGAGGAGGTTGAGCCGACTCTGTCTGTGTATGATCATAGCGATCCTCGATGTGCGCCTCCGGGCGAGACGAGGATAGAGATTTTGTAGGACGGACCTAGCAAGTAAGTTAAATAGTTAATATTTTCTAAATGACTATATCTATATATTTATGAATCTAATTATCATTGTAAATATATCGTCCATCGGTGGTACATAGAGCACTGGGGTATTTTCTGAGGCAGAACTATGGTGGGCCTTGGATCAACTACTCAGATGCTCCTGAAGATAATAAGGCATTTTATTTTGCCCACTTCAAGGTAAAAATATTTACTTTTAATATCAATAATCATTTATGCATATTATGTAACTATCTATTTTACTTATTGTAGAAAACCTATTTTTATCCACCATACTGGGCTGAGAAGATTGAGGAGCAGTTTTCTGTCGTCGCTGCCAAGCTGATCCGCAATGCGATCAATGACTAGACGGTCCGTGATCTTGACGGTGAACCGATCCACGGTTAGATCATGCCTCAGCAGTAGACTATGATAAAGGCGAGATTCGACGAACCCAAGTACAAGTAACGGTCGGAGAAGGCAAAGACGGCTAGGTCAAAGGCAGAAAAGTGGTATTGTGGCTCAATTCCGATGACAAAATATTTTCGTCGTCTGGTATATCTTCTATTGGATATATATTATTTTAATACAAGTTTGATAAGATATTTAATTTTTATAACAAATAATATAATTTTTAATAGGTATAGAGGGGTGAGGATGCCAACATGGTGACAGTCTTCTTGGCCACCCATCGGAAGGGCAAAAAGCTCATCGATGAGACGGCTACGTAGACCTATGTATGTTTTACTACCCTGTGTTAGTTTTAATATAACTTAGAAAATATGCAAATAGATATCTATATACTTAGTAATAAGTAACTTAGACATTAGCAACCACTTTTCTAGGATGAGTATCTTAAACTACGAGAGCGAGCCACTGCTAGTGCACCTACAGAGGGATGAACTGGTACTATCTCGCAGCCCTCTATAGCTCCGTCGGTGGACGAGCTTTGGTTGACCGTCGTTTGTAGACTTCAGAGGGGTACGCATGACGGTATAGGATCCTACGGCACCTATGTTATGATGCAGTGATCTAGGTCCCCCTTTGTCAGTGTGCATTCCTCGTAGCCTTCGCAGGCGTCGGCATGAGCCTAGGAGAGTATTGACTATCAGATTTTTGACCAATGTGATGAGTTTCTACGGAGGATTACGCGGTGGCCATAGTCTTAGCGGCAGACGGACGATGCGACGATCACCGCACATTTTGATTCGCTCGAGCATAGCCTTATGGAGCTCAGGACTCTAAGCCATATGACAGACCATAGCCTTATGGAGCCGAGGACTTTGGGCCAGATGAGAAAGCGCAGCTTGGCAACCCTGGCTACATTTACGGAGCGCAGACAGACGGAGCTGGAGGGGTCGCATACGGCCATGAGTGAGTCACTTATGAGGATCTATGCGGTACATGATTTATTGAGCTGGTCGGTGGCGGAGAATACTTCGAGGGTGGTAACTGTCACGCCCCGTGCCCCTGAACCCGAGGGGCCGCCCGACCGGACCACCGCCTCACCCCCGTAGCCGTATTGAACCGGACACGAATCACCGTACCTCGGCACCACCGGACGCGAATTACCGCACTTATCCTGCGGGTGAGAGGAAGGGATGGCCCGTTCGAATATATCGGGACGTGATGCCGTGCGAGCCTGGGGTTGCGCCCGCACAAGGCTTTATCATTTAAGTTTGTTTTTTGGCAATCATCGCATCAATCATGTAAGCAGCGGAAAGGGACATCGTTGTAATGCAATACATTTAGCCAAATGAGTATTCGGGACAAATCGAGGGACTGGGTTCTTTTATGCAAAGGCATTCGTTCCATACATTATGCCCCCTTATACGATAGCAATCTCAGGGCACAATCGAAACCAGGATTCCAGGTCTTAGGGACTGAAGCACGCCTATCGCTGCATCGGACGATCCAGTACCTGCAAGTAAGTAAACTGTTGGTGGGTCAGCACTTTTATAAGTACTGGTGAGATAAAATAACTGAACAGAAACAAGCATTCACTAAAACCAACACTAAGTAATCATGTTATAAAATATTACATTACTAGTGATCTTTCTAGTTTTACCTAGGTTCGTTTCATGCAGTTCAATAGCAGAGTCATATTACATTGTTTGGAAACATCTTTAAAAATAGAGTTTCATATGCAATAAGCAAGCAAGCCGTTCGTTCTGTTTCAGGGTGTGCACAGCGTGTCTCATGAGACTCCAGGGACAATGCATAGCTAGACACACATACACATCTTAGGGGAAGTCCATCTATCCAAGCCAACACAATAAACTTAGCTATTTGCAGGGCGGTCCCCGAGTATTTCAGGATCGACAGCTGTTGGACCAGCATACCAATGACTCATTCATCTGATGCTAATGGTAGCTGTGACCCATGGTGGCTAATGATGCATGCAGTTCATCTCTCCACCAAAAGCCATTGTCCGACCGATGCGAATGCATGAAAACACTATCAAATAAATTTTAGTATGCAGACGAGATGAACCATCAAAACAATTATCGTTGTTGCGGGGAAATCTGACTTATCACTTGAACACATTCAGGCACAATCTGGTTCTATCAAAGCATAGACGATAGTGAACATATTCATGCACTCATTGACAAGCGTTTTAGGATACTTAGTTAAGCAGACTTGTTCATTTCAAAGACAAGTTAGGTGAGTTCGTTCATTAACATGCAAGGCAGGTTCTATCATTCTCTTATGAAAATATTGCAAGCAAAAACTCATATTATTATTAAGGCGTGCAAGAATCAGAGAACGAAGTTCTGTCTACTCACCTAATACATAATGCCGACGCGGAGCGGGGCATTACATACTTACCAACCAACAAAAAGTTTCGTCCTCGAAACTTCAAGGATAAACTTCTGGATATTCCGAGCAGCGATAGTCCTTATCCCTCGCCGTACTCAATTAAAATAATCAAGCAAATCAAGTTCAGAAAATATTTGCACTTTGAGAATATCTATGGACTTATTGTATGGAACGCTCTATTGCAATACCATATCGATAATATCTCAGAGTCATAGCAACAGATTTGGGCCAAGAAATCGATTCTGCTTTGATACCATTCTGTCACACCCCGTGCCCCCGTACCCGAGGGGCTGCCCGCCCGGACCACCGCCTCGCCCCCGTAGCCGGATTGAACCGGACGCGAATCACCGCGCCTGTCCTGCGGGTGCGAGGAAGGGATGGCCCTTTCGAATATATCAGGACGTGATGTCGTACGAACCTGGGGTTGTGCCCGCACAAGGCTTTATCGTTTAAGTTTGTTTATTGGCTATCATCGCATCAATCGTATAAGCAGCGGAAAGGGACATTATTGCAATGCAATACATTTAGTCAACTGAGTATTCGGGACAAATCGAGGGACTGGGTTCCCTTATGCAAAGGCATTTGTTCCATACATTATGCCCCTTATACGATAGCAATCTCGAGGCACAATCGAAACCAGGGTTCTGGGTCTTAGGGACTGAGGCACGCCTATCACTCCCTCGGATAATCCAGTACCTGCAAGCAAGTAAATTGTTGGTGGATTAATACTTTTATAAGTACTGGTGAGATAAAACAACTGAACAGAAACAAGCATTCAGTAAAACCAACACTAAGTAATCATGTTATAAAACATTACATTATTAGTAATCTTTCTAGTTTTACCTAGGTTCGTTTCATGCAGTTCAATAGCAGAGTCATATTACATTGTTTGGAAACATATTTAAAAATAGAGTTTCATATGCAATAAGCAAGTAAGTCGTTTGTTCTATTTTAGGGTGTGCGTAGCGTGTCTCGTGAGACTCCAGGGACAATGCATAGTTAGACACACATGCACATCTTAGGGGCAATCCATCTATCCAAGCCAACACAATAAACTTAGCTATATGCAGGGCAGTCCCCGAGTATCTCAGGATCGGCAGCTGTTGTACCAGCATACCAATGACTCATTCATCTGATGCTAATGGCAACTGTGACCCATGGTGGCTAATGATGCATGCAGTTCAGCTCTCCACCAAAAGCCATTGTCCAACCGATGCGAATGCATGGAAACACTATCAAATAAACTTTAGTATGCAGACGAGACGAACCATCAGAACAGTTATTGTTGTTGCGGGGCAAGTCGACTTATCACTTGAACACATTCAGGCACGATATGGTTCTCTCGAAGCATAGACGATAGTGAACATGTTCATGCACTCGTTGACAAGCGTTTTAGGATACTTAGTTAAGCAGACTTGTTCGTTTCAAAGACAAGCTAGGTAAGTTCGTTCATTAACATGCAAGGCATGTTCTATCATTCTCTTATGAAAATATTGCAAGCAAAAACTCAGATTATTATTAAGGCGTGCAAGAATCAGAGAACGAAGTTCTGCCCACTCACCTGATACATAATGCCGACGTGGAGCAGGGCATTACAGTACCTTTCATGGATTTATACAATGCTCGACTGCTAGCATTGGAGCAGATACATCCTCCTGGCCCGCCGGCATCGACACAGCCTCCAATACTGCCTCCTCCATTGGCGTCAATGACGCTTCCACAGGAGCAGTATGAGTTCCTTCTATCCCAGATGCGCGACAGTGCTCCTAGTGATAAGTAGTAGTCCTTGTTTGGACAGATTTTAGTGTTTATGTGTATTGGTCAATTTTTGGGTCTTTGATGTATTTATTTCATACCTTTTATTATATTCTGAGACAAATATGACAGTTATTTTAAATTTATTTATCTACTTCTTGGGACATATTTAGTACAATATAACTTTGTATTTTTCTTTCTATGTGAGTTTAGTTTATTATTCATATTAACTGTACACCAAAATTTTTTGGTATTGAGTGTTCCACCGAAGGGGTCGACGAACCCAGGGAATTCAACGGAGGATTGCTCTGGGTCTATTTATATAAACTGTGATTTTATAACTACATGTAGAGTTTGTTCAAAAATATTTTACAAACTGTATTCTATTTTTTTAATTTTTTTCAATTTAGCGACGTTCTGCGACGTATTGCGACTTTTTGTGACGTACATTTACGTCACAAAAAAGTATCGGAACGTCGCTACCTGATACCAAGGATGTCGCTAGTATGTCGCTAAACATCGCTAACATGCTGATATGGCAAAACTTGCCATGCCAGCATTGTTGTAGCAAAACATCGCTCATAATGCTGCTAATGTAGCGACGTTTTGCGACAAAATATTACATCACCATTTAAAAACGAAATGTTGCTAATCGTCGTATATTCTGCGACATCATTTCGTCGCAAATATACGTCGCTACAGCGACGACTAGCGATATGTTTGTTGTCAGAGACCATGAAATATGCGACACCGTAAAAATGTCGCTAATTGTGTTGCTAAATTATTTTAGCGATGTTAGTTTACCTATTAGTGACATTTTTAGGTGTCATTAATATGTATTTTTCTGGTAGTAATTTTTGTTGGAGCCTCAAATGCTTGTGATAGTAATCTGGAATGTAAAAACCCTATTTATCTAATATTATCAAGTCGTAGTTCATGATTGACCGAGATTAATGGATGGTTTATATTACTTCTTTAGTTACGGTTATTTCCTTACTACTATTTATTTACTGCTTTCCTTTATATGCTTGCATTCTTATTTTAGTACACCTTACAGCTTTCCTTATGGTACTTACTATCTAGGATTGATTATACTAATTTTGTATGGCCAGATCTTGTATCGGAGCATAAGAATCTTTCGTACCTTCCGGTTGATGGTGAGCACTATTAGGACCACCAACCGAGTACCTTAGTGGATTTTTATCTTACCACCTACTATATATTCTGCATATATTTTTGAGGCATTTAGACACTGAGCAAGTGTTAGCTGGTGTTATAGATTTTCTTCCTGCTCGAGGGAAATATGATTGTATATATTCTAGACTAAAGTTAGAGATGATCATGTATGATTATATTCTCTTACTAGTTCTCCATTTTGAATTACTAGCTTCATAATCATCTATCTATCTATAGCTTGGTTCGCTTTACTATTATATATCTGATGATCATAAATCTTGTCCTTTACTTATTTGCCAGTGATTGAGACACCTAGGATTATTTGACCTATCATTTCTTAGATTACCAGAGTACTATATTGTACATTTTTCCTTGATTTCCTCTAGCATTATTCTGTATTTCTGATTCCTTGTCCTGATACTTGATTATATTATTGTTCTATTATGTCCCCCAAATTTTTGATCTCGTGTTTTTTCTTTCAAGGGTAATATTCTTGGCTCGTCAAATCAGATAGTTAGTCCTTAGACGATGAAATGACAACCTATAACAAACCAATAGATATTAGAGGACCAAGCTCAATAGCAAGCGCATAGTCAAGGATAATCCAGGGTTAGAGTCCCTTGTTCAACTCAATCAGCCTATAGTATTAACACAACTAGCACAAAGGGATACCTGTGTATTACTTGAGATAATCAGTAGTCATCGACTCCAGTTGGATATACCCATTGTGAGAAGGCATGCACGTCCTTTTAGAATGTCATAAGACACAAGGCTTGTGTTTGATATGTGGAGCTTTAGACTATATGGTAGGATTTTTTATGAAGGACTTCAACTGGGTCATCAAAAGTTCAACCAATAAACTTTATCTACCTAGCAGGACTTCATTTTAGAGATCATACACTCGTTCAGTAATATCAGGCCCCGAGGCCTTTACAAACTCAGCCCTAGACCTTCCAACATCACCAGCTCCCAAAGGTCATGACCAGGCTTTTATGCTTATCTTGGAGGAGGCTTTAACATCTGGCTTCATTCTCACATGACTTCAATTTTATTTAATTCTGGTCTTATCATTCATTCATATATTAAGGATATTTGCAACATAAGTAAGCTTGAATATACTTACTGGTAATGGCCTATTAGGTGTAGATAGAGTGTATGCTTCATATTGAGTCATAGTGTATGGAAGGGAGTTTCTGGTAAGATTGATATAGTTTCCTATGAGCGATTATGTTGTCATCCTATGTATAGATAGGTTGAGTGTCTGACACACGATAATAAATTTCCATGCTAGCAAGGTTATCGTCAGCATTTCTGGTGAGGACGAGTTCTCATTCTCGAGATGAGAGATAGAGTATTCGTTAGTTATCTTGAGAGTAGTAGTAGTATCTGAGGAGGTGTAGTTACCCATGAGTTTTCTAATGTATATCCATAGGAGATTCCAGGCATGAGAATAGTTTGTAAACTCCCTCACCCAAAATTGGGCCTACTTGGTTTAGATAGTAAAACTAGGGCTAGTTTGAACCCAATTAGAATTAAAACACAAGATTTTATTTAATTATGCAATATTTATATCACTTAGCGTGCCTTACCGTTACTTCGATAATTGGAGCACTACACTAGCCACTGTCTACCTACAAATTTTACACTCTTGCCCTAGACATGACCGCCTTCTATTCTGACCTCGGTGTAACTTATAATTATGCTTTCTTGAGCTACATTTTAGTCGCACAACATTCGACGCAAACGTTATTAATTAATTCTAAATAAATTCAACTTTGTACCCTTATGCGTTCCAATCGATATTGGAGACACAATCTTGACCCGTTTTATGCAACCCAATTAATGATAATATTCTACACTGAATCCTCTACGTCCATGACACTTTTGTCCTACCTAATTTTATCCCATGTACTTCTAATTAATTCTAGAACACCTTGCACATTAATTTTAATTAAATTAATTTAATTTCTATCTTTGTGCAATTTTCCAATTATTGGGCACTTTTATGCAAAAATGTATTAAGGTGTCTACACCATTGGACAATACATGAAGAAATCCAACTTTACCCTTCATAGAAAATTTTCCATAATTTTTGAAATGTGCAACGCGCAACATCGCCCCCTTTATTTTAAACCTATTTTTGCATTTAAACAATGCAATTATGGCCCTTCATACACCCCCATGTGAGGCAAGGCCCAACTCCAAGGAGGGTCAAACACCTAAAAACCCTACATGTATAAATATCTCCTTTTCCTTTATTTTTCCCAAAACCTAAACCCAAATCCAAACCAAAATTCAGCCGAAATACCCAACCATACCTATTCATCATCTTTTTCTTCTCCTTCAACCCGCCAACCCTAGTTGAGACTCGCCGGAGTGGCACCCGCATCCGCCATACCCTCGTTTGACCCCTCCACGCGACGACCAACCCGCCGCCTGATCCCTCCTCCGCCTACACAGCCGACCTCCTCTTCCCTTCTTCTTCGGTGATCACCCGCCTGAGCTTCCCCGTCGACGACCCCGCTGCCTTTTCCTCGACGACACAAACCTAACCAGCACCACCGTCCTTCTCTCTGCTTTGTCCACCTCCACCACCATGACAACCTGCCGGATCCCCACTCGACGAGCCACCGGGCTCGCCACCCATGCACGACCCCACTCCTCGCCTGGAGCCCTGTCCTGACCTCGACCCTTCCTCCCGTTCTCCTTCCTAACTCCTTCTCCTCCCCGGCCACCTCCCTCAACCATCACCACCACACCACCAGCAACACCACCAGCAATACCACTGCCACCCGAGCCTCCTCATTTTTCCACCACTGACCTCCCCGACCACAGCCTCCTCTCCTCCCTGTCATCAACACCTCCCCTGGCCGGACCTCCCCACCCCATAGCTGGAGCACCCCATCATCATCATCATCCACTCTCATCATCACCACTATTACAATCATCTCCACTATGATCATTACCATCTCATCATCATCATCACCAACACCTTAACCCTAATCATTCACATCATCATCCTCGTCATCACCATCATCCACATTATCATCCTCGTCATCACCATCACCCCTATCATCATCCATATCACCACCATTATCATAATTTCTATCATCATTACCATCGTCATCACCATTGTAATCACCTTAACCCTAATCAATATATATAGCCTTACTATCATCCTCGTCATTATGGACCCGTCACCCTTGTCGAAGACAACCCACAGTAGTCACCCCCGATTCCCGTGCCTGTGCACGTTGACCCAGAAGAGCTATTGGATCGTTCTGCGTGACTTCATGAGCAGGTTATTGGCACTACGCAGCTTCTAGCCAGGCAAGTATACCTTGCCTTATTGTACTGTTTAAATTTTGTTATTAGTTGCATATTTATTAATTTAATATTATATAACTGTGTGCGTCCGAGAAGACTCGGGTACAGTCAACGAAGGCGTTGACGTTAGGATTTGTGTCTGACCTAGTGTCTAGTAGACCCACCTAAAGTTGTGAAGTTATCGGTATGACTCCCCAGGCCTTGACACATTTCTTACATGTGTTGTGAGTCTCATGTAGGGCACGAACTTGCGTATGCGGTTGGCCACCTGTACATGTAGGTCGTGCGACGGATAGGGTATAACTGCTAATAGTGATGCATGTTAGAAGACTTAACAGTTATTAGTAGTCAGAGCATAGACCATTGTAGTACAAAGGTCCAATCCTTGTCCTTGTTTGGTTGTAAGGTTGGACTATTGTTCTAACGATAGACTATGAGCCAGAGTTATGACACCGATACTTGTACTCTGTCTCGGTGTATTAGCTACATCATGTTGTGGATACAACATGCATAGATCATTGGGCGGGGACAGACATTTGGCTGCCGTAGTTTCAGAGTAAACTGTGGGGCCGTGAGCCTCAGTGTTACCCTGTTATGGGCCAGTGTTACCCGATTATGGGTGTATATGCTTGTCGATACATCCGACAGAGGTTACTAGATGCGCGCTATCATGATCGGTGATGTAGTTAGCATATACTCCTGGCATCCAGTTTACAGCTAATGCCAGGTACTTAGCCTCTGGCTCGACGCTATGCTTTATACCTTTCACCTACCCATACGTACCAAGGTTGTCTTCAAAGTGCATTTCGCTTAGCTGGTTAGTTCACCATTGAATTTTCACAGTATTTACTTTATGGCATGCTTCTATATATCTTGTTATGTCCCTCTGAGGACCTGGTCCCTTTCCTGATGTAGATATTCATGAGTATTCGCAGGAGCGCAGATCCAGACTCGCTAGTTATATTCCGAGGAGTCTTCTCTTTGAGCCTCGTGATTGTTAGATGATGTATTTATATTGTGGTTGTTTTATATTCTAGTTGATAGTGGATTTGTTTCCATCCGACTATCATCTTTAGATACTTTATATTGAGATCTAGTTTAATAGATATTGGTTATTTATTTCTATTTTTTTTTCTGTGGATGAGATTTAGTTATGCCCTGTGACTTATGATAAGTAGATACCACTTATGAATTATTGTTCATGATACAGCGTACGCATGGGTTATGGTTTCTATATATTAGAGATGCCATATACATGTGGCTGACATGCTTACGTGTCCTAGTCCTACATATTTTAGAACTGGGGCATGACATAGTTTAAGAGAGAGAGAGAGAGAGAGAGAGAGAGTTCCACATATATTTGATTCCATGAGCATAGCCAATATTAAAGAGAGTCTATAGGATATTACCATCAGAGTTGGTGGAGCTGTACTAGTTGATTGAAGGATTTTTACCAAGGGAAGGATTCTTTCTAGTGGATCACCTTGGGGAGCCCCAATGATTCTTATAAAGAAGAAGCATGGTACATCATGTTTATGTGTTGATTTTCATCAGCAAAATATGGTGACCACAAAGAAGAAGAATTTCTTACATAGGATAGATGACTTTTTCGATCAACTTAGTATGGAAGCTATGTTTTCTAAGATAGATTTACTATTTTGGTATCATCATATCAGAGTAAGAGAGCAGAATATACCCAAGACTGCATTCAAATCAAGATACGACCATTAGAAAAAAATATGATGAATTTTGGGACGACCATTTAATTCCCCAGCGATATTCATAGATTCAGTGAACTGCATCTTCATGCCACACCTCGACTAGTTTGTTTAGTATTTATTGATAATATCCTAGTCTATAGTCGGAGTGAGGCCGAGCACGGGTATCATCTTTGCATAGTTCTTCAAATTCTTTAGGAGAATCATCTATACACAAAGTTTAGCAAGTAAGATTTCTGGTTAGATCGTATATCCTTCTCGAGGCATATTATTATTGGAGGTAGAGTAGCAGTGGACCCCCAGAAGGTAGGCTATTGGGAGTTGGCCAGTACCTAGTATAGTTGCAAATGTGTGTAATTTTTTTGGATTGGTAGAGTACTATAGTCGGTTTATTGTAGAATTTTCTAAGAGTTTCGCAACTTTGACATGACTGATGGCTAAAGACATGTGATTCGAGTGGTCGGAAGATTATCAAGCTTCCTTCGTGAAGCTAAAGAGAAGTTTGATCTCAGCTCTGATTCTGGCACTCAGATGATATGTGATGCATTTTGGCAGTTTCGAGACTAATATAAAGTTATAATCAAGTTGATCTTGGCTCCGATTCTGACACTCAGATGATATGTGATGCATTTCGGCAGTTTCGACACCATGTGCACTAGTACACTCCATCCCTATTGGTCCACATGTGCATTGGCACATATAGGAAGCCAATGGCTCATATATATATATATATATAGTGGTAAGGCCAAGGACATAGGTAGGGGAGGGGTGGGTATATATATATATATATATATATATATATATATATATATATATATATATATATATATATATATATAAGGCATAGGTGTGAATACTTATATATAATAGTTATACCTATATATTACACCTACACGGGTTATATAAAAAGAAATTTTATTTTTATATATATATAACACTTATATATATAACACTTATATATATATATATATATATATATATATATATATATATATATATATATATATATATATATATACATATATATATATATATAATTTCTATTGCCTGACATTCAAATCGATTACAAAATCAGGCTGCCCGAAAACACTTCCGAGGCAAGAATAGAGACACGAGTCAACACATCAAGCTAGGACCGAAATGCAAACCAAAAGAAAATTCCTAGCAATCCCATCACTTACGGGTCTTTAATTTGGAGGAAGATCTCAAGTTCATAATTAGCTGGGGGATAGTCCTGTGGGGATTCTTGGACTTTTTGAACTTGCCAATTTTCCTAAGATTGGTGAACCCAATATCAAGAGGAGAACAGACCCTTGCCGAATGCTCCCGAGCAATGAGAACTCCATAATCCAATATAAGAGAGGAGCTGGGACCTAAACGTAATGAGGGATCCATGACCTCCTGAGCAGACCCAGTTTAGAAGCCTGCGACATCGTACCGACTCCGAGCCTCCAAGTGATAAAGGGCCCATCGATCCACCTGTTAGAGCGGGCAAATAACTAGGGTAGAGGCAGGACCCTGGAGTATCTCCATAGTAGAATCAACCTCATCTGCCTAACTGGGGTTGCTGCCAGAACTCGACGGGATCATGGAAACTCCCGAAAAGGAGGCTCACGGCTGCCCCGAGGGGACGGAAAGAAACTGAACCTCTACAACCACCGCAGAGCTGGTGGGTCCCAAAAGGCCGAATATAGAAAATGGCACCGACGGGTCAGAAGAGAACGTGGGAATCTATTTGGGGGATAATGGGACGGGTCTGGAGGGACCCTAAGAAGGGGTAGCACTGACTCCAAAGATACAGGCAGAGATAGGGGAGGTGGAACCTAGGGAACGGTCATAGAGGAAACCGATGGAGATTGAGTCAAGGGAGTGGGTGTGGCGGGGAGGAAGAGATAATGAGAATCGGGGAGGATAGAAACGGTTCTCTCCCTAAGGGAGGATGGAAAAGAAAGAGGCAAAGAACTTGATGGAAGGGCCGCTGAGTCACTGTCATGTATAGTTTGATCTTGCATCTGGCACATTATTCTGCATTGCCAGATCTCTAAAGAATATTCTGAACTGGCGTTTGGGACACCTTACTTCTTATTCTGAAGTATTCTATATTATTGTTTATTGTTTGAATGATTGAGACATATAATTTCTTGACCCTAGGAGACTTGATTGTAGCATGCACGCCATTGTCTAGTTACAACCGTAATCACCGAACGACGTATAGTACCTTATATGGGGTAGCTGGCTATGTCCGTCTTCGTATTCTAGTACTGGGCATGACAAAGTTTTAGATGTCATACCCGTTTCCAAATTTCGTATTTCTTGAATTTCTGATATTCGAATTTATTTTCCTAATAATATATTTCTGCTGTATTTTCTAGATGCTTCCTTTTATTTGTATTTATTTCTATTGAGAGCGACTACCCGAGATCCGTAGAATACCCATTGACATTGCCATAGACCCAGTTTAGGACCCACATATAGACTAGACACCTGGTTTGGTTTATTTTGGCAGATCCCGTGGCTAAACCGTCCCCCTCTTCCTATATATATATATATATATATATATATATATGAGTATTTTCCCTCTCCTCCCTTTCATTCTTTATTTTACTCTTTCCACTGTCTTTCTTCTTTCTCCTTCCTTTGCTCCATTCCCTTAAACCCTAACCTTAGGGAGAAGTTGATGTGACTAGGACCGTGAGAGGTTGATACTAAGAAGCCACTCCAGGCAAGTACATCTTGCACAAGAGAAAACTATGGAATTATGCATGCTTTTAGTTTATGATGTTTTCTTGTTTATTTCTTGCGCATATTGTTGGGACCGAGAACCCCTTCTTCCTTAATACTTGTTGTTCTTGATTTTCTCGGTTGAAATTGCATGGACCCGAGTTTAGGTTTATGGGTACACTTTTATTTTTTAAGGATTTGATCTAACAAAACTGTGTTTTACAAAACTAATTAGCTCATAATGTAGAGTACCATATTTTATGTAACTTTGCTTTTGGTCATACTTGATTTCGAATCCAGCTAAGTTCTGTGCTAAAACTTGATACAATACGTATACCAAAATGGTTGACTGGAGAAAAAAATAGTGCTCTATAATGAGTATGCAAGAGAACCCCTTTGGCGTAGAAATATGTATGTTTTACTTTGGGCGCATTGGTGTGCTGCCCCGACTCTTCATACTGCACTCAATTTTCTAGCAAAAGTGTACAGTCATACTCCTTGATTCAGTGGTACACTTTTAAGAGGAAACCTAGCTTGGTGTACTTTGGTGCGTATTCAATCAAAGTTCTTTTTGGAAAACCAAGAGAAAGTGCACCACAGTCAGTCAGCGCACTTTCTTCGCGTTTGGCAATCGGATATACTTTTTCTATGTTTCGTCAGCCGGCGCACTTTTTTTACGTTTGGTAGCTCTCGCACTTTCTTTCCTCTTTGTTTCCTTAGGAACAAATTTTTGTGTTATTGACTTGTGTGCTATTCGATTGGAGAGTTTCTCGAATGTCGAGCTTTGATTTTAGATTGTGTGTTTTATCTTTTAGCTAGCTTGCTCGCGCACTTTCTTTGAAAGCACGCCTTATTCTTGCCCGCGTACTTTTGTCAAGTGCGTCATGTTGGTTAACTTGACAAAGTGTACCATCCCTTTGTAGCTCTCACACAATCTTGAGAAAGTATGCCAACCTTATTTTTGTTAGTTTGTACGCCAACTTTGTTTCTGTTAGTTTGTGCACCAACCCAGTTTGTGAGCCAACCTTGTTTCTATTAGTTTGTGTGCCAACTTAGTTTGTGTACCAACCTTGTTTTTGGTTTTATTATACGTTCCTTCCATTTTTTCTTAGAATTTTTTTGTATTATATAGTTGGATGTTGTGCACTTAAAATTTAACACTTGTTCTGACCCACAAAACACCGTGAAAATTGTTGTGTATGATTAACCTGTTGCATTTGGCATCGGGAAATCGAGAGTGAGTATTGCCCAATGTAGTGTGTGTCACGGATATGATAAGTTTGTTAGTGATAACTCGTGAATAGCTCGTACTCGTAACTCGTCATTCTAGGAAGTTATCGAGTTTCCATGACTCAATAACTTAAAATAATAATTAAACAAGATAAAATTTTACTAGATCATTGGGAGGGAAGAATATTGCGCTACCGGCTACCCCAATCTCCAAGGGCCCCATGACCTACCAAGTTTACGCATGCCACGGTACATACAAGACTTTGTGATATATTATGATAGTTATATAATTTGTTGCATAATGTGGTTACAAGATCTGTGATGTGCTTGGAACTACAAGTTTTCATTGAGCCGAGGTTCCTAAAATTATGTTTCAGTATGTAAATTCGAGTATATGTTCCAGTGTATGTTCCAGTTATATTTTAATTTTAGTTTATGTTACAAGATAATTTACAGATAAGTTATGGTTACATAAACCAGTTTATGTTTCCAAAACCAGTTTAACAGTAAGTTATGTTGTGTTATGCTATTAGTTATCTGCTTTAGTTCTTTATCCATCATTATTGTGATGTGCACTACAAGTACTAGACAAGCGTACCCTTGGCCATCCAGGTTGATTGTAGTGCCGGTGGTAGCAATATTCTTCATAACATACATTTTAGTAACTAGGTTTGTGATAACCTTAGTTAGTTAATTATAGAAAGTCGTAGGTGTAGAAGCATAGAAAATCTGGATCCATGCGTCCAATAACCATGCACCCCACATTCGACTCAAAATAAACCAGGCCGCAGGATAACCATGTCTCACGCCCCAGTCCCAGAAACACGGGACTAGGCCACGTGGCAATAGCCATCTACGTACCAGGGGGACTCCAGTCCAACTCAAATATGTATAAGCTGTAAATGAGGGTCACACCTAGAAACACGGTATACATGTCTATGTCTCACACTACCAGAATAATTCAAATTAGCGACGCCTGGAAACATCGCTAAATGGCCTAAAAATGTCGCTAAAAAATTAACAACGTAATTAGCGATATTTTCATGAAGTCGCATTTAATCTAGTCGATGACAGGAAAAATGACGCAAAATGTCGCTATAGCGACGTTTTCTACCGACGTATTTGCATCGCTAATATTTTACTTATTAGCGACGTTTAGCGACTCAATATCGCTAATTTAGCGACGTATTTTGTGTCGCTAAACGTCGCTAAATTTTTTTTGTTTAGCGACATTTTGCAACACATTTAGCGATATTTTATTGACTCACAAATACTGCCATGTCAGCAATTTAGCATCATTTAGCGACGTATTTAGCGACGTATTAAGCGACGTATTTAGCGATGTATTTAGCGATGTATTAAGCGACGTATTCAGCGACGTATTTAGCAATATTTTTAGCGACGTATATAAACGTCGCTAATTTTTTAGTAAAAAAAAGAATGTAAAATAGTTTCAAAACAAATCTTCGTGCAGTTTATGAATTCTTAATTTATATAAATAGACCCAGAGCAACCCTCTATTAAATTTTTTGGGTTCGTCGACCCCTTCGGTAGAATACTCAACACCGATAAATTAACATACATTTAATATGAAAAAATAAATACACAGACTTATAATAGTTTATAAAAATAGACAGACCTGGAGCAACCCTCCGTTGAATTTTTTGGGTACGAAATATCATAAAAGTATAATATATCACAGTCACACAATAACCACAATAAAAGTAACACAGTTACACCATAAGTCTTATCCAATTTCTCAATCTCGAGGATATCCAATACGCTGGGGCAGAAACCAGTCCCTCAGATACTTCGCATAAACAACGTCTAGGTGATAAATCTCCGCTATAGGTGCTGGGTGACTGGAACTCCCCCTCTGAGCTGGTGCCTGCCCAACAGTTGGAGGCACCACTTCCTCCTTAGCAGTAGAAGTTGCCACTTCCTCCTTAACAACCGCTTTTAATTTAACAGTCGGAGGTATCTCTTTCTCCTTAACATTCACTTCCTCTTTAACAATAGGAGGTATCATTTCCTCCTTAACAGTAGGAGGTATCACTTTCTCCTTAACAGTAGGAGGTGCCTCTCTCAAGCGACATGCACGTGATCGGGTCATGAGTGCCATCTGGTAAGATATATGAAAACAAAGAATATAATTAATAATATATATAAATATATGTATCTATATTGTTAAAATAGATGTTACGTTCCACATTAAAAATACAGTACAAAATTTCTTAACTAATTCCTTAATTTGGGAAATACTAAATATTTTATAAACTATCTGAATACAAAATTATAAATACTTACTTATCGATACTGCGAACCCAACTTAATTTAGCATCACTCCATAAGCATGTTGCATATTGAGGTAGCCAAGGACTTGATAAAAATGTGCACCATTGGTAAAAATTTGTAGTTAAGGGAAAGTAGTACATAATTCATGGATGGTTGCTTAGGTGTAGTCCATCTACATGGGGACTTGTACAGCTTCACTGCCTAATGGTTCTGGCTTTTATGGGTTTTGCTAAGTTTGCTTGTATGGTGAACTTTGTGTCTGATGGACCATTTTGTGCTCCATAGTTTCCTTGTGCTACTAATGTTCATTTTTATGAACAGAATATATAAGTTATATGATATACTTCTTTCTTTTTTGTAAAAAATTATATTTTTAAAAATTTCATGTAATTAAGGAATTCTGCAGGTGTAATTTTATATCAATATTTCAGTTGTTATATGTTCATGCTATTGTACTCATAGATAGTATTTTCTTGTTGCAATTTAGACATTTTACATTGTTAATGAACATGGGGAAATAGAATTGTGTAATGTATGGGTTCAATAGTGCATTTGATAGTGCTAGTAAGTAGTAGGTAGTGAAATGTCTTTTAAGATAATATTGTGAGGTTGAAGTATATTACATTGGTGAGATAGTGGTAAATAGGAGCTGGTAAATATGAGTGCCACAAATATGTGAGTTGGCCTCTAGTTCACTATCATTTAGCTATGTTTTGTCATAGTTGCCTATGAATGTCATTCCTGACTGATCAAGTGGCCTCTAGTTCACTATCACAAAAGTAAATCATGGATTTTAGTTAATGATACATATCTGATAATGATATATATATATATATATATATATATATATATATATATATATATATATATATAGCAGCAGCAGTAGCAACACTGAGTTTGAGGAGTGATATCTAATGTGGGGGGGTGTAAGTTATGATACCACAGTGGTACGGAGAGTCGAGGCCGGTGGAGCACACCGGCTCGGGGTCATTCGAGTCAGGGAAGAGGGAGTTTGAGGTGTATCTGTGGTCGAGGCTCGGCTACGGTGCAGTCGGGGAACTCGGGGACGATGCCGGAGTTGTTCGGGGTCGAGATGGAAGGGGAGGAGATGGCGGAAAGTCGGTCGTGGTGGTGGAGAACTGGGAGGAGGACGAGTGGTCAGGCTGAGAGATGTCCGGCGAGGTCAGGGTGGCCGGGGACTGATCTACGAGGAGGCGGTGTAGTGATCTCAAGCGAGCGGGGTAGCGATGCAGCGATGCGGGTCTGGGCTGCTCGTGGTATTAAGGAAGTCGGGGATGCTGTAAAATCCCCTTCCTAGAAAATCGTATATACCCTTTAATTATTAATTATTAATTAAATTGTAGTAATTAGAGCTAAATAGGAGAAATAGATTTTAATAATTTTTATGTTAGGTGTTCGGGCACTTAGAGGATTTATGGTACCATCAGGAATTTTTCGGAATTTATTCCATGTAGGAGACCCCTTGAGCAGTTGCTAGCCTAACGATATGCATTACCCTAATCTATAAATTTTCTTATGTGTGAATATATATATATATATATATGTATATATATATATATATATATATATATATCTAAAGAAAGAAAGGAAAAGAAAAGAAAAGAAAATAATAATAATATAATAATAATAACTACTACTATTCCTTAGCAACTTTGCTTTAAACTCTTTAGCATTGCTTAAGACTTCTAGCAAAGTGCTGCAATACTAAGACCACAGAGCCTTCAGCCTATTTTCTTAAGACCGCTGGCAAACTTGATTGCTTCAGCGGCCAGGGACCCGACCCCTTGACGGAAACATTCGGCCAAACCCGCTCCACCCTCTCTCTTCTTATATATATATATATATATATATATATATATATATATATATATTTCTCTCTCAAACCCTAACCTAAATCTCCAGACCTCCTATTCCCATCTAGAGCCGTCACCGCAGCCAGAGAGCCCCACCAAGCCATCCAACCATCCCGTCGACTCCGACCTCGCGCCCTGCAGAATCCCACTCGAAGCCCCTTCGGTCCGGAGTGATTTTCTGTCGACTCGCTCAACCAAACGCTGTTCCGTCTTCACCGGTATGATCACCCCTTAACCCTCTTCTATATTTGTTTTATAGCCAACCTCGAAAAACGTGTACCCCTAGGCGAAAAATAGCGCCCAAGTAGGCGCCAACAGACAGAATTCTGGGATCGCAGAAAACTGCGGTGACCACCCATATTGCCGAGTTCGTATCTTCTACCACAGAGATTCGAATTCGGTGATTCTTTTTGATACCTGTAGAATACTTGACCTAGTTTATTTTCTGTTAAATAATCCTATGCTATTAGTTGCTGTGGACATAGTTAAATTTGTCACAAAACTGCGCGCACCCACTTTTTCCAGATTTCCAAAAGTTGGAAAACGGAGCGCGCCCCGCCAAACGGGACCGCCCCGCCGTGTGCCAAGTGTATCGAACGGTACACGCAGCGTAACCGGACACGTGAAAATTTGTGGGGACTGATTCGGACGCGTGTGCGCGGCGGAATCAGGCCGTATCCGCGGATACACCCCGTGTCGCAACTTTTGTGGAACTCTCGCGCGTATTTTGTGCACGCTTGTCAGATTGCGACGAAACTTGCGCCACTGGACTTGTGGTAACGCGCTGGTCCTGTGACCCAATTTTCACGTATTGACATCTAGAGATGGTTGACCAGATCGCCAATTGGGGGGCCCACAGTTGACCTTTTTGGACAAAATTGTGTTCGGCTCATCGGAATCCACATTTGAACATACCGTTGGGTTCGTATTGACATCTAGAGATGTTTGACCTATAGTTTGTCCCATTTAGAGATTGTTACCCTCGGTACGCTTTTCGGTGCAAAGTGGGCCACACGTGGACCCCACTTTTGCCCGAAATTACCGTTTTGCCCCTGTGTCCAAATTGGACGAAAGGGATGTACTTTTTAGCTATTTTGCTCATTCCGAAAACGTTGGTGATGTTTATTTCAGCATCCGGAGACGTTTGTTCGGAGTCCTTAGTTCCAGGTTTAGTGTCCTTGATATTTGGGCGCGTACACTTTACAGATTCTTGCCAGGCAAGTATACCTTGCCATTGTACTGTTATTTTTATTCCATATGTTGTACGCATCTTTTTTTTCTGTCTTTAGTTCATATATTTTTAATTGTTATATAAAATGCTCGCGACGGTGACGTCACAATATGTTTTTATTTATGTATTGCATTGACCTTGTTCATGAGACTACCCCATTATCATGTAGCACCATTAGGTTTTATTTGACTGTGACACATATTTTTACACGGGTTGTGAGTCTCATATAGATCACGGACGCACGTATTGACTGATCATCGGTACGTGTGGGACATGCGTTAGGAATAACTGCTGTTAGAAACTTTGCATGCTAGAAGACTTATCAGTTATTAGAGGTCTATGGACGTAGCCTATTGTAGTACGGTGGTCCCATCCTTATCCTTGTTTGGTTGCAGGATTGGGCTAGGGTACTAAGGATAGGCTATGGACCAAATCGTGTCATGGATGTGACATGCTTAGAGCATGGGGTGGGGAGAACAACAAGTATCACATTTGGGCTCTTTTGCACTTTCCTTGTGTAACCCGTACGCTCCGCCGGAGATGCGCGGTCATGATGACCCCTATACTACTTGGCGGGCCTCCGGCGTTCGAAAGTCGTCGTGCCTTTGTAGGCCCCTGGATCTCCAAGAGAACCATGCCAATCCTATTTATGGCCAGATAGCCCACTTGTTAGAAAGTTGTTCTTAAACTGCATTCACTTTAGATGGTTAGGCGACCCCATTGGATGTTTATTTTCAGTACTTTATTGGCATGTGTTTAAGTATCTTGTTATGTCCCTCTGAGGACCTGGTCCGCTGCCAGGTGTACCTGTTCTTGAGTATTTGCAGGAGCGCAGATTTGGATGGCTATAGATGCTTCGTGGATGTCTTCTCTCCGAGCCGTGATTGGTAGCTGGTACTTATATTGTTTGAGTGAGTTGTACTTATATTGTATTTACTTTTCCCATTTGAGTTGGTAGTGGATTTGTTTTCATCCAACTATCATCCTTAGATACTTCTTATTGAGATCTAGTTTCATAGATACTGGTTATTTATTTCTATATGATTTTGGTGGATGAGATTTAGATTATACCTTGTGACTTGTATTATATTTTATACCACTTGTGGATTGATATTCATATTACAGCGTACGTGTGGATTTGGTTTCCATATATTGGAGTTGCCATATCCATGCGGCTGGCATGCTTACGTATCCTAGTCCTACGTATTTTTGGGACTGGGGCGCGACATGTTTTTATGGTGGCCCATGCAGGTCGAGAGCATATTGTCTCGGTTACGTTACTGTACCGAACAAGCCTGCACCTAGGACTAGAGTATAGGATCTCATCCACAATTGACTATGACTCATCTTTCTTCTAATCTATTCTATTTGAATAATTGCATCCTGCTTGATTCATGTACTCCCATAATAGTTTCTTTAGTATAGTCTCTCCTAGAATATAGAAGTTCCCGTTGTTAGATGATAAGTAGGGTAACATTCCTATTAAGAGTACAACTAGAGTGCTGACACACCACTAAGTTTAGGATGTCTAGTGAACCCTAGAATTCTTTATCTCTAGAATTGGTTTACCATTACCCCCTGATATGTTATGAGGACTTGAGAGTAGTATAGACACTACTAGAGTTAGTTAGAAGTTTACCATTATGGTTGCCCCTATCATTGAGAAACCAATAGAAAACCAAAGTGAATATTAGGACTGAACCTAACCCACGTCGTTAGATGAGTATTGGAGAACCATAAATTTAGATTCTTGTCTTGAGATAAGCAGACAATACCTTAGAAAGCCAAGAGCAATGCATAGAATATTTTCCTAATCATACCTCAAACATAGCAACTAACACCCCATTTCCCTTAGAGAACCATGATGCTATCTAGAGCCCTCTATCTTAATTTTATATATTATTCCCCAGCGACCATAGCGCTCGCTATTTTGCGACGACTAATCACGTTTTTTCTCTTCATCTTTCAACTCGTGCCATCTGACACTTCGGATAGTAGGCCAAGTAATTTTATTCTTTGTTAAGGGCTCATAGTTTGCTAGGATTATAGTTGTAGCCTTGAATGTGAAATTTTTTATGCTTGGTAGTTAGAACTTGATAAGTTTAAGTTGTTTTGTAGATTGTGACCGATGATTGACCCTTAGTTTTTAAATCACGTAATTTGTACCCTCACCTCGATACACGTTAGACCCTTCCCCTTTAACGGCCAGTAACTCTTCTATCCTTACCATTGACACTTGCTTGTAAGTGCTATGACTAAGATGTAAGATGACCATGACCTATGTAATAGAAGAGGATACCCCAATAAAGTACCAAGACCCCTTCTCATAGACCTTAACAGAAGCTTTTACGGTATCCTTAAGACAATACAATAGTAGTTAAATTCTTTTAAGTTGGGTAGTATGCCTCACAACCTAGTATCACATAGTCCACTTGACCCATCGAGGTAGTATAACCAAATGACACCGACTTTAGACTTTCATAAGAAGATAATATTAGTTGTATGCTAGCAGTAGACGACAGTGTTAATTCAGACGGTAGAATTTAGAGGTTCATGCCTTATTTGGTCGACTAGCGACTTAGACAAGGAGGTTGTATGATAACTGTAGAGATTGTAGAGTCTTTTATTATTGTTGCTTATTTTGTTTTGTTGTTGTGAACTTGAATTATTTTGTAACATCTCTCATCATAATCCAGCGTATCTATAATCTCTGTACTACCTTGACTTACGCTGCTGTTACAGCCTAGTTTTTGCAAGCTTATTCCTTATCGAGCTTGTTCATGACATATGTATTATTGGGCGCGCACAATAATACATTTCAGAATCAGTGTATTAAGGTCTAGCTAGCCTTAGTGCGCTTGGTTCGCTCTTCGCATTACTACTTTACGTGGATTGAGATATATGGTAGTAGACAGATATACTTGCCCCTAGATATGTCTGACACATCGTATCGATTACATAACTGTACGGATACGAGCATGTAAATAGGAAATTACCAAAAATAGGATTTCAATCCACAACTGTCCTGACAACTCTCTTTTCGATTCTTTAATCTCTTTGAACCTCGTACTTGTATTCTGTCACCTTCACCGTGAGTTCTTTATTATTTGTAAACTCCCTCACCCAAAATAGGTATTTGTGTATATTTTATATTATTATATTTATTATAGATGTTGAATTTATTTAGAGTATTCTCTTAGTTAATTAGAAAATAATTTTTTCTTTAGTATATTTACTTATATAAATATTCATTTAGAATTATTTTAGGTTATTTTAGATTTTTGGAGATTTTTCTAGAATTTTTGGTAATTAAAACTTAGAAAACATAAATTTCTAGGACTTCTATGATTTACTATACGACCATACTTGCATGTCGTTCCTACCAAATATTTATTTTAGTTTAAAATATTTAATTATATTATTTTGTAATTTATTTAGAATTTTAAGAAATTTATTTAGATTTTAAAATTATTTAGGATTTATTTGGATATATATAGTCTTAATATTAGATAGATGCTAATTTAGTGTTAATAGATATTAATAAGATTTTATAAATTATTTGTATTATCTTTAATTATATTTAAGATTATAAATTATTGAGATAAATTCAAACTCTATTTTAAATTAATTCAAATCCTGAACCTACTAGGAAATCAACTTCATGCATATCCTATCCTTATTTAAATTCATCATAATCCTATCCAAATTAACCAATCCTAGTCCTATTTAATTAAGTAGTGTCCACCATTATAAATACCTCATCCTTCATATTTTTCTTCCCCAAATTCCTCTCTTTTTCGTCCAAAAAATAGTCAAAATTTGTCATAAATTCAGCCTCATTTTCCACTAGTTATGACGAATTAAAAAGACGATATCTCCTAGCTTCGGACTCCAAACACGCTCCAGTTTTTTTTGTTAGAATGATAATGAGGTTAGCTTTCTGATTATATAAATTGTTTTTCTAAATTATGAGTATTAAATTCTGTAAAATTCTTAGAGCACAGCATGTCCGAAAATAGATGTGTTTCGATGTTTTCGTGATTTCGGGAGAACCAGGAGTCAGAATCACGAACCGTTTAAAGTTTCAGAAAGATAATGTCGAGATCATCGACATAAATTTTTCCCAGAATTTAATTCAAAATATTTATATACTTTTAATTCTGTAGAACTTCTAGGTTAGAATTTAACCATCGGTGCACAATACAAAATTTGTATGTGCCATAATTCCCAAACGAATTTGAATTCGGACGAGCCATAAATTCTAGCATGTTTTTGATGCTGAAATCTACAGGAAATCATGCATGAAAGTTGAGTTTGTGTCGGTTGACTTTTTGGTCAACAGATCGTCTCGATTTGCGTGCCATGAGACTCGAGTTGATAAAATTCAGTTTCTTTGGACAAAATTTAGTAATTAACATAAAAATAAGAATAATAAAATTAAAATAGAATTTTAGAGTAATTATTCCAGAATTAAATAAATTAAAATAAATTATCTTTTGATGTGATAAATTTGTAATACATAGGCTATTTGGACTGTGACTTGGACTCTGATTCATACCAGCAGCAGGACCCCAGACAAGATACCTTGCCAAATTGTTTACAGTATTTTGCATGCTTAGTATATTTCTGTATATTTATTGTATTTCTGTTTATTCTTGCATGTGTAGTTTTCTTTCAGTCATTACTATGTATTAGATATGTTGACACACACATGGCACTTAGTATCATAGAGGACAATCATTAGGCGTATGGGCTTTTAACCACTCTGGTAACACCGTAGTCACTAGCACGCACTATGGTGGGTCATGTCCGATGGTCGCTACCCCAGAGGTATGTCGATTGATGGAGTCCGAGGGTCGCTACCCCAGAGGTATGTCGGCTGATGATGTCCACTGACGAGCGTGAGGTTGTGAGGATTAGATCGAGTAGCCTACCCTTGCCCATACGTCGAAAAGTTGTCCTCATTTGCATTCATATAGATTGTCTTGTACAGCGTACTTATTTATTTTCAAACCATATGCATGTTTACTGTATTCAAATTGGCTCGTATTTTCTGTATCTTGTTACGTCCCTCTGAGGACCTGGTCCACTGCCAGGTGTATCTTTTCTTGAGTATTTATAGGAGCGCAGATTTGGATGGTTACATGTGATCCGAGGATGTCTTCTCTTCGAGCTGTGATGGATAGTTGGTATTCTTATATTGTGTTGTGGTGTTGTACTCATATTATATTTGCTCTTATATTCGAGTTGGTAGTGGATTTGTTTCCATCCAACTATCATCCTTAGATACTTCTTATTGAGATCTAGTTTCATAGATACTGGTTATTTATTTCTATATAATTTTGGTGGATGAGATTTAGATTTTACCCTGTGACTTGTATTATATTTTATACCACTTGTGGATTTTATATTCATATTACAGCGTACGTATGGATTTGGTTTTCATATATTGGAGTTGCCATATCCATGCGGCTGGCATGCTTACGTGTCCTAGTCCTACGTATTTTTGGGACTGGGGCATGACATGTTTTTGTGGTGGCCTATGCAGGTCGAGAGCATATTATCTCGGTTACGTTATTGTACCGAACAAGCCTGCACCTAGGACTAGAGTATAGGATCTCATCCACAATTGACTATGATTCATCTTCCTCCTATCTGTTCTATTTGAACAATTGTATCTTGCTTGATTCCTGTACTTCCCTAATAATTCTTTGAGTATAGCCTTCTGCTAGAATATAAGAACCCCTGTTATTAGGATGATAATTAGAGTAGCACACCTATTAAGAATACAACGAGAATATAGACACCACTAAGTTTAGAATATCTAGTGAACCCTAGAATTCCTTAGCTATAGATTGATTTACCATTACCCCTGATATATTATGAAGACTGGAGGGTAGTATAGACACTACTAGAGTAGTTAGAAGTTTTACCATAATGTTTGACACCTAGTATCACATAGTCTTTTGACCTATTAATGGAGTGTGATTAAACAACATTAATTGTATGCTAGCTTAGGAGACAGTGTTTATTCAGACAATAGAATTTAGAGGTCCTTGCCCCCATTTGGTCGACTAGCGACACAGACAAGGAGGTTGTATTATAACTATAGAGATTTGTAGAGTCTTTATTATTATTGCTTATTCTATTTTTTTGTTTTGTTTTTGTGAACTTGAATTGACTTGTACCTCCTTTCATCATCATCTAGCGTACCTATAATTGTTGTACCACCTTGACTTATGCCGCTATTATAGTCTAGTTTTGCAAGCTTATTCTTTCATCAAGCTTGTTCACTATATATGTATTAGTGGATGCATACATTAATACATTTCAGAATCATTGTACTACGGTCTGATCAACCATAGTGCGCATGGTTCGCCCTTTGTATAACTATTTTACGTGGATTAAGATATCTAGTAATTAGTAGATGAATGAACTTGCCCTCTAGATATGTCTAAGCATATCGTATCCGTTTCATAACTGTACCGATGCGAGCATGTGGATAGGTATTACCAAAATAGGACTTCAATCCATAACTGCTTTGACAATTCCTATTTGAATTCTTTAAACGTCTTGATCCCGATACTTCTATTCTATTACCTCGCCCTTGAACTCTTTATTATTGATCTCCGTCTTCCCTTATTTCGGAAAGACGAAACCTCATGCTTGGTATAAGTTTGATACACAGAGAGTACTAGATATACCCCATAGGCCGATCACATACTTGAGGATTATTCTTTCGTAGTTAAGGACATATCATAAATGATATAATCGGCGTTGAAGTTTTGAGGATTGAATGACATGAGTAAATAAATTAAGGAATATTTTTCTTAAAGTATATAGCCTTCTGTGATAGATGGGTAAATTCTAAGTTGGGTAGCAGTGCATTGTCAACTTGAGAGGAATTTCTTTTAGATTGTGATCAAGTAAGATTAGATTGGGAGATTCAAGTCATTTTAATTTTGAGAAATTTTAAAAGAAGGATTAAGGTAATGAGGATTTAACGAATTTTAAAATCTTGATATTGTGGACCAAATATTTATACTTTGAGCACATGATTTAAATTTTGAATATTGAAGAATGAATCATCGATTTAAATTTTGAGGATAAATATAGAATTTTAGACTTGAACAATTGGTGAATTAGATTTAAATTTTACAATTTGATGATTTGAATTAAAAAAGTTTAATTTTGATCGTTGGGTCACCTATTTGAAATATTGAGGATGTAAATTGAGTTTAAATATTTGAAGAGTACAAAATACTTAAGTTGAGAATAGGAATAAGATTTGATTAGAATTGTTTATTGTTCAAAGTCTAGAGGAGATTATGATAGTTGAAAATTGTGATATAAATTTTGATGTGGGATGTCATATAGACTTGAGTTAGATTTGAATGTTGATTATTTAAAAATCGAGAAGAGATTACGACAGGTTGAATTTTGATTTAAACAGTGGTTATCTTAATTTTGAAGTGATTGCGATAGATTTGAATAGATTTTGTTATTTAAATTTTTGGAAGAGATTGCGATTGACGTACCTAATGTACGAATGTGAAGGATTTAACAAATTATGTCTTATTTTAATTTCGAGGACGAAATTGTTTTAAGTTGGGTAGATTGTAAACTCCCTCACCCAAAATAGGTATTTGTGTATATTTTATATTATTATATTTATTATAGATGTTGAATTTATTTAGAGTATTCTCTTAGTTAATTAGAAAATAATTTTTTCTTTAGTATATTTACTTATATAAATATTCATTTAGAATTATTTTAGGTTATTTTAGATTTTTGGAGATTTTTTTAGAATTTTTGGTAATTAAAACTTAGAAAACATAAATTTTTAGGACTTCTATGATTTACTATACGACCATACTTGCATGTCGTTCCTACCAAATATTTATTTTAGTTTAAAATATTTAATTATATTTTTTTGTAATTTATTTAGAATTTTAAGAAATTTATTTAGATTTTAAAATTATTTAGGATTTATTTGGATATATATAGTCTTAATATTAGATAGATGCTAATTTAGTGTTAATAGATATTAATAAGATTTTATAAATTATTTGTATTATCTTTAATTATATTTAAGATTATAAATTATTGAGATAAATTCAAACTCTATTTTAAATTAATTCAAATCCTGAACCTACTAGGAAATCAACTTCATGCATATCCTATCCTTATTTAAATTCATCATAATCCTATCCAAATTAACCAATCCTAGTCCTATTTAATTAAGTAGTGTCCACCATTATAAATACCTCATCCTTCATATTTTTCTTCCCCAAATTCCTCTCTTTTTCGTCCAAAAAATAGTCAAAATTTGTCATAAATTTAGCCTCATTTTCCACTAGTTATGACGAATTAAAAAGACGATATCTCCTAGCTTCGGACTCCAAACACGCTCCAGTTTTTTTTGTTAGAATGATAATGAGGTTAGATTTCTGATTATATAAATTGTTTTTCTAAGTTATGAGTATTAAATTCTGTAAAATTCGTAGAGCACAGCATGTCCGAAAAAAGACATGTTTCGATGTTTTCATGATTTTGGGAGAACCAGGAGTCAGAATCATGAACCGTTTAAAGTTTCGAAAAGCTAATGTCGAGATCATCGACATAAATTTTTCCCAGAATTTAATTCAAATTATTTATATACTTTTAATTCTGTAGAACTTTTAGGTTAGAATTTAACCATCGGTGCACAATACAAAATTTGTATGTGCCATAATTCCCAAACGAATTTGAATTCGGACGAGCCGTAAATTCTAGAATATTTTTGACGCTGAAATCTACAGGAAATCATGCATGAAAGTTGAGTTTGTGTTGGTTGACTTTTTGGTCAACAGATCGCCTCGATTTGCGTGCCATGAGACTCGAGTTGATAAAATTCAGTTTCTTTGGACAAAATTTAGTAATTAACATAAAAATAAGAATAATAAGATTAAAATAGAATTTTAGAGTAATTATTCCAGAATTAAATAAATTAAAATAAATTATCTTTTGACGTGATAAATTTGTAATACACAGGCTATTTGGACTGTGACTTGGACTCTGATTCATACCAGCAGCAGGACCCCAGACAAGATACCTTGCCAAATTGTTTATAGTATTTTGCATGCTTAGTATATTTCTGTATATTTATTGTATTTCTGTTTATTCTTGCATGTGTAGTTTTCTTTCAGTCATTACTATGTATTAGATATGTTGACACACACATGGCACTTAGTATCATAGAGGACAATCATTAGGCGTATGGGCTTTTAACCACTCCGGTAACACCGTAGTCACTAGCACGCACTATGGTGGGTCGTGTCCGATGGTCGCTACCCCAGAGGTATGTCGATTGATGGAGTCCGATGGTCGCTACCCCAGAGGTATGTCGGCTGATGATGTCCACTGACGAGCGTGAGGTTGTGAGGATTAGATCGAGTAGCCTACCCTTGCCCATACGTCGAAAAGTTGTCCTCATTTGCATTCATATAGATTATCTTGTACAGCGTACTTATTTATTTTCAAACCATATGCATGTTTACTGTATTCAAATTGGCTCGTATTTTCTGTATCTTGTTACGTCCCTCTGAGGACCTGGTCCGCTGCCAGGTGTATCTTTTCTTGAGTATTTACAGGAGCGCAGATTTGGATGGTTACATGTGATCCGAGGATGTCTTCTCTTCGAGCTGTGATGGATAGTTGGTATTCTTATATTGTGTTGTGGTGTTGTACTCATATTATATTTGCTCTTATATTCGAGTTGGTAGTGGATTTGTTTCCATCCAACTATCATCCTTAGATACTTCTTATTGAGATCTAGTTTCATAGATACTGGTTATTTATTTCTATATGATTTTGGTGGATGAGATTCAGATTTTACCCTGTGACTTGTATTACATTTTATACCACTTGTGGATTTTATATTCATATTACAGCGTACGTATGGATTTGGTTTCCATATATTGGAGTTGCCATATCCATGCGGCTGGCATGCTTACGTGTCCTAGTCCTACGTATTTTTGGGACTGGGGCGTGACATTATTTCCCTCCGTCTTCTCCTATTTCGGAAAGACAAAACCTCGTACTTGCCATATCCATGCGGCTGGCATGCTTACGTATCCTAGTCCTACGTATTTTTGGGACTGGGGCGTGACAGATGCGGGTTGGGGTCGACTTCAGGCAGAGGAGATGGAGGAGAAGAGAGGGAGAGGTGGTGCTGGCGGACTCCGACGAGAGCTCCGGCGAGTTAGCCGGGGAAGGGGGTGCACAGTAGAGATGGGTGAATAGGGAGAATAAATCGGCTAGGTATGTTTGGGGTTGGGTTTACAAGAAAAATAAAAAAAAGTTATATATTTATACACATGTAATGGGGGTTGGTTTGACCTAGAAACCTTGGGCTTGGTCAACACCTCCTTGGAGTGGGCCTTGGCTCACATGGGGGTATTTGGATGGCCATAATTCACATTATTAAAATGCAAGGATAAGTTTAAAATAAGGGGGCGATATTGCGCGTTGCACATTCCAAAAATTATGGAAAAATTCGTATGAAGGGGAAACATGGGTTTTTTATGTATTGTACAATGGTGTGGACACCTTAATGCATTTTTGCATAAAAGTGCCCAATAATTGGAAAATTTCACAAAGATAGAAATTGAATTAATTTAATTAAAATTAATGCATATGGTGTTCTGGAATAAATTAGAAGTACATGGGGATAAAATTAGGTGGGACACAAGTATCATGGACATAGAAGATTCAGGGTAGAATTATATCAGAATTTGGGTTGCGCAAAACGGGTTAAGATTGTGTCTCCAATTTTGATTGGAACACACAAGGGTTCAAAGTTTGAATTTATTTAGAATTTAAGTATGAACGTCTGCGATGAATGTTATGCGACTAAAATGTAGCACAAGAGAGCATAATTATAAGTTACACCAAGGTCAGAATAAAAGGCGGTCATGTCTAGGACAAGGGTGTAAAATTTGTAGGAAGGTAATGACTAGTATAGTGCTCCAATTATCGAAGCAACGGTAAGGTGCGCTAAGTGATATAAATATTGTATAATTATATAAATGCTATGTTCTATTTCCAATTGGGTTCAAACTAGCCCTAGTTTCTCTATCTAAGCCAAGTAGACCTAATTTTGGGTGAGGGGGTTTATAATCTACCCAACTTAAAATAATTTTGTCCTCGAAATTAAAATAAGGTATGGTTTCTCTCTATCTAATTTTACCTGATCATAATCTAGAAGAATTCTCCTCAAGTTTAACGATGCAATTTCTACCCAACTTAGAATTTACCCATCTATCACCTAAGGCTATACATCTAAGAAAATTTTCTCTAATTATTTAATCATGTTATTCAATCCTCAAAGTTTTAACACCAAATATATTACCTATGATATGTCCTTAATCAATTATAATAGAGAGTCACCAAGTCATGTGATTAGCCTATGGGGTATATCTAGTACTATCAGTGTATCAACTTATACCAAGCACGAGGTTTCGTCTTTCCGAAATAAGGGAAGATAGAAAACAATAATAAAGAGTTCAAGGGGGGAGGTAATAGAATAGAAGTATGGAGGTCAAGGCGTTTAAAGAATTCAAATAGGAATTGTCAAGGCAGTTGTGGATTGAAATCATATTTGGTAGTTTCTTATTCGCATGCTCGTATCAGTACAGTTATGTAACTGATACGATATGCTCAGATATGTCTAGAGGTCTAGTACATTCGTCTAAGAAGCTAAGTCAATATTATCTTAATCCATATAAGTAGTCATGCGAGGGGCGAACCTAGCATACTATGGTTGATCAGACCGTAATACACTGATTCTAAAATGTATTACTGTGTATACCCAATAATACATATATCATGATCAAGCTCGATAAAAGAGTAAGCTTGCAAAACTAGGCTATATTAGCGGCATAAGTCAAGATAGTTTAGAAAGTATAAATACGTTGGATTATGATGAAAGAAGGTGCAAAATAATTCAAGTTCATAAAGAAGATAAGACTCTACAGTCTCTACAGTTGTCATACTACTTCTTGTCTAAGTCGCTAGTCGACCAATTAGGGTTATGGGCCTCTAAGTTCTACATTCTGAATAATCACTATCGTCTTATGCTAGTATACAATTAATGTCATTCAGTTATACTTCAATAATAGGTTAAAAGACTATTTGATACTATGTTGTGAGGCATACTACCCAACTTAAAAGAATTAACTAATACTGTACCGCCTTAAGGATAAAGTAGAAACTCCATGTTATGGTTTACGAGAAAAGGTCTTGGTAATTAATGATGCTCAGTGGATAGGTTCTCCTCGGCAAAAAGTAATGCGTCAGGTCTGGGTCCGTACTCCTGCGGATACTCATGGTCGTTTATACCTGGCAAGGGACCAGGTCCTCCGAGGGACATAACAAGATACATAGAAGCAAGCCAATTGAATACAGTAAACATGCATAATGTTTGAAAATATATAAGTATGCTGTACAAGATAATCTATATGAATGCAAACGAGGACAACTTTTCGACGTTTGGGCAAGGGTAGGCTACTCGATCTAAGCCTCACAACTCACACACCCGTCTAGAACATCAGAAATCGACATACCTCGGGGGTAGCGACCAACGCGACTCTACAGAAATTGACATACCTCGGGGGTAGCGACCAGCACGACACACTCCCGTAGTATGAGCTAGATACTACGGTTTACCAGAGTGATTAAAGCCATACGCCTAATGATTTTTCTCTCATGATAATAGGTGTCAAGTGTGTGTCAACATATCTAATATATAATAATATCTCAACGAAACAACACATGCAATGAATATACAGAAATACAATGAATTTACAGAAATATAAATAGCATACAAAAGTACTGTAAACAAATTGGCAAGATATACTTGCCTGACAAGAAGCTATATAGTCCCAATATCCTGCTCCAGAAGTCGCGTAGAACAATTGAATGCCCTCGGGGTCAGCGTGCTTAGGCACGGGAATCAGGGTGACTACTATAGGTTGTCTTCGGCAAGGGTGACGGTGTTGGTTAGGGTTAAGGTGATAATTAGGTCAATGATGATGGTTATGTTAATAATAGGAATTATAATGGTGATGGTGTGGTTGATGATGGGGATGGTGGTGATGACTAGGATGATGATGTAGATGATGGTGATGACTAGGATGATGATGTGGATTATGGTGATTGTGTTGATGATTAATGATGATGATGTTGATGATGGGAGGATGATGATAATGATGATGGGGGGTTGATGATGATGATGTTGATAGGTTGTTGATGATGATGAGGATAGGTTGATGATGATGATGAAGATAGGTTGATGATGATGATGAGGGGGTGGTGATGCTGCTCCGGCCAAGGAGGAGCATGGAGGAGTTCGTGGTGGTGCTGGTGGTGTGGTGATGATTGGAAGGTGGTAGTGGTGGTGGTTCATGCAGCGGGGGAAGGAAAGCTCGGCTGAGGCCGGTGGGTAAACAATAAGGTGCTGGTGGTGGGGACGACTGGAGCCACGGCGGAGGAGGAAGGTGATGGTGATCGAGCTTCTCGCCAAAGGAAGCGGGGGAGCTCGACTGGAAGGAGATGCAGGCGGTCGAGGTGATAATGGCGATGGTCCGAAGAGTCGAGGCCGGCGGAGCACAGCGGCTCGGGGTCGTTCAAGTCAGGGAAGAGGGAGTTTGAGGTTGAGCTATGGTCGAGGCTCGGCTGTGGTACAGTCGGGGAACTCGGGGACGATGCCAGAGTTGATCGAGGTCGAGATGGACGGGAAGGAGACGGCGAAAAGTCGATCGTGGCGGGGGAGAACCGGGAAGAGTACGAGTGGTCAGGCTGAGAGATGTCCGGCGAGGTCAGGGTGGCCGGGGACTGATCGACAAGGAGTCGGTGCAGTGCTCTCAGGCGAGCGGGGCAGCGGTGCAATGAGGTGTGTCTGGGCTGTTCGTGGTGTCGAGGAAGGTGGTGATGCGGGTTGGGGTCGACTTCAGGCGGAGGAGATGGAGGAGAAGAGAGGGAGTGGTGGTGCTAGCGGACTCCGGCGAGAGCTCCGGCGAGTTGGCCGAGGAAAGGGGTGCACAGTAGAGATGGGTGAATAGGGAGAAAAAATTGGCTAGGTATGTTTGGGGTTGGGTTTGCAAGAAAAATAAAGAAAAGTTATATATTTATACACATGTAAGGGGGGTTGGTTTGACCTAGAAACCTTGGGCTTGGTCAACACCTCCTTGGAGTGGGCCTTGGCTCACATGGGGGTGTTTGGAGGGCCATAATTCACATTGTTTAAATGCAAAGATAGGTTTAAAATAAGGGGGCGATGTTGCGCGTTGCACATTCCGAAAATTATGGAAAAATTTGTATGAAGGGGAAATACGAGTTTTTTCATGTATTGCCCAATGGTATGGACACCTTAATGCATTTTTGCATAAAAGCGCCCAATAAATGGAAAATTTCACAAAGATAGAAATTGAATTAATTTAATTAAAATTAATGCACAAGCTGTTCTGGAATTAATTAGAAGTACATGAGGATAAAATTAGGTGGGACACAAGTATCATGGACATAGAGGATTCAGGGTAAAATTATATCATAATTTGGGTTGCACAAAATGGGTCAAGATTGTGTCTCCAATTTTGATTGGAACGCACAAGGGTACAAAGTTTAAATTTATTTAGAATTTAAATATGAACGTCTGCGACGAATGTTGTGCGACTAAAATGTAGCACAAGAGAGCATAATTATAAGTTACACCGAGGTCAGAATAGAAGGCGGTCATGTCTAGGACAAGGGTGTAAAATTTGTAGAAAGGTAATGGCTAGTGTAGTACTCCAATTATCGAAGCAACGGTAAGGTGCGCTAAGTGATATAAATATTGTATAATTATATAAATGTTGTGTTCTATTTCCAATTGGGTTCGAACTAGCCCTAGTTTCTCTATCTAAGCCAAGTAGGCCTAATTTTAGGTGAGGGAGTTTACATCATTACCCTCGCTTTCCACTATTCTCGTTCTGGGGCTTTACAAAGTTTGGTTGGTGGTCCATGCATGTCTATTTTTAGACGTGCATGTGGGGTTATTGAAGTTTATTTCTCTCAATGCCTAAAATTTCTCCTTGATATCATCTAGCATTATTTTGTATTCCTGATTCCTTGTCCTGCTACTTGATTCTATCGTTGTTATATCATGGTCCCCAAATTGATGAAATCATGTTCTTTTCTTTCAAGAGCACTATTCCTGGCCTGTCAGATCCGATAGTTAGAGCTCAACAGATGGCAGAGAAGCCTTCAACGGACCAGTAGATACTAGAGACCAACCTCAATAGTCAGGGGCAGAGTCTGTAGCACCCCCCTATATATATATATATATATATATATATATATATATATATATATATATATATATGCATGTAAAATTTTGTGAGAAATTTATTTTAGAAATTTGGTTGGAATTTATTTTGATTATTAATAATTAGAATGAGTACAATAGATAATTATTAGTTTGTTTTAATTTTTTTTTTGGAGTTATTGTTCCTATAGAACTGTAACCCGCGGAACCCGCGCGGCCAACACTCCCCCCGCGGTTGGGAATTTTTTTAAAATCAATTCAAAATCAATTCAAATCTTTCCTTATAAATTCTCATTGAATTCCTATTTTAACCTCTTATTAATTCCATAACTTTCATACCGATTGGAGCTTTCTTTCGAAACACCTTGAAATCCTTCTGAACCCATCTCCAACCACCCCTAATAGATCTCTACCTTCGACGAGTCCCATTCGGCCTGTGCAGTCGACCACATCGGTCGTAATCTCGTCGCACAACAACAACCCGGGCATAGGTACTATGCAGAAGCACAATAGAACCCCTCGCTCCCTGCTGCGATTTCTCTTTCCTCTCTTGATTTTTTCTTGATCTTTCTTCTTTGGTATGTTCACAACTTAAACTTCAAATAGATTAATTTATTTCGCTTTATATTGGTTGTAAAACGAGTTCCAAAATCGAGAAAAAACTTAATTTTTGGATTTTAAAAAATTTACAAAATCTATCCAAAACACCAATTTTTAGAGGCCGTTATGTCCCAATCCTTTGAACCAATCATAGTTTTTATTTACCCAGTATAATGCCTATATAACTAGGTTTAAAACCCTAAAACAGTTTGAAAAACAAGAAAAACTAGTTTTCAAAATTAGAAAATTTGCGATACTGAGTTAGATACGTCAAATCGGATAAACCTCATCTCGTATCGGACCAGTCATAGGAGTAGGTTGAGAAGGAAGTGTATTGCACCGAAAGGCGCGTACAGTATTTTCTGAGGTGAATGCTTTAGCGGAATTCGAATTAGTCGCGTGTGCTAGACGAATTTGACCAGTATTCGTCAAAATATTATATCATGACTTTTTAAAAAATTTCCAATTACTTTGTGCACGCTCATTATATCGCGACAAGACTTGCACCATTGGACTCGTAGTGTTTGAATTATCCTGTGACCCAAGTTTCGTCCAATTCTGAGCCAGTCAACCGGATTACCGTTTTGCGGACCCTACAATCCAATTCGACAGTCGTTCATTGGAATCTAAATATGGATATATCGTTGAGTTCGTATCGTTGTTTAGGACAACCTATAATATTATGAGTTTAGAGACTTTATTTTTGGCACATGTTTCGGTGCACATATGAATTTCGTTTTGACACGAAACTGTAATTTTTGTCCCTGTCCAATTGGACTCATGGATATACTATTCTGACTATCTCACTCATTCCGAAAATGTAGGTGATATATTTTTTCAGCATTTAGAGATGTTCATCCATATACCATCTTTTATACTACTGTTGACTTGTCGAGTTCATTGCTTAGACGTATTATAGACTCTTTTTGGAGACCAAACAAGTATGCCTTATTATTTTACTATTTTACCGTTTTATTTCATATTTTTGTTTATGATTCAGTTATATTATATGATCATGATTACTTGTATAGATATATCCAAAGTCCTAAAAACGTATATATAATAAATTATATATATATTTTAAAAATTATAAAACTATTTTAAATATTATTTAACTAAACTTGTATACAAAGTTCTAAAAATATATTTATAACAATTTTAATAAAAATATATTCATATTATATTTAAGCTATTTTAATATACTTGAATTTTTTAACGAACGTTTTATATATATATATATATATATATATATATATATATTTTTTTTTTTGCTGATTATAGTTATAAAATAAGAGATTTTTGACAAAAATTGACAATGGCTCTTTATATTTTACAAAGATTTTCTAAAATTTATAAAGTCCTCCTTAATTTAACAAAGATCCTAAAATTTTCCTTAAATCATGATCGTCTATAAAACTTTTTTTTTTTTTTTTTGCTGGAACCGGCCTTCTTGTCCCATTTCGCTAAAAATATTGAACAAGCCAAAGAGGTCACAACAAGCCGGCGGCTGTGAACACAAGTCACAATGTTGCTTTGTTTGTGTATATTTATTTTCTATATTTTCAACTTTTTATGAGAAATTTTAGTTATATAATTGGCAACATGTAATGCTATCAAACGCAGAGAGAGAGAGAGAGAGAGAGAGTTGTTGTCAGTGCTGATGGCCTGTAATTCTCGTTTACAAGCTTCTGCTTTCGCAGCAGTAGTTCTTGTGATTGCAGGGCTTGCAGCCACCTGCTGTAACTCTTCGACGACGTCGTCGATGTCGGTTTATAGGGGATCCAGCGGCGGATGCTTCAACGGCTCCTACGACCACATCCACGAATGCGGATGCGCGCCGTTGCGTTATCACAGCGCGTACATCTTCCAGCAAGACGGAGGCGACACTGCCGAGCTCTTCAACGAGGAGGGCTGCGCGGGGACTCCCCAAACCACGTTTACGTCGGGTGCTATCAGTTGCGAACCCTTCGGCTGGCGGAGCATTCGTATCACCTGCGTCCCTTTGATCCAAGATTGAACCAAAATCTTCTTCTGGTCCGTGAGGTTTGAGTGTTAAATAAATGTGTAAGCAAAGTCGTATACGTTACCAAGTATCCCCATGAATTAAGCTGGTTTGTCTTTGATTACAGAGAGTTGCATGATAGAGTTATTTATTTCATCCAAAAAGAAGTAAGGCTCTAAGTACTCCCGCGATCCAACGTCCTCTTTCCCTCCTGCCCCACAACAGTTTTGTTGGAAATGAAATACGAAAACCGTTTTTCAAACCATAAGGTACCTGCGAGAAAACCAAACAAAACGTACAAACTAAAAAGTATCAAACACAAATTTCAGACACATAAATTTTTACGTGAAAAATTCAGATGAAAAAAACTATGGGACGATCGGAGTTCAACCCTGAAGATCCTCCACTAGTAGAATACACCCTCTACAAGCTCATAAATGTTCCAATACACGACGTTCGATGCACTTTTCGAGCTTTTCCGACACACGGATGACGCTCATCGTACTCCGCGGTATTCTCCACATAGGTTGGGAACCCCACCCACTCCAACAAATTTCCCCCTTCACAACTCTGTGGAGGGGGTCGTCATCCCGACGATCCGCCTGCAGTACTCAAACTTTTCTCTTGGAAGAATCTTGGGGAACATGCCTGCCCCATTGTCATCTGTATGAACCTTCTCAAGCGCCGCTTTCTTCTTTTCCACAATATCTTGTATCCAATGATACCGGGTCTCAATGTGCTTGGACCGGCTATAAAATGTCTGGTTCTTCACAAGGTGAATAGCACTCTGACTATCGCAAAGAAAAGGATACTGCTCTTGCTTTAGTCTAATTTTTTGCAACAACTTCTTCATCCACAACAACTACTTGTAAACCTCCGTTGTCACGTCCTAGTCCCAAAATACCGAGGGACTAGACACGTGGCAATGGCCATCAGCACCCTCCAATGGGCAAATCCAATTTAATGGACCCATTAGAGTGTACTTAAGCTGTAAAACAACAATAAATAGGTCTATGATACATGTCACAGTCTAATTATAATCTCATCCACAGAAGATAAATATAACTCAAATATCAACTAATCAAAGAGATATATAATTCAACAACAAGTATCAATAAAATGTCTTAGGGAACAACCCGAAAATGAGTTTAATACAGAAATCCACGAGACATAATAGAGTATCAAGAAAAGAAATAGCTGAGTAATAAAATACTCAGGAGAAGTCTTCTGGCATCACCTCATCCTCTAGTATTGGTACTGCTCCAATGTCTACTCCTGTCCCATATACCTCGGGGTAGATCTCCTCTGCTATACTTGGGGACATAATCCGGATCCAGGTCCTCAGGGGACATAACAAGGTACAAGAATAACTCAAGCCAAATAAATGTAGTATATAAAATGTATCAATAGGACAAATTATGTAACCAGCTATGTGATATGCAAATTAGAGGATTAATCATACTCAGGCTGAAACTACTAAAGGCTCTGTGTCGGGGAAACCCATAGCAGCATTATATATCTCGAAGGGCTAGTGCATGTGCCAAAGCTCTGGTCAGAGTCTAAGGCACCTCCAAAAAACTATATATATATATATATATATATATATATATATATATATATATATAATATAATCAGCCTTTAATATGGTAATACTCTTTCCACCCAATGAAATCATACGTCTCATGTCCACGACGTCTCATGTCCATAACACGCAAGATCATGACCTCTAACTAATGCAGCGAGTCATATATATATATGACTATGTAAGATCTATGTCACGAATCCTGTAATCCTACACAGAATCACCATGAATAATTCAGGAAAGATTCTGTCATATGAATAGTGTCAAGTGTCTTATGGTATGATGTACTTGATAATGCAAGCACGAAAATATAGAATCCAAATATCAATTCTCTAAGTGACGTTACACGACTCCGCGTACGGCATCGACATCCGAATATTATTCGGACGCTAAGCAATGTCACACGGTCCTAGATTGAACAGATACATCACATAAATAAATTAAGAGAATAATATAAAGCAAGTACTACAAGATTAGCAAGGTACACTTGCCAGGGGTTTGGATTCCAACAGTTGCTCCGGTATCTGCGGGATCTTCAAGTACTCCTCCGGATACTAAAATAAACACTACCATCATTCTTAGAAGATATGAAATAGCTAGGATTGCCTATCCAAAAGTCAAATTTGGACACAGGGGCAAAATTGACAGTTTCTGGTCAAAGCGGGGTCCACATGTGGCCCACTTCGCACCGAAAAATATACCGGAGGCAAAGTTCTCCAAATTCGTCAAACTTAGTGTCTACAAATCCAGAACGATGATACAAACCCAACTACTAAAAATTACGGAATTAGCGATGTTCTTAGCGACGTCAAAGTAAAACGTCGCTAATATTAAAGATATCAACGGCTCCAAAGAATAACGTCACTATAAGTCGCTGTTTGGCGGCATATAGCGACGTTTAGCGACTGCAATTTAGTTCGCCAACGGAATGTCCAGAATTGGATTCTGATGAGCCGATCACAAAATCGTCCGTCAAATAGAGCCGTGGGGCCCACGATACGGGATTTCGTTAACGTTCTCAGAATCGAACCAAACTTGGGTCAGAGGACCAGCATAATGCTACAAATCCGATGTCACAAGTTTCTTTGCGAAACAAAAAGCACACACGAAGTTACAACGAGTTTCAGAACAGGCTCGATATGGAGCAATTTCGACGGATATGCGTTAATTTTGGTGTGCACGCACATCCAAATCAACTTCCGCGAAATTTCACACGTCCGTATTAACGATGCGCACCTTTCGTTAAAATTCGCACACGACAAAGTCGCCTCGTTTAGCGAAACGCACCCAATTTTGGGTGCATTCAGGGTTAAATAACCAAGTTTTTGGTCAATTTCATCGACGAATAAAATATAATCTACAACACAATAAAATAAACTAATTACAGGGTTTAAAACTTGGTTATATTGTCTAATTTACTGTTCAAGTAAATTTTAGAATTATTAAACAAGTTGTACGTTAAACGGCCGTGAACTTGTGAGCTCGGGATAGTTTACGAAATCCAAAATTAGGATATATTTTTTCAGTTTTTGCGTCGCAGTTTACGATCGACACAGGACGCGATACCCCGAACTAATTGCACGGGTTTCGAGAGGGTTACACAGCGAACGTGTCGCAATAGACAGTTTGTAAAATAATGCGACGAGGAGAGAGAAATACTCATCAGAACGAGGAGTCGAAAATGACTAAAATGCTTACACACGGGGCGGCGCGGCGCACTTCGGCGGCGGGTGGCAGCACTATTGCAGCTGCTGTGGTCGATGCTGGCAGCGGTCGTGACTGGAGTCATCGCCGGGGAAGCTCAAGGTTGCTGGAGGTTGCCGAGGAGCTCGGGTGGTGGTGACCGGAGATCGGTGTGGTGGTTGGTGATGGCGGTGAGGGGTGGCTCGGGGTTGAGGGTTTATATAGGGGGCCGGGAGGTGGACGGTCGGCGGTTGGAGGCGGCCGGGAGGTGAAGGGGTAGGGGTGCGGCCGGTGGCGGTTAGGAAAGGCGGAGAGACGCGGCTGTGGCAGAGGAGAAACGGCGAAGAGAAGGCTGAGAGTCGGGGGAATTCTCTCATTTACTGTAGCATGGGTAATGGGTCGGGTATGGGTTGTGGGTTCGGGTCGGGTATGGATCCGACCCGCTAGGGTTTGGGTTGGGTTAGTTTGGTTTATTTAGGCTGGTTCGGTTCGGTTCGGTTCAGGTTGGTTTAAACTGGTTATTCTGGTTTATTTTAAAAATATTATTTTTAGCTATTTAAAAATAGTTTTTGGGTCAAATAAATTCCAGAATAATTACACTATGTCCAATGATTTATTTTACACTCAAAAATATAATTTTCATAATATTTTAATATTTAATTTAATTTACAAAAATATTTAGTTCCAGAGAAATATTTATTTTAATTATTTAAAATAGTAGAAAATTTTCCAAAAATTTATATTTTAATTTCTGAAAAATCTGGGTGTTTACATCCGTCGCCGCAATTTTACTCTGCCTCTATCGTTGACAAGGCAACACACTTCTACAACCGCGACTGCCACGATACTGCTCCACCAACAAACATCATCACATAGGCCAAAGTCGATCACCTCGTGTCTACATCTCGAGCCATATCAGGTCGGTATACCCAACCAGCTTCGGCTCGTCACCACCAAAAGAAAGTCTCCAATCGGTAGTGCCTTGAAGATATCGTATAATCCACTTGACCCCACTCCAATGTACCCTTCCAGGATTGGAAGTATACCTGCTAACTATGACAACTGCGTGAGCAATATCTGTCCTCGTACAAACCATAGCATACATAAGACTCTCTACAACTGAGGCATATAGAGCCCGCTCCATATCTTCCTTCTTATCCTCGGTAGATGGGCACTGCTCCTCAGTGAACTTAAAGTGAGCCGCAAGGGGGTTACTCACTTTCTTTGACCCGTCCATCCCGAAACGTTGAAGTATCCGATGAATGTACTTCTTTTAGGACAAGTGTAGCAGCTTGGACTCTCTCTCTCTCCCTCTCTCGATTGATCTCCATCCCAAGAATAGTCTTCGCTGCACCAAATCCTTCATAGAGAAGGCCGCGCCCAGTTGGTGCTTCAACTCCGCTATCCTAGTGGAATTTTGACCCACCAGTAGTATATCATCAACATAGAGCAGTAAAATAATAAAATCATCCTCGGCAAAGTAGCTCACAAATACACCGTGGTCTGACGTCGTCCGTGCGTAACCATGCTCCCCCATAAACGACTCAAACTTCTTGTACCACCTCCTCGAAGCCTGCTTCAGACCATACAAGCTCTTCCTCAACTGCCAGACCAAGTGTGATTTGCCTTTCTCACAGAATCCCTCTGGCCTCTCCATATAAAACTCCTCCTCAAGATCACCGTTGAGGAATGCCGTATTCACGTCCATTTGCTTGACCTCCAAGTTGAAACAGGTTGCCAATGCTAGCACCACCCGAATAGACAATTGCTTGACGACTAGCAAAAAGATATTATCACAATCTATGCCTTTTCGCTGACCATAGCCTTTAACTACCAGCCTCGCTTTGTATCAAGGGCGAGTAGCATCATCTGTCTGCTTCACTATGAACACCCATCGATTCTTTAGAGCCTTCTTGTCCTTTGGCAACCGCACCAGATCATAAGTAGAGTTGTCCTCCAAGGAACTTATCTTCTCCTACATGGACTTCATCCACTCCTGCATGTGTTCGTCTTCCATAGCCTCTACGAAACTTTCGACTTCTCCACCGTCAGCCAGTAGCACATACTCACCCGGTGTGTATCTCGTAGATGGTTGACGCTCTCTATCGCTCCTCCTCAATGGAACCGCTGGTTTTAGCTGTATACCAATAGTCTCCTCCTTAGGAACTGCCTCCTCGGCATGCTTATCCTCCTGAATATCACCCTGACCACCATCAGCAGTCTGATGATCAAGGTTGGGAGCAACTTCATCTACTAGCTCCCCCATAACTATTTCCTTTGTGATGTCCTCTGAAAACTGCTCGAAGCAAAATAACTCAAACTCAGGCAATTCCTCAGCCTCAGAAGGCATCTCGAATTCCTGAGTGTTGGTCATGGTCTGATCTTCGACGAATACCATGTCCCTGCTTCTGTAGAGATTTCTTTCCACTGGTTCGTAGAGTCTATAGCCAAACTTATCCCGACGTAATCGACAAAAATGTACCGCCTCGTCTTTGGCTCAAGTTTTGATCTCTCATACTTCTGTACATGCACGAAGGCCTTGCAACCACAGGTGATTGTATGACGACTCTTTGTTGTACCACACTTTGTCAGGCACATCACCCTACAACGGGGAACTAGGAGATAAATTAATAATATAAGCAGCCGTGTAAAGAGCCTCACCCCAATAGTTGCCCGACAAGGTTGCTTCTGACAACAAATACTGTACCCTCTTTATCAGCATCTTGTTCATCCATTCTGCTACACCATTGAGCTGAGGTATCTTTGGCGGAGTCTTCTGGTATCGTATCCTTTCTGTCTGCAATATGCATAAAAGGAACCGATATATTCGTCGCCATTGTCCGACTGAACACATAGCAGCTTCTTGCCATTTTTTATTTCAACGGAGGCCTGAAACTCTTTGAAAGTGGACATCAGCTGATCCTTGGTCTTTAAGGCATAGACCAAAACTTCCTAAAACAATCATCAAAAAAAGTTACAAAGTAAGAAATACCACCAATAGATTTTACCTTCATAGGACCGCAGACATCCGAGTGAATCAACTCGAGCAACGTCAGCTTCCTTGAACTTGCCTGACTTTGGAAAGATACCCTATTTTGCTTTTTCTCCAAACAGTACATGCACCTCTCCATTTTTGTAGACTTGAGTCCTAGAATTACCTTTCTGTTCAACGAGTAGCTCATCGCCTTCTTGCTGATGTGGCTGAACCATATGTGCCACAACTCGATAGACGCATCAGTAGCTGCGTTCACCTCATGTGCCCCTTGTGTGCTCCCTTCCATATATTAGAGTTCAGACCTCTTGCTTCCTATGACAATCACCATCGAATCTCTGGAAAGCTTCCACTGATTATTCCCGAAGAGATTGAAGAAACCCTCGTCATCCAACCTTCCAACCGGCACCAGGTTGAAACAAATATCAGGAACATGACGAACATCTTTCAGAACAAGAACTTCACCTGTCTTTGTCCTTACATACATATCTCCATTGGCAACTGCCTTCGATACATCTCCATTTCCCATCTTCAACACTCTACAGTCGCTTGTTGTGTAAGTAGCAAATAGTGCCTTATTGTGAGATACGTGTGTGAAAGTACCAGAGTCCACCAGCCAAGAGTTGTCATCGCAGGCGAGATTCATAACTACCGCATCACCTATAATGATCAGATCACCTCCATGTGTCGAGGCTGTCGTTATAGTTTTCTCGCCTTGCTTCTCACTCTTCCAAGTGAAACAGTTTCGCTTGATGTGGCTGTAGAAGCATGAAATATGCTGGGGAATTGTACGCATATTATACAGTCAAAATCCTCAACATACATAAAGTCTGCGTAAAACAGAGCTTCAGAGCCGTGTGGCATAAAATATGGCTTCAGAGCTGTACGCGTAAAATAGAGAATCAGAGCTGTTCGGCATAAAGTAGAGCTTCAGAGCTGTCCGCATAAAGCAGTGCTTCAAGGCTGTTCTGCGTAAAAGGTTGCTTTACCCTCTCGCGTAAAGTTTAAAATACGTTTGTTTTTAATGTAACATAAAGTTGTACGAGGAACTCTTCGTATGAATTTGTCAGACAGATCAGTGAACCTGACTCCTGACAAAAGTACTGCACGGTGATCGAGAGGACGGCTGTGATAATGATTTTGCACAAAGACTCAGGTTGTCGTTTAGTGACATATTCTTGATACAAGTCCTTTTTACGCATTCAAAGAATACACTGCCTTTTCTACATGGGCAGAAATAAGTTTTACGCTCAAGATAAAGACAAAATCAGACGCCACATCAAAAGTTGTTTCTCATACAGAGCTCGAGGCATATCTCTGCATTTAATACACGAGATGGAGGCAGATCTCTGCATTTAATGCACGGAATTTTGTTCTAATTTTAATGACTGGAAAAGCTAAAACTGTGACTAATACGCTCACATCACCATCCTTACATTTTATGCCAACCAGGCTATTTTCAACTATAGGAGTACGCTGTATGCTATCTCCTCGAAATACGCTAACTCGGCTATATTTGCAAAGATACGTGATAAGGCTATTTAGCCCAGAATACGCTCAAGACCTTAGTCGTGATGGATAATTGATTGAGAAAGCTAAAACTGTGTCTAATACGCTCACATCACCATCCTTGCATTTTATGCCAACCAGGCTATTTTCAACTATAGGAGTACGCCGTATGCTATCTCCTCGAAATACGCCAACTCGGCTATATTTGCAAAGGTACGTGATAAGGCTACTTAGCCCAGAATACGCTCAAAACCTCAGTCGTGATAGATAATTGGCTATTTTACGCTGGTTATCTATTATTCATGAATCATCAAGTTTTTCGTAGAGTTTGGTCTTTTATGCCAACAAGACAGCTATTTGGCTTTTACGCCAATAAGACAGCTCTTTGGCTTTTACGCCAACAAGACAGCTATTTGGCTTTTACGCCAACAAGACAATTATTTAGCTTTTACGCCAACCATCTTTACGCAGGGGCAGCTTCCTAAGTGGCTTGCATGTCATGATCTTCGAGAAGCGGTTATACACGTTACCTTTTAAAGGGATATGTGTCATACGCAGATTTAGAAGATTATTTGAACGTAGGTAGCAGTTATCATAACCACAACGTAAAGGAAGTCTTCTTCTTCACAGTTTGGCTTTTACGCCAAGGAGACAGTTATTTAGCTTTTACGCCAACAAGACAATTATTTGGCTTTTACTCCAACCATCTTTACGCAGGGGCTGTTACCTACGTGGCTTGCATGCCGTGATCTTCGAGAAGCAGTTATACGCATTACCTCATGAAGGGACACGTGTCATACGCATATTCAGAAGACAATTGGAACGTGGGTAGCAGTTATCATAACTGCAGCGTTAAAGATGCAACTTTCTTCACAGTTTGGCCTTCAACGCCAACTGGACATTTATTTTTATTGATCTCTATAAATAGAGACCCCTGGTCACAGGGTATAGAGATCGAAGATCGAATCGATCGATCAAGGAGGGGCACGACAAGCAGGATCAGAGATCAGAGAGAGAGAGAGAGCAAAGACAGAGAGTGTTGGTTGACAACTTTGGAAACGAGAATTCAATCCCACTTACAACCTTTGAAGCTTCTTCTTCTTCTATAGCAATTTTTCATCATCGTGTGGTCCAAGGAAAAAAGTGATCGACCGCAGATCAGACTTCTATAGCAATTCTTCCCCAGAATCATTTTTATTGTACTTAACATCGTCGTATAGGATTAATTGTACTCTTTTTCTTGTTTGTAAGCAAAAGAAAAAGGTTTCGTATAAACCTCCTCTTCTTTGTTTATCATCAAACAAAATGGCGACTCTGCTGGGGAACCTATCTTGTCCATATTAACTCTGATAGCGTTTTATAACCAAAAAGTTTTGTCAAAAATTTGTTTATCATCAAACAAAAATGGCGACTTTGCTGGGGACAACTTTCTCCTCTAACGAGAAAGCAATTGCTCAACACAATGCTGTATCCATCGGATCGATGAAGAAGACTTTGGTCGTCCAGTTCGACCAATCTGCCTATGAAGACATGCTTCATGCAGGGGTAGCTCTCATTCCTCCTCTGTCCAGAATAACAAGAAGCTGCGTAAAGTGTGGATGCCTAAGACGTCCTCTACCCTTCCTGCAAGCTCTCACTCTCTGATCAACAAGGTTGTGACAACACAGCCAACGTGCCCCGTGCGTAAAAATTTGTCTCCCGTTTGTAACGTGGCAGACAAGACTTCTGGCAATGCCTCAATGCCAATCCAGAAGTTTCAAACACGCCCTGTGCGTAAAACTTTATCTCCCGTCTGTGACGAGGTAGACAAAATTTCTGGCAATGCCTCAGTGCCAATCCAGAAATTTCAAACGTGCCCTGCGCGTAAAATTACATCTTTCATCTATGATGAGACAAATGTACACTTTAATCACATCAAAGGAAAACAAGCGGTGAATTTTTCAACCTCTAAGCTTTTACGCCACAAGAGAAGAAAGTTCCCACTTTATAGATTACGCGGAAGTTCCCTATTTTACATTAACCTATGCAAATATCCAAATTACGCCAGGATAGGTCTGTCTGCGTAAAAAAGACTCGTTTTACGGGAAGATATGCTCCCCAGACAGATGATGGATCATATGCTACTCATATGGGTGAACTGCTGTATTCCTATGGCAGAGAAAGGGTTATGATTCTGTAAATCCCCTCGATTTATTCTATGGATAGTCAGGTTTGGATTTGGAAAATTTTGGATTTAGCAGCAGATGTTGACGTTTTGAGTGGAGTTAAGTTTGTCTGGTATTTTAATTTATTTAATTAAACCCTTGGCGTGTCCTACCATTACTTGATTATTCGGAGCCCAATATCAGCCCATAAATTCTATCGGATTATTGCACTTCTGACTAGACCTGCCAAATTAGGCACTGGACTTTTTCGTCACTCAAAATTATATTTTCATTGTGCTCTAAATTAATTTCACCATTTCCCGTAACCGAAATCCCGAAATTAAATTCTGTGTCGGACACCTGTGTCGTTACCCTCAATTTTGTTATACCAACTGAACCCGTTGAGCCGGACCAACTAAAGGGTCCAAGACTGACTCCAAGTCCCCACCATTTTTGACCTTTGCGTTATTTCCGGATTTTGACCCCAAGTGCCCCCATTTAATTTAAAAGCGCAGGAAACTTTATTTCTATTTAAATCGGGGATACTAATTTTGCCTAATCCTATTTTAATCCCCAAATTAATCCCAATACCCATTTAATTAAACCCATGCCAACCACCCAACACCCTCTCACCATGCAAATCACCAAACTCCATTTTTCTCCGTAATTTTTTTTGCATCATCTTATGTGTTTGTGCAAATTCCCAAATTTAAGGGGCTAATTCACAAATGTTGCATTATGTGTCATCCCCTCATTGGCCAAAGCCAATGAAGAAGGCTCACCCTCACCATTGACCGATTCAACCCAACCCCACTCTCCCCTTGGAATGAACAAATTTCGTTCATGAGAAATCTACACCACCCATTGGAAATGAGTAAATCCCTACCATCCAATCTCCACAAAAATCCCCTATTTAATGTCTCCTCAAGCCAACATCCCAAGAAAGCCCTAAATCCTATATTTGGGAAACCCTACCCCCTCTCTCTCTCTCTCCCCACTCATCATTTTTCCAGCCGAACCTATTTCTTCTTCTTCTTCTTCTTCTTCAACCTTTGCCATGAAGAGAGTTCATCTATGGTCGGTTCTATTGGTGGTGGTGGTTGATGGGCTCTTCTCATGGCAGACCTTTCCCCATCCTCTTCAGCAGCAGAAGGAAAGGGTTGTGGGAGAGAGGCTGCTGGTTCCAATGACTCTTGTTCCTGATGCTTCCACTCTCGGAGCAATTTGTCTTGATGGGATCCCTGCTGCCTATCATCTGCACAGAGGATTCGGTTCTGGAGAACACAACTGGCTGTTACAGTTTAAGGGAGGAGGATGGTGCAATGACGTGCCTTCTTGTTTAGAGAGATCGATGCGTCGGCCGGGAGTCTGGTCTGGGTCCGTCGGCAGAACGGCTCTTGGTGGCCCGACCGGGTTGTCGGTCTGGACGAGCTCCCGACGAGCTTGACCAAGCTTCCGAGAGCCATGACTCCGATCAGACTTCTCGAAAGAGAGGATGGGAGTGTGGACTGGTATAATCTTGAAAAAATCCAAGTGTGTGAAGCATTTCGTTGTGGGGAGAACGACGAGATCATTCAGAAGGTAAGGACAATATACTTCGTGCAAACAGAAGATCAATTGAGGAAAGGAAATATGTTCGCAGGGAAGATGCCATTCTCCATGCACTTGAGCTCGAGAAGGTTTGATATTTTGATAGGAATTACAAACTTGGTTCTGCAGTGAGCAACTCAATAACCACAGCAGATAAGAATGTTGGCCTGCAATTAGCTAAGTCCTGCAAGAAAGCATTTTATGTTGCCAGAGCATCGAGCAGCTTTGAGAAGTCAAGACGGGAATTAACTCAATCTGTGGTGTCAATTGAACATCCAGATAAGTGCACTGCTAGTGACTTGCATTCGAAGCAAAAGAAAGGAAGGGGAGCACTAAATAATTCAGAGGAGGATGCCACAGAAGGAATAAAGAGCATGAGAGATCTCAAGGATCTAGGATCAGGAATGGTTATAAAATGTGAGCCAAATGTACTACTGTAAAGAAAAGTCGTTGTCTCTCTCTAGAGAAGGTCTTCATGGGTTCATTAAGACAGACAGTAACTCAATTTACTATCATGATGATGTTGGAGGTCAATCAATTCTTCAAGGAGTGAAAAATAAATTAAGGGATCAAAAATATACTTTACTGAAGCCCGAATTTCCATCATAGGTTGATGATAGTTCAGACTCTTCTGACACTTCGTGCAAGAAAAAATTTGTTTGACACAAACGAGAATAACTGTAGTGCTACAATGGGCCGCTCCTATATTCACTTAGGGACGAAGGACCATAAATATCCAAGAAAGCAACAGTTGTCTGGAAATAAATCTTCTGGTGGCTTCATTGATGTTCCCGTTGTTATGGAGATGGAGAATGTGTCAGGTACTACGGGACCTGAGGACTTGGACGTGGTACCGGATCCCCGTCATCAGCAGCCGCATACAGGCAAGTGTACCTTGCCATCCTGTATTTCAGTTTATAGATATTTATTGTTTCGTTATATACATTGTGCACGTCTTTATGTTGACGTTCGATACCTCGCATCCGGATCACAACCGGATGCTGACGTTCGTCGTAACATCTTAGAATAATTGTTAGATGCTTTGTTGTACCTCGAAGCACGTACCTGAGTACATCGATACCCCAGGACACACTCATACACTGTGATCGTGACAGATTCCTGTATCCTGATACTGATATCTTGACCAGAGACAGGGACGACCTTAGGGTTGCGTCTGTTGAGTTACTTCTGTGAGTCGAGACTGTTAGATAGAGGTTCAGGTTCAGCGCACCATCGTTGACCGCTTGGGAAGGAGAAGACATTTACTAGACGTTTGGGCTCTTATGCACGCGCTTATATATGTATATGTAGTGATCATGTATTCTAGAGTAGTGTATCACCCGTGTGTCTCTGTGCTCGGAGCTACGGTATGTCCCGTGTGTCTCTGTGTTCGGAGCTACGGTTTTATTTTGGACAGCCCACGCGTCGAACATTGTCTTTAAACTGTGTCACACTAGTTGGTTATGATAGAGTACCCTGTCGTGCACTTGTACTTTCTGTTTACTTGGCTTGCTGTATTTTTGTACCTTGTTACGTCCCTCTGAGGACCTGGTTCCCTGCCAGTTTTACAACATAGATGATTACGGAGCATTTAGAGTTGCTGTTGGAGTTGCAAGTCTCGGGATCATGGTACCAGGTACTCACATCATATCTACCGGCATTATGGTTATTTTATATTGATTATTCATCTGCTGTTGTAGCCTAGTTTTTATAGACTCATACTTCTTCTCTAGTCTATTCGAGTTAGTGTGTTATTGGGCGGCCGACCTTAGCACATATAGCTCTTTCTTGTATACTGATGTACATTGTGGATTGAGACATAGAGGTTTACATTTATGGAATATCTAGATAGTGCCCTTTATATTATATCTTATACGTATTCGAGACAAACCAGAGTCTGGTCGAATGCGTAGCTGGCTTGTCACGTATTCCTGGTCCTACGTATTTTGGGACTGGGGCGTGATATGTTTTTGTGGTGGCCCATGCAGGTCTGATTTAAATCGTCTTGGTCACCTGACTGTGCCAAGCGAGCCTGCAAATTAGGAATAGATGTTATGATTGTTTAATATGATCTCAATCCATAATCAATTTTAAAAACTCTTTGCATGTGATTATCGCCCTTGGACTTCCAATTTGCATTCATTCAATCTTCGTCGATATCGCTATCCTTGTTTCTCGTCCCCTATTATTCGAGAAGATGAATGCTTATGACTGATGATTTCCCTCCAGAAGAAGATCAAAGACCCGACAGCAGAAGACATAATTTGTATACCTTTCTCTGAGAAGATTGTTACCTTATCAGGATAGATTGATGGGTTCTTTGGATTCTAGATCTAGTATGGAAGGTTGGTAATAGACTTGGACCCAGTAGTACCCTACCCGTTCTTGAGGTAGCAGTGATCTGGGAAGTACGAGGAGCTGGAATGATTGTTGATCAAGACCTAGAATAATTTAAGGAAATGCATAGCCCGATGCTGGAAACTAGTGGTTGTACATGATAGCAATACCAGGAATGATATTATGGACTAGAGAAAATAAAATTTTAGGCTCTCACTTGGAAGATAATGATCTGATTCCCGAAATTCTAGTATGTGCTTGAGTGATACCATTATTGTACTATGTTATTTGGAGAGATAACTAAAAAAAGAAGAAATTTGAGGAATAAAATTTTAGGGAAGACCTTGAGGAGAAGAGAAATTATACATTAGATAAGAAGGAATTTTTCTTTTGGAGGATTAGTGTGGTAAACAGAACAGGAGAATTTATTTTGAGGTTAAGTCTGGACGATGACACTGTCCTAACATGAGTTGATTGAGCCAATACCACACGACACTAGATTGTCGACGTAGTGCATTATATTTTTAGACCACCAGGTTACCCTGAGTTGAGTTTCTTCAGGGAGCCCGGGAGTATGGTGCCCATCTACCTTAGAGGCACACATTTTAGGAGTGAACCAGTGTACCCCCGTATTATAGCAGAGTTTGAGGATGTGATTCTAAAGAACCTTCCGGACCGGCCACCTAACAGAGAGATAGAGTTTGCTATAGAGTTGACTCCAAGAGCCGAGTCAGTTATTTTCCCGTCTTCAGACTAGCACCGATAGAGTTGGTTGAGTTAAAGGTCCATTGTGGAGGATCTCATAGACAAGGGTTTTAGTCGGGCTAGTGTTTTTTCCTGGGAAGCAACCATCTTATTGTACCAAAGAAGGATGGGACGATACGTTGCATAACGATTGCAGGGCATTAAATGCCGTAGCGATAAAGAGCAAGTACCCTTATAGCGCATCGAAGATTTATTTGAATCAGCTAAGTGGCGCATATATATTTTGAAGATCGATCTCAGATCCAACTATCATCAGATCTAGGTACGGAGAGAGGACATCCCGAAGATGGCCTTTCGGACAAAGTATGGCCACTATGAGTCTCTAGTCATGCCGTTTGGCTTAACCAACATGCCGGCAGTATTTATGAGTTCGAGGAACAATATTTTCCACTAGTACTTGGATAAGTTCGTGGTGGTAATTATTGATGACATCTTGGTTTATTCCAAGAGCCAGGAGGAGCACGAGAGACATCTCAGGATCGTGTTAGAGACGCTGAGACATGAGAGACTGTATGCCAAGCTCAGCAAATATGAGTTATGATTAGATAGAATAGATAGTCTACGCATCAGGACGACTAAGGGTTCATGATAAGAACTATCAGACGCCCGACCTAGAACTAACTGCAATGATAATTATACTAAAGCTATGACGACACTACCTTTACGGAGAGCGTGTTGAGATTTATACAGATCATAAAAGTCTGAAGTATACCTACACAAAAAAGGAGCTCAACATGAGACAGAGGCGCTGGCTAGAACTTATGACAGATTATAATATCGAGTTGCAGTACCACCTTGGCAATGCGAATGTAGTAGCAGATGCCTTGAGCAGGAAGCCTATGACATATTTTTACGACTCATCGCCAGTTGTTAGAGGATTTTCAGGAACTCAAGATTGGCATTGTATTGCCAGGCATGGATGGATAGATGGCCAGTCTCGAGGATTCAGTCCATATTTATTGAGAGGATCAAGGTAGCCTTGCCTACAGATACGAGATTTAGACGACTGAGAGAAAGGACAAAGGCCGACATGCAGACGGGACTCAGGATTCATGTGGACGGAACATTGAGGTATGGAGATCGCCTATATGTTCCGAGAGGCGAGCTACGCCAAGAGTTGATGACCGAGGCACATAGCTCAATTTATTCCATTCATCCCGGGGGTACAAAGATGTACCGAGATTTGAGGCAACATTACTGGTAGCATAGGATGAAGAGAGAGATTGCGAGATTTGTGGCAAGATGCTTGGTATGATTCCAGATTCACGTCGCATTTTTGGCGGAGTATGCAAGAGAGCCTAGGAACTCGTCTCAAGTTCAGCACCGCATATCATCCACAGACTGATGGTCAGTCAGAGCGCACGATACAGATATTAGAGGATATGTTGAGAGCGTGCATGATTGATTTTGGAGGATCTTGGGAGGACCACCTACACTTGGTGGAATTCTCCGACAATAACAGTTACCAGGCAAGCATACAGAGGGCACCCTATGAGGCACTGTACGGCAGAAAATGTAGGTCGCCAGTTTGTTGGAGTGACGTAGGAGAATATCAGATACTGGGTCCAGAGTTGGTAACACAGACAGTGGAGAAGGTCAAGCAGATTCAGAGCCACCGGCGGGCAGCGCAGGACAGACAAAAACATGGGGCAGATGTGCACCGCAAACCATTGGAGTTCAAGGAGAGTGACCAGGTGTTTGTGAGGATATAGTCTACTCGTGGTACCATCAGACTCGGAGGCAGAGGCAAGCTGAGTCCGAGGTACATCGGGCCTTTTGACATCTTGGAACGAGTTGGCGAAGTAGCTTACCGTCTTGTATTGCCTCCATCATTAGAGGGAGTATATGACGTATTTTATGTATCGCAGCTGAGAAGATATGTTGCAGACCCTAGCCACGTGCTTGATCATTCGGAGATTACAGTCGGGCCCAGCCTATCTTACGTAGAGCAGCCAGTAGAGATCCTCGATCACAGCGAGAAGACTTTAAGAGGGCAGACTATTCGACTGGTCAGAGTTGCATGGAAGCACCATTCACCAGGCGAATCTACTTAGGAGCGCGAGGATTCTATTTGGCAGCGGTTCCCGTACTTATTTGAGGAGCAAGGTACAATTTTACGTACGACATTTGATTACTAGTTGTTTTTAAATTCTCTTAGCTATTATCGTGCTTTACTTTTAATTTCGGGGACAAAATTTTTCTAAGTTGGGAAGAATGTAAACCCCTCGATTTATTCTATGGATAGTCAGGTTTGGATTTGGAAAATTTTGGATTTAGCAGCAGATGTTGAGATTTTGAGTGGAGTTAAGTTTGTCTGGTATTTTAATTTATTTAATTAAACCCTTGGCGCGCCCTATCATTGCTTGATTATTCGGAGCCCAATATCAGCCCATAAATTCTATCGAATTTTTGTACTTCTGACTAGACCTGCCAAATTAGGCACTGGACTTTTTCGTCACTCAAAATTATATTTTCATTGTGCTCTAAATTAATTTCACCATTTTCCGTAACCAAAATCCCGAAATTAAATTCCGTGTCGGACACCTGTGTCGTTATCCTCAATTTTGAGATAACAACTGAACCCGTTGAGCCGGACCAACTAAAGGGTCCAAGACTGACTCCAAGCCCCCACCATTTTTGACCTTTGCATCATTTCCAGATTTTGACCCCAAGTGCCTCCATTTAATTTAAAAGCGCGGGACACTTTAATTCTATTTAAATCGGGGATACCAATTTTTCCTAATCCTATTCTAATCCCCAAATTAATCCCAATGCCTATTTAATTAAACCCATACCAAACACCCAATACCCTTCCACCATGCAAATCACCAAACTCCATTTTTCTCCGCATTTTTTTTGTATCATTTTATGTGTTTATACAAATTCCCAAATTTAAGGGGCTAATTTGCAAATGTTGCATTATGTATCTTCCCCTCATTGGCCCAAGCCAATGAAGAAGGCTCACCCTCACCCTTGACCGATTCAACCCAACCCCACTCTCCCCTTGGAATGAATAAATTTCCTTCATGAGAAATCTACACCACCCATTAGAAATGAGTAAATCTCCACCATCCAATCTCCACAAAAATCCCCTATTTAATGTCTCCTCAAGCCCACATCCCAAGCAAGCCCTAATCCCTACATTTAGGAAACCCCACCCCCTCTCTCTCTCTCTCCCCACTCATCATTTTTCCAGCCGAACCTATTTCTTCTTCTTCTTTTTCTTTCTTCTTCTTCTTCTTCTTCTTCTTCTTCTTCTTCTTCTTCTTCAACCTTTGCCATGAAGAGAGTTCATCTATGGTCGGTTCTATTGGTAGTGGTGGTTGATGGGCTCTTCTCATGGCAGACCTTTCCCCATCCTCTTCAACAGCAGAAGGAAAGGGTTGTGGGAGAGAGGCTGATGGTTCCAATGACTCTTGTTCCTGATGCTTCCACTCTCGGAGCAATTTGTCTTGATGGGAGCCCTGCTGCCTATCATCTGCACAGAGGATTCTTTCTGGAGCACACAACTGGCTGTTGCAGTTTGAGGGAGGAGGATGGTGCAACGATGTGCCTTCTTGTTTAGAGAGATCGATGCGTCGGCCGGGAGTCTGGTCTGGGTCCGCCGGCAGAACGGCTCCTGGTGGCCCGGCCGGGTTGTCGGTCTGGATGAGCTCCCGACGGGCTTGACCAAGCTTCCGAGAGCCAGGACTCCGATCAGACTTCTCGGAAGAGAGGATGGGTGTATGGACTGGTATAATCTTGAAAAAATCTAAGCGTGTGAAGCATTTCGTTGTGGGGAGTACGACGAGATCATTCAGAAGGCTAAGGACAATACACTTTATGCAAACAGAAGATCAATTGAGGAAAGGAAATATGTTCGCAGGGAAGATGCCATTCTCCATGCACTTGAGCTCGAGAAGGTTTGCTATTTTGATGGGAATTACAAACTTGGTTCTGCAGTGAGCAACTCAATAACCACAACAGATAAGAATGTTGGCCTGCAATTAGCTAAGTCCTGCAAGAAAGCATTTTATGTTGCCAGAGCACCAAGCAACTTTGAGAAGTCAAGACAGGAATTAACTCAATCTGTGGTGTCAATTGAACGTCCAGATAAGTGCACTGCTAGTGACTTGCATTCGAAGCAAATGAAAGGAAGGGGAACATCAAATAATTCAGAGGAGGATGCCACAGAAGAAATAAAGAGCATGAGAGATCTCAAGGATCTAGGATCAGGAATGGTTATAAAATGTGAGCCAAATGCACTACTGCAAAGAAAAGTCGTTGTCTCTCTCTAGAGAAGGTTTTCACGGGTTCAACTAAGACAGACAGTAACTCAATTTACTATCATGATGATGTTGGAGGTCAATCAATTCTTCAAGGAGTAAAAAATAAATTAAGGGATCAAAAATGTACTTTACTGAAGCCAGACTTTCCATCATAGGTTGATGATAGTTCAGACTCTTCTGACACTTCGTGCAAGAAAAAATTTGTTCGACACAAACGAGAATAACTGTAGTGCTGCAATGGGCCGCTCTTATATTCACTTAGGGATGAAGGACCATAAATATCCAAGAAAGCAACAGTTGTTTGGAAATGATTCTTCTGGTGGCTTCATTGATGTTCCCGTTGTTATGGAGATGGAGAATGTGTTAGGTACTACGGGACCTGAGGACTTGGACGTGGTACCGGATCCCCATCAGCAGCAGCCGCACGCAGGCAAGTGTACCTTGCCATCCTGTATTTCAGTTTACAGATATTTATTATTTCGTTATGTATACTGTGCACGTCTTTATGTTGACGTTCGATACCTCACGTCCGGATCAAAACTGGGTACTGACGTTCGTCGTAACGTCATAGAATAATTGTTAGATGCTTTGTAGTACCTCGATGCACGTACCTGAGTACATTGATACCCCAGGACACACTCATACACTATGATCGTGCTAGATTCCTGTATCCTGATACTGACATCATGACCAGAGACTAGGACGACCTTAGGGTCGCGTTTGTTGAGTTACTTCCGCAAGTCGAGACTGTTATATAGAGGTTCAGGTTTAGCGCACCATCGTTGACCTCTTGGGAAGGGAAAGACAGTTACTAGACGTTTGGGCTCCTATGCACGCGCTTATATATGTATATGTAGTGATCCTGTATTTTAGAGTAGTGTATCACCCGTGTGTCTCTGTGCTCGGAGCTACGGTACGCCCCGTGTGTCTCTCTGTTCGGAGCTACGGTTTTATTTTGGACAGTCCACGCGTCGAACAATGTCTTTAAACTGTGTCACACTAGTTGGTTATGATAGAGTACCCTGTCGTGCACTTGTACTTTCTGTTTACTTGGCTTGCTGTATTTTTGTACCTTGTTACGTCCCTCTGAGGACCTGGTTCCCTGCCAGTTTTGCAGCATAGATGATTACGGAGCATTTGGAGTTGCTGTTGGAGTTACAAGTCTCGCGAGCATGGTACCAGGTACTCACATCATATCTACCGGCATTATGGTTATTTTACATTGATTATTCATCTGCTATTGTAGCCTAGTTTTTATAGACTTATACTTCTTCTCGAGTCTATTCGAGTTAGTGTGTTATTGGGCGGCCGACCTTAGCACATATAGCTCTTTCTTGTATACTGATGTACATTGTGGATTGAGACATAGAGGTTTACATTTATGGAATATCTAGATAGTGCCCTTTATATTACAGCTTATACGTATTCGAGACAGACCAGAGTCTGGTCGAATGCGTAGCTGGCGTGTCACGTATTCCTGGTCCTACGTATTTTGGGACTGGGGCGTGACAGATTCCTAATCTACACCTTCCTACTGATATAAAAAGGCAGAATAAGCCTACTTCTTCTTCTTGTAATCTCCCTGATTTGCATGATTTCTTGATCCAGAAACGCAAAGATAGGGGATCTCCTAATACGTCTAATACACCTCCTAGAGAATATTATTGTAATAGTCATAAGGTTGTAATTAACCGTTGCTGTTCTAAAGCAAAACGGTAAGTTTTTTACCGATTGGACTATTCTTTGTCATTACAGGAAGAAGAACCAGATAACGACATGTCTGGGGGTAGTCTCCCTCGACAAAATAGAGCAGCATCCAAAGTGGGGGTAAAATTCCCTCTGAGTCCGAAGATGATACAACTATGACCATCTTCCCCGAGGACTGTACGACTCAGGTATCGAAAGCCCGAAAGCCAAAGGGGACTTTCTCCTTCAATGAGGATGACATCATTGAAATCTTCAATATATTGATGAAGGAAAACAAACTTCGGCTATCCAACATCAGATACCCTGAAAAGGCTGGCAAGGTCGATGACCCAGAATATTGTCTCTATCATCGGTACATTCATCACCCCACGAAGGCATGCTATGTACTGAAAAGGAAAATCCAGGAGTTGATCGACGCTAAAATCATCACTTTATATTTATAACGAGAGGACGGTCACTACAAATTGATCTCACTCCAACGTAGGCAATTTGCCCTCTCAAGAAGTACCATATAATGAGTTCCTAAAATGTCCCCAGATAAGAAAACTTCAGGTCTATCCCCACTCAGCAAATCACTCCCCAGTAAATTTTTCAGACATGGGTACACGTCCAAACTATTTTTCCCCTAGCTGAGTTTGCCATGTCCAAGTGACCTCTGAGCAAACCTCCCAGGTTGTTGCTATCGATCAGTTCACGTCCATATTACCTCTAAACTATGTCTCTCCACTTTCTCCATCAGAGTAAATCTATCACCACAAAAATGGTTATTCCCATATTACCTCTGCCCTGTTTTTCTGTATCCCCACCGAGTCATATCTTACCACGTCCACCTTACCTCTGAGTAAGATATTTTCAGAACTTTTCCATATCCACATTACCTCTGAGTGAAGTTCTTCTCTTCGACTTCCTACTACCACGTTCGCATAACCCCTGATAGTGCTAGTCATTGCAGCTTACTATCTGTACTTAAGGGACGCCATGGGTAATAAGTCCACAACTCAGTTGTATAAATTAACTCTTGGTTCTTCATCCCCAGCAAGTGCCTATGTGTAATTTTTTTCGATCGTCGAAGATCGAGAATCATATTCTGACATGTTCATATAACCTCTGTATAGATATGTTCAGCAATTTGGCATCCCCAGTAAGTGCCTATGTGCAACATTTTCTCCATCTCTACAAATTCTTGTAAAGAGCCATCATCCGTATCCAAGAGTCCCGGGTACGCAATGGATGATGGATCCTCAAAATCTCCCCAGCGGAGCAATCCTTAGGTCTACTCGCACACTCCCACAATGACTATTCAAACCAATCTTGTTAGACGCTAGCCATGTTCATATTTCCTCTAAGCTATCGTCCAATCAATCTCCCCAGAGGAATAATCCTTTGGTCTATCTTCATGTTTGGATAGACCACACTTACAAATCACTCCTCAATGAATTTTTCGGACATTAGTTCACGTCCATATTACCTCTGAACTGTTGTCATAATATTTCTCTCAGGCTGAGTTTGTCATGTCCATCTTACCTCTGAACAAACCTTTCGAGTTTTGGCTATCGATTTTTATGTCCATATTATCTCTGATAACGGTTGTCATTTCAACTGAGCGCCCGTACTTAACTCTAAGTACTCCAGTCGTGTTAGTTCCACAAAAACTGCCGCGTCGTTATTACCTCTGGTAGGGCTCGTCTTAAACTTATTACTTGCACTCTCGTGCACAAGAAGTAATAGGTCCACCAAAACCCCCCCGGGGGGATGCCTGCAATAGAAACGAATAATTCAAATATGTCCCTCCACTATCCCCATAGAGTCATATTTTACCGCGTCTATATTACCTCTGGCAGGACTTGTCTCAAACCTATTACTTGCACTAACGTGCACAAAAAAGTAATGGGTCCACAAAAAACTTCCTCCAGCAGGATGTCTTTACTAGCCACAAAACCTATCACATCCATATTTTCTCGGATTGGGCTTGTTTTGAACTTATTATTTGCACTCAACGTGTACAACAAATAATAGGTCCACCAAGGATCCCCCAGTGGGATGTCCTCAACAAACACGATATTGTACTACGTCCATATTACCTCTGGTACGATGTCCAAAGTTCGCACAAACAATCGTAAAGAAATGGAGGGCCCTTATATGATTTCAAATGGCGCTTACAGATTGGCTAAGCCTAATGGAAATTGATAAATGGCTCCTATCAATGACAAATTTCTGAAGAAGTACTATACTTGATCTCCTTTGCTTAACAGAGTATGATGAAGATCTCATTCTGGCGATACAACGTACAAAGGTTAGCTGAATTATATTCTATCAAGTTCATATGACCTCTTAATAGATATGCTTAACTAATTTGTAAACCTATCATGTTCATATTACCTATGATAGTGTTTTTATACAAATTTAGTTGGATTATATTTTATCAAGTTCATATTACCTCTGAATAGATTTACATTCAGCTAAACCTTACCGAAAGTATATCATGTTCATATCACCTCTGATATCACTTTCATCTTAGCCTATCATTTATATTCTAAAGTGATGGGTCCACAAAGTCAGAAAATGTATCTTTATTATCTCTGAAAAATTACAGGAGAAGCAAAAAAGTATATCATTAGGGAGGAGCAGTTAAATCGCGGATCTATTACGCCAAAGCAGCCATCCTCTCATTCCTGGAGTTTAAAATATTAGTATGAGCCAGTTCCAGCCTTGCTTAGTCATTGCTCAAGAGAGAAAGTTCAGACAGGGAATCAACAAAACTTGCATGGATGACACCCACATGTGTCAAGTTCTGTTGAGCTCTATTCACTTGCCCTCCAATACATCACGAACTAGCGATGCTTTGAGAAGCCTCTCCCTTGTTTGAGCAGTTTCAGCTTCCAATTCTCGAACCCTCACTTCATATCCCTTATATTCGGCACGGCACTGAGCTAGCTGAGGAATACTCTCCACCAGTACTGCTTGCTCTTTCTCTATCTCTTGTTGATGTTCCTGGATGGATTTGTTTAAAGTTTCTGTCTTCTGAGCAAATTCCGCAGTTAGTAAGTCATACTCAGCCTGAACTAAGTCATTGATGCTGCCTCGGGATAGTTGCAAATATTCGTTAATGGGTTGTTCTAAACCATTAACCATTTGCTCTAGCGCATTAGCTCTTTCAGCGTCATTGAAATTTCTAATCTGCGCTATGGTGAGCTTGGAGGATGTCTTCAGAGAATCAAAGCCTAGATTCTTCTCCAGCATCATGGATATCAATTCTTTCAAAGTGAGGTAGAATATGCTAGTGTATTGTTCAACTAGCATAGCAAAGCTCGAATGGACGCTGGGAGTTGCCGCAATATCGATAAATCTCCTTTCTGGAATGACTGCAGAGGATGTTGCCACAGTCGTTGCTTCAACAGATGGAACGACAAAAGAAGAGACACCAATAACAGTTGAAGTTGCTGGCATGCTCGACGAAGGAGGCACAGTAGAGATGGTGGGTTCATCCACCTCTGATATTATTTGAACTACTACTGGCGGGATTATATCTGAGAATATGGCGGATGAAAGATCAACGGTTTCAAGATATGCTTCTTCGGTGGTCACCGCCGTTTCATTAGCTGGATCCGCAACAAAATCAGAAGTTGTTTCAGCTCCACCCTCCCCATAAATGTCTTCGCCTAAAACTAAGATAAGAGAAAATTAATATCAATTTTGATGTTAAATTTTCCTAAAAAAGCGTGAAGGAAACATTTACCCATGGCCGATGGTATGTATACTATGTCTACAGCCTATATTGCTAAATCATTTCTTAATGATGCTAAATAAGCTGTCATACCTGGAGAAGAGGGTACACCAACTGACGCTTGAGGTTCGTCATCCCAGTCATCACCCAGATCTACTCGAGGTTCGTCGGGTGGAATCTCGCTTGAAATACTTACAGATGGAGGAGGGGCTAGTCCCATTATTTGTCTTGTAAAAGGTATATGGATTATTAGCAAGCTCGGCCTCGAAGGCGATATAGAAGCATCACCAGCAACGGTGGTAGCGGTAGTAGTCGCTGGCAAAGAATCTCCAGCACTTTCAGCTGGAACTGTAGAGGCTCCTTCTTTAAAAGGCGAAGGATCTCTAATCAAAGAATTATCCCCAATAGGGGAAACAATAGGTTCACTCCGGGAAGAGGCCCCCTTGGTGGAAGTCCTTTTAGGACCTTTTGTAGTCTACTTCTTCTTACGAGGGAAAGCCTCTTTCTGAGTAGAAGCCTTTCGTTTATTGGAAATTATGAGAGGCTCTGCTGGGGGAGTTATTACGCCTCTCGGTAATATTAACAAATAATCATCTGCACCAGTAGTTTCATCACCTTCATCAGAGGAGACAGATGGTATCTCCTCTCTTCCAGTGAACTTATGGGAGGGTATTCTGAAACTTTCATGTACATCAAAATAACGATGGAAGGTATTGATGGACACATAAAACTGTGCATACGAATGAAGAATGCACAACTCCATGGAGAGAGAGGTCGCAGGAATAGTAAAGGTTGCTCCAGTACAACCCATGATGAAATAACGCCATCCGCTAGCACCATCAATAAGTCCACCTTTGAATTTGAAGCTGGTGATGGAATTTCCCACGTGCAACTGATCATACCCAAATTGTCTGACAAAATGGCTAGGCAGATTAGACTCCAAGTAGTAGTGGTCCTCACTTCTGTACAGCAGGTGGGAAGGTCTAATGCAGACCAACCAGTAAAAGACTTCAGGAGAAAGAATAGTCTTCCCCTGACCTACATCCTGAAGTTTAGTCCCCTGTTGATTGATATGTACGGGCGGGACGGTGCAGAAGAATTTTTAACTATGGGCAAAATTTAGTGCTAGTCAACAATCTATGACGCTAGTCACATTCCAAAGAGAATTCTTGTAATTCAACAAGAAGTTATTGCCCGAACTAATGGCAGATCCGAGAGACATCACTCTAGTATTGTGAAGGATTAACCATCCCATCAAATATAAGAATGGTAATTCCACTCTGGGATATCCTTCGCGCTGAGTGGTATCAGCCAGCAGTCCATCAGTAATAGCCCTTAGGCCAACTTGTATCCTGCATACCATGGCAGAGAGTAGGCCAAATCTTTCCCTAAATACCAAACTCACTACGGGCCATAGGGTATTGCGATGAATACGATCTGCCGACGCAATGCCAGGCACCACCCATCGGCGTAGCCAAATAGAAAGGAAGCCAGCCAGTCGAGCTTCTTTTGACAGAGGCTTTCAACAATGCCTCATATAACTGTAGGCTTTGGTTCCTGCAGGATAACCCCCTATCTCTTCATTAAGAACACAATCTAGAGCCTCTGCATCTTCAATAAGATCATCGACTGTGTTGGCATTCAGAATGCTCAGAGTGTTCAAAGGTTTATCTTTGCTATCTACAACCTTGTCCTGCTTGGCATTCCTAGCCTGATGGAAGAAGAGGTAGGATACCCATTTGTTAATATGGGCTAAATCAGAGGGCTCTCTGTAGAAGGTGGTGCATGCAAGATAGTGGCTCATCAGCTCTTGGTACACTGCCACTACCCGAGGGTTGATATCCTTCAACTCTTTGTTGGTGGGGACGTATTCTTCATAGGGAATGTCTTCCATTGGCAACTTTGAGATATATGCCATCTCATGAAGGGCTAAGCCTAATTCACCTATCGGAGTGGCAAAAGTCCCAGTTAGCGAGTTATATCGCTCCATCAAAGCCAAGAACAAATTAGGGTTGATAGGCAGCCCAACACTACTAGCACTGACAACCTCAATTAAGTTAATACTTTCTAGCTCCACTTGAAAGTGCTACAGGGCCAATGCAGTTAAATTGGCCCATCGAAGATTCTGGGGGTTAAGCCATCCACTGGTGCGAGGGTTAACCCTGGGATATACTCCTCCCTGCTCCATGAATTCATTGTAGAAAGTTGCCATTTGAAATGGCTGGATCAAAGAGGAGTCGCTACTAGGGACGCTGCCTGGTAGTAATCCTCTGAAGGGCATAACAGGGCCGGAGGGACTACTTACAAAGGACCCTTGGGTTAATCTTTTCTTATAAAAGCTCTTCCCTGGCTGCCCATGAAGATCAGGAGTCAGAGTCCATGCCATCCTTCTGGGATGTGTGGCATGGAAGAATGCAGAGATAGGGTAATCTCTGGACATCTTTGGCAGGAACATGACCGTGCCCTCAGCAAAAAATACCCAATCTTCCTTCTTGGGCTTTGTCTAGGATTGCTTATCAATAACATCCCCAAATAAGAAAGCTGGTTTCTTATACTCAGTTCCGTCTATGTACGTCAAGGGTTCCCCACTGATCATACTCAGCAACATTCTTTCTCCTTGGGCCGAGATCTGAGTTCCCCTTTCTTGAGGATACTCGTTTCCAGAAATGGGGAAGGTCACATGGGACAAGTCCTCCAAGTAGTTGGAATTCAGCATTACAGCAGCAGAGCCCATCACTTCAGCCAGAGGGGGGATCTGTAGGTCCACTGCAAAAAGTAAGAGAATAAGTTAGTTTTACGCTGGAATTTACTTTCAGCGCATAAAATATACGGTACTACACTCTTGCAGTATACGCCAAAATTTGACAGTCTGAGTTTCTATGCCAGACTGCAAAAATATGGAGTTTAACGCTGACACATTAAGAATGTGGGCGTATTTGCGCATACACGTACAACATATACGGAGGGTTTTTATTTCTCTCAAAGTTTTACCTGTGATGCCCGGTGCACAACCAGACGGCAGAGCACTTCGTTCAAAACGAGGCTCGCTTGGTCTAGTAGGAGTCGCTCGTGCTTGAGCAGTGAAGCGATATGATGAAGCGGCTTTCTTTCCCTTAGCGACGGAGGTCTGTTTTGGTGCCATGGCGAATCTAAGATTTTTTTCAGAAAGAGACGAAGAGTTTTCAGAAAGAGACGAAGGGTTTTGCAGAGAAAGATGAAGGGTTTTTCTCTCTCATGACCTAGGCCTATTAATAGAGTTCAAGTGACTCTCCGAATCCTTAATCAAATCTAATTTTTAATAGTCTGTTATGATTTGCGACCACGTCAGCCGATTATTTGAAAAGGAAGACAGATAGTCATGCTGCGTAAAGGATCCATTAGAAGCTACAGATCTATGATTTTACGCTCAGGAGCTACAAATCTATGATTTTACGCTCAGGAGCTACGGATCTACGATTTTACGCTCAGAAGCTACGTATCTATGATTTTACGCTCAGAAGATACGGATCTACGATTTTACGCTCAGAAGCTACGGATCTATGATTTTACGCTCAGGAGCTACATATCTACGATTTTACGCTCAGAAGTTACAGATCTACGATTTTACGCTCAGAAGCTTTTACGCTTAGAAGTTACAGATCTACGATTTTACGCTCAGAAGCTACAGATCTACGATTTTACTCTCAGAAGCTATAGATCTACGATTTTACGCTCAGAAACTTGTATACAAAGTTCTAAAAATATATTTATAACAATTTTAATTAAAATATATTCATATTATATTTAAGCTATTTTAATTTAACGATCGTTTTAACAATATCCAAATATAATTTTTTTTTTGCTGATTATATTTATAAAATAAGAGATTTTTGACAAAAATTGACAATGGCTCTTTATATTTTACAACAATTTTCTAAAATTTATAAAGTCCTCTTTAATTTAACCAAGATCCTAAAAATTTCCTTAAATCATGATCGTCTATAAAACTTTTTTTTTTGTTGCTGGAACCGGCCTTCTTGTCCCATTTCACTAAAAATATTGAACAAGCCAAAGAGGTCAGAAGAAGCCGGCTCGTTTACTTTGGGGCAAATTATAAGGGCACTACACATTTTACTCGGGGCTAGTCCATTAGAAATTTAGAAAAAATTACAAGTTTGCCATCATAAAAGTTACTCGGGACTAGCCCACTGTTATAGTCCTACCACTTGGAAGGACTGTCAAAATTTTGACAGTCCTTCCAAGTGGTAGGACTGTCAAAATTTTGACAGTCCTATTTCCCAAAATTATAAGTTTGCCACTCTCATAGTTACTTGGGGCTAGCCCACACCAAAGTATAAAAGTGAAATGACTTTCTATTTTTGGCATTCCACCTAGACTTGAAGAAACCCTCATTCCACCAAGCCCAAATCTAAATTTGGAAATTGCTAGTTGTGGTTGGAGAAGGATTTTACTTTGGTGATACTCCAAGGAATATTCTTCCGATATATCTTCGACAACCTACGATGAATAAGTTTTGCAATTGTCCGAAAAAAATTTAGTTTATTTTGACTATTGTAGGAACAATGCATGAAAAAATATTCGATGACGAAGTCGGATCGTCCAATTCATTAAATATGCACTCCGGATATTCCGAAGAACAAGTTGGTTGTTCCGAAGCACGTACGGTACGTAAAACGACAATCCTAATTCGACAGTCACGAGTTAGGACTGTAAAAATTAGACAGTCCTATATAAATATAGGACTGTCAAATAATCTACAGTCCTAAATGAATAAAGGACTGTCATAAATTCGACAGTCCTATATAAGAGTAGGACTGTCATAATTTGGACAGTGCTATTTAAAAATAGGACTGTAAAAATAGTGACAGTCCTGGATAATTATATGAAGTTATTAATTTTTATATTATTTTATATTGGTTATAGGACCAACCTTGTTCAGATATTGTGGTACATCCTGCTGTTGGTGTTGATGTGGATGATATTTTCTCAACGAATATTGAATTTGCAAACCATGAAGAAGCATTAGAGTGGTACAGATTAGGACACGATATAACGTAGTTATTGTCATTGCAAGATCCATCCAATCTCGGCCGGGCCAAAAATATCTTGAGCTGGAATGCGAAAGAGGAGGTGTGTTTAGGGAGCATCATAAAAAAATGGTGTTATTGAAAAAGAAGTCCCTAAGAAAAACGTTGGGACGAGAAAATGTGGTTTTCCATTGAAGGTGTTGATTGTAAAAGTTGAAGATGTGAAGTAGAAAATCGAAGTTAAGAATGGAAGACACAATCATCCTATTCCAGGGACACTTACGGGTCATGCTTACGTGGCACGGTTGAAGGAGGATGAGAAAAAGTTGGTTGAAGAATTGTTCATTTCAGGAGTTACACTGAAACAAATTTATTCTGCTATGCACCAAAAACAAGATGGGAACAAGTCTACCATGAGGATGATCTATAATAGTTTGGCCAGAGCGAAATGCAATAGTATGAAAGGAAGAATGGCGATGCAACAAGTATTGAAGTTGCTTGGGGAGCATCACTACGTGGAGTACCATAGAAGACATCCACAAACTGATGAACTTCTTTTATTGTTTTGGGCTCATCCTGATTGTACACACTTGGCTCGGTCCTTCGCTGACGTGTTGGTCCTTGATTGTACATATAAGACCAACAAGTTCAAGATGCATATTTTTCATGTTGTCGGGTTTACGTCTACGGGGAAAACATTTACAGTCGCTCTTTGTTTTATGAAGAGTGAGACAGTAGAGGATTACACATGGGCGTTGAGGAAACTACAATCCCTTTACACAGGTTACAAAGAGCCGTCTGTTTTTGTTACTGACAGAGAATATGCATTGATAAATGCTATAGATATTGTATTTTCGCATGCGCATAGACTACTATGCACTTGGCATATAAATAGAAATATCCAAGCTCAATGCAAGAGAAAATTTGAAACAGTGGACGGTAAAATTGACATGCTTCACTTCGAAGAATTCTACAGTGATTGGAGTCTTGTATGGCGAGCAAGTACTACAGACAGTTATGACGCAGCATGGTACATGTTCCAACAAAAGTGGGAGACGAGTAACCCGACATGCATATCTTATATCAAAGATAATTGGCTAGAACCATATAAAGAGCAATTCGTCTTAGCATGGACCAACATGGTGAAGAATTATGGCACGATCACTATGAACTGGGTCGAAGGAGCACACTCATGTTTAAAAAGATATCTACGATCATCGGTCGATAATTTTGTCTCTGTTTGGCAATCGATTCATTTGATGACTATTGCCACGGTGAACGATATTGTAGCATCATTTGAGATGAGCCTCAATATTGCAAAGCATGAATACAAGCAAGAACACCTCTTGGATGGTTTAACCCATGTGGTATCTCATAAGGCCTTGGGATTATTGTTTGAGGAGATTCGTAGGTCGAAGTCGGTGGGTTATGATCCCGAGGTTTGAGGTTGTTCATATCGATATTTACTCGGACTTCCGTGTGCACATGAGATCAACGAATACCGTCGTGAATCTATACCTATTCCAATAGATGGTGTTGATCAACGTTGGCGACAGCTGTCGATAATGTCGATGGTGGAAGTGCAAGATGATTTCTTTGCGTTGCCCCAAGTAAAACTACTTCACGCAAGGTGGTGTGATCAGAACCGGAGAGAAGATCCATTGAGTTTAAAATCCAAGAGATTGCAGTCCCGGCAACAACTCGATTGCAAGAGCCATCCGTTGTTCGAACTCCTAAGGGAAGACCACAGTCAAGAAAGAGTAGAGCAAAAAAGAAGGAGAAGGAGTCAACTAAAAGAGATCCATCCTTATTTGAACATATCGAACGCAGTTTGGAGGCAAAGTCCGTAATGGATGGGGGGGTATTTCCGCAGAAAAAGAGTAAGCTAACTATTCGAAGGGGGAAGAAACAGAAAACGATAGATGCAGGCACGGCGGAGGGTATTGAAAACTTTTATGTTTCTTATAGTCTATACATTGAAATTTTTTTACCTGAGATACGTAATTTCATTTGGTCTATTGTTGATGTTCCTGCGGATGGCCACTGTGGATACCATGCACTAGCAAGACAACTAGGCTCTTCAGTTGAAGCAGGATGGAGACAGGTTAGGGCAGAGCTGTACGAGGAGTTGGAGTCGCGACTAGTCTTCTATAGCCAGATACTTGGCGAAGAAATTGTTGGAGATTTGTTGGCAGGCATACCTTGTACGAAAACAGTTACCGGACCAGACCATTACATGGATGTCCCGCCTGCTGCTTACGTATTCTCTAATAGGTATAAGTTACCTATTGTAATTATCTCACAAGGTATTAACATTACTTTGTTTCCAATGTGTGCCCCCCCGGCCGAACACCGAGTATCCAATCTATGTTGCATAGGGCTTGTCGGACAACACTTCGTCATCCCAAGGTTGATCGCTCATTCTCCAATTCTGCCACCTTCTACGCTTTGGTATAAACACGCACCAGAGGAAGCGATCGCATGGACGATACCCTACAAGGATGCAATGGCGGCCTATAAGAAGATGAAGAAGATGGAGGATCCAAAAATTATGCCGGACGACTACTTTGATATTCTAATCGATTGAAACTGTATAATGAAAATGTATTTTGTGTTGATCCATGTATATTGAACTATATGTTGTATGTTGTGTGTATGTTATGTAATGAAAGGAGTTATTGAATTAATACTAATAGATTTTGACTATATGTTATGCATTGCTACTAATAACATAGGACTGTCAATATGTAAAATTGCCAGGATACTAGGACTGTCACAAATTTGACAGTCCTAGTATATACTAGGACTGTCATAATTATGGCAGTCCTAAAGTTCACCCACTGTCTATTAGTAGTTATCTGTAACTTTAGGACTGTCACTATTTTGACAGTCCTAGTATATACTAGGACTGTCAAAATTGTGTCAGTCCTAAAGTCAAATTAGTGACAGTCCTAAAGTTTACCCACTGTCTTATATCACACTTATATGTAACTTTAGGACTGTCACAATTTTGACAGTCCTAATATATACTAGGACTGTCAAAATAGTGACAGTCCTAGTATATAATAGGACTGTCACTACTTTGACAGTCCTAGTATAAACTAGGACTGTCATAATAGTGACAGTCCTAAAGTTTACCTACTGTCTTATATCACACTTATATGTAACTTTAGGACTGTCACAATTTTGGCAGTCCTAGTATATACTAGGACTGTCAAAATAGTGACAGTCCTAGTATATAATAGGACTGTCACTATTTTGACAGTCCTAGTATAAACTAGGACTGTCAAAATTATGACAGTCCTAAAGTTTACCCACTGTCTTATCACACTTATATGTAACTTTAGGACTGTCACTATTTTGACAGTCCTAGTATATACTAGGACTGTCAAATTAGTGACAGTCCTCATACATACAGTTTACACACTGTCTTATATATAAAATTACCCCCACTGTCTGCACATTAGACCACAGTATGTATGCAGTTCAAATTGATATTTTAAACTTATAAACAACTCAAATTCACTCATAGTTGTCAATAGTAGCAAATTCAGTGAAAGTGTCAATAGTAGCAAAAGTCATACAACTCATACAACTGAAAATCATAGTTTAAACTATTACAATTCTCAAAAGTCATATTCATTCAAACTTTTACAACTCAAAATGAAAGTTTAAACTTCATGACGCCTCTTTGTACGTTGCTCTCTATTTTCCAAGAAAGGAAATTCTTCAGCATTGTCGATTTGTTGGAGTTCGTCATTGATTGCCATATAATTCGAACCCTGGCAACTTACGAGGCTTCTTCCCAACTTTTTCACTTTCCTTGCATGTTCATGAGAATTAAAAAAAATTGTTAGAAACAGTTACAAATATCAAACTTAAAGTCTACAAGTTGGCTCACCATCTTGACCAGTGCAGTATACAAGACCGATTTGGCAGAAAGCTCTGAAGGTACACGCACAATATCCCCTCCCCGTTGGAACAAGGTAGGCAGTCCGACACCGGCATAGTAGGCGAGGTAGTCGTCGCTACACTCCGTCATATTGACTGCTGCTTGACGTTCAGTATCTCTAATAACATGGCGTTGCCACTCGGTGAAGAAGTCTGATACCCAGTTGAACGTCGCCGGAATATAGTTTAGCGGTTTTGTACCTCGCGGAGGAGTTATCATTTGCAAAGTGCGCCTAGGGATAGTTTGTACATAGCCAAACTGACGGAGCACTCTATCCGGCATATAAGCCTCCTCGATTTCATGAAAACTGATAAGACCGTGAAATAAGGCGACTGGTTGCAATGGTCGGGTAGTCTGTCGCAAATCACGGTATGGATCCCATACAATCTGCACCACATAAAATTTAGCATAACGTCATTTAGCATAACGTAGTAAATTAATACCAATTAAGTACAAAATTAGGTCTATATTCACCTCTTCTGTCGTCATATCTTCGAGTGCATGCCGTAGAGCGGCCAATGTGTGAGAACGTTTGGCATCTTCCTTAGTTGGCTTCCATCGGCTCATTCTAGGCAGGTTCTCGTCATACCCTCGGTTCAGTTTCGCCCGCTGCAGGGTTAGAAAGTGCTCGTATATCCATGCCTTCACGTTACCGAAAATATATTAGTCAAAAAATAAACAACACAATTTAAATTTATGTAAACAAGTTGACAAAGATATATCTATACATGGAGTAGAGTCTGGCATCCGGCAATTGTCTTCGAACCCACACGGGATGCCACACCAAGCTCGTGGTAAAGGTATGCCAGTATACCGCTTCCCCAAGAAATTTCGTCCACCGTTTCAATGTTGTCCAAATTGAGAAGATATTTGGCATTTATGGATGTTCCAGATTTATCGGTAATGCCGACAGCCCCTAAGATAAACTGCATATAACCGCGGGCCACATTTTCGCTATTATCATTTTCGGGGGCCGGCTCAGCGAATATCTCCTCCAAATATTTTAGAGGAAGTCCGTAGGACTTCTTGAATTCTCAAAGACTAGTAAAACTAGTGGAATCAACTCCCAGACACCCTGATACATGATCCACAATATTGTCGTAATAGTTGATGCTCGACTCATCAAAAGTATGATTCATCATGGGACGACCATCAACCCTAAGTCCCAATATATGATGGACATCATCAAGGGTAATCGTCAACTCCCCATTGGGTAGATGGAAAGTGTTGGTTTCTGGATGCCACCGTTCTACAAATGCTGAAATCAGTGCATTATCCACCGTTGTTTATGAGTAGCTACCCAAATATTGTAGACCGGCGGGACTGATTTTTGCCTTCACATCATCTCCCAATAATTTATACCTCTATGTATTACATTTTTTCCCGTGGTTGATCACCGTCAACATACGACCACTCTCCTGAAAAGTCAACAATTGGATGAAATTATACCTATATGTAAAATGAACTTTGAACTTACAACTATATATAAATTTATCATAACGTAATGTACTTACCGGATTGTTCCATATTTGGTATGCAATATGGTTTTCGATCGACGGTAACATAGAGCAACCGTTTGGACGAGTAGTTTGTGGAAGACTCTCGACAGGACTATCTGCAGGCTGAGAAGGTCCTGAACCATCAGTAGGCCGATTTGGAACATTTGGCATGTCCTCATCGGAGGAGGAAGAAGAACCGGAAGAACTAGGAGGAGCACGTCTCTTCGAACGAAGGGCAGTCTTCTTCGTCAATGGACGTTTCCTCACTTCAGGGCGTGCCTCCGCCTCGCGGATAGTGACGCCTGGTTCAATAGTACGCGAAATTGTGCGTTCCTTACGCATCGACGCAGAGGGCGTCTTCTCATATCTTCATCCACAGTATCCTTTCCAGGGGCATGACTATAAGACAAAAATTAATATATAGAAACAAAAATTAATTTCTATTTTAACATAATAATTGAATTTTACATTGAGGACTGTAGCAATTTTTACAGTCCTGTAAGTATACAGGACTGCAGAATTTTCAACAGTCCTAATTTTTTAGGACTGTTGAAACGCCTACAGTCCTATATAAATTGAGGACTGTAGACATTCCGACAGTCCTTAATATATATAGGACTGTCGATTTTCCTACAGTCCTAAATCTATATGGGACTGTAGAAAATTCTACAGTCCGGCCCGATACTGCTCGACAATGTCGAGGATTCTCGACATTGTACGCCCTAAAATCGTGTTCGATCAACCAAGTGAACGTCTAAACTACATCCTAAACTCCGCCAAGGACTTGTATGCCCTCATTTGAAGAATGGAATGAAAATCACTCAAAATTTTCAAAATGTAATAGGATTTTTTCAAATTTTTGGATAATTTTGCAAATACAATAGCACAAGGAGAATGGTGATTTGTACCTTAGTTCTTTCGAGACTTTGGGAGCCATCGACAAGGAGGAGGAGGACAGCAGAGATCGACTGGCGGGAGGGGGGAAAGCTCCGGTGGGGTGGTGAGGGTTTGTGAGTGTTTGGGAGGGTTTGGAAGTAGTGGACTTGTATGAGTAAAATGATGGGTTAGTATAAGTAAAATTTTCTTCTTAGTGGGCTAGCCCCAATCGTGGCCTAGCCCCAAGTAAATATGGAAGTGTCCTTATAAAAAGCCTTACTTTGGCTGTGAACACAAGTCACAATGTTGCTTTGTTTGTGTATATTTATTTTCTATATTTTCAACTTTTTATGAGAAATTTTAGTTATATAATTGGCAACATGTAATGCTATCAAACGCAGAGAGAGAGAGAGAGAGAGAGAGAGAGAGAGTTGTTGTCAGTGATGATGGCCTGCAATTCTCGTTTACAAGCTTCTGCTTTGGCAGTAGTAGTTCTTGTGATTGCAGGGCTTGCAGCCACCTGCTGTAACTCTTCGACGTCGTCGATGTCGGTTTATAGGGGATCCAGCGGCGGATGCTTCAACGGCTCCTAAGAACCACATCCATGAAAGCGGATGCGCGCCGTTGAGTTATCACAGCGCGTACATCTTCCAGCAAGACGGAGGCGACACTGCCAAGCTCTTCAACGAGGAGGGCTGCGCAGGGACTCCCCAAACCACCTTTAAGTCGGCTGCTGTCAGTTGCGAACCCTTCGGCTGGCGGAGCATTCGTATCAGCTGCGTCCCTTTGATCCAAGATTGAACCAAAATCTTCTTCTGGTCCGTGAGGTTTGAGTGTTAAATAAATGTGAAAGCAAAGTCGTATACATTACCAAGTATCCCCATGAATTAAGCTGGTTTGTCTTTGATTACAGAGAGTTGCATGATGAGTTATTTATTTCATCCAAAAGGACGTAAGGCTCTAGGTACTCCTGCGATCCACCGTCCTCTTCCCCTCCTATTCCACAACAGGCTTGTTGGAAACGAAACGCGAAAATCGTTTGCCAAATTCGAGAGTACCTGCGAGAAAACCGAACAAAACGTACAAACCAAAAAATATGAAACACAAATCGCAGGCACAGAAATTTTTACGTAAAAAATCCAGATGAAAAAAAACTACGGGACGATCGGAGTTCAACCCTGAAGAACCTCCACTAATATAATAAAGAGAATACACCCTCTACAAGCACCTCACCGATCAAACACAAATTACCGCAACTCTTTGGAACAGAAAATAGATTACAACCACGAAAAAAAAAGAGAATGAAAAATACCTCAAATTGATCTCCTTCTCCGAAACAGCCTCCAATCCTTCTTTCTCCTCTCCAAAGTTGCAATAACACTCTTGTCATATTTTTTTCTCTCACTTTGTTGTATATTGCATGAGCCTTTTTATAAACCCATAAATGTTCCAATACACGACGTTCGATGCACTTTTCGAGCTTTTCCGACACACGGATGACGCTCGTCGAACTACGGGGTATTCTCCACATAGGTTGGGAACCCCACCCACTCCAATAAATTCTCCCCTTCACAACTCTGTGTAGGGGGTTGTCATCTCGACGATCCGCCTGCAGTACTCAAACTTTTTTCTTGGAAGAATCTTTGGGAACATGCCTGCTCCGTTGTCATCTGTATGAACCTTCTCAAGCGTCGCTTTCTTCTTTTCCACAATATCTCGTATCCAATGATACTGGGTCTCAATGTGCTTGGACCGGCTATAAAATGTCTGGTTCTTCACAAGGTGAATAGCACTCTGACTATCGCAAAGAAAAGGATACTGCTCTTGCTTTAGTCTAATTTTCTGTAACAGCTTCTTCATCCACAGCAACTACTTGCAAGCCTCCGTTGTCACGCCCCAGTCCCAAAATACAGAGAGACTAGACACGTGGCAATGGCCATCAGCACCCTCCAATGGGCAAACCCAATTTAATGGACCCATTAGAGTGTACTTAAGCTGTAAAACAACAATAAATAGGTCTATGATACATGTCACAGTCTAATTCTAATCTCATCCACAAAAGATAAACATACCTCAAATATCAACTAATCAAAGAGATATATAATTCAACAACAAGTATCAATAAAATGTCTCAGGGAACAACCCGATAATGAGTTTAATACAGAAATCCACGAGACATGAATAGAGTATCAAGAACAGAAATAGCTGAGTAATAAAATACCCAGGAGAAGTCTTTTGGCATCACCTCGTCCTCTGGTATTGGTACTGCTCCAATGTCTGCTCCTGTCCCATATATCTCGGGGTAGATCTCCTCTGCTATACCTGGGGACATAATCCGGATCCAGGTCCTCAGGGGACATAGCAAGGTACAAGAATAACTCAAACCAAATAAATATAGTATATAAAATATATCAATAGGACAAACTATGTAACCAACTATGTGATATGCAAATTAGAGCATTAATCATACTCAGGCTGAAACTACTATAGGTTCTATGTCGGGGAAACCCATAGCAGCATTATATATCTCGAAGGGCCAGTGCATGTGCCAAAGCTCTGGTCAGAGTCTAAGGCACCTCCAGAAAACTATATATATATATATATATATATATATATATATATATATATATATATATATATATAATATAATCAGCCTTTAATATGGTAATACTCTTTCCACCCATTAAAATTATACGTCTCATGTCCATAACACGCAAGATCATGACCTCTAACTAATGCAGCGAGTCATAATGATAGCTATGCATATGTAAGATCTATGTCAAGAATCCTGTAATCCTACACAGAATCACCATGAATAACTCAGAAAAGATTCTGTCACATGAATAATGTCAAGTGTCCTATGGTATGATGTACTTGATAATGCAAGCACGAAAATATAGAATCCCAATATCAATTCTCTAAGTGACGTTACACGACTCCACGTACGGCGTCGACACCCAAATATTATTCGGACGCTAAGCAATGACACACAGTCCTAGGTTGAACAGATACATCACATAAATAAATCAAGAGAATAATATAAAGCAAGTACTGCAAGATTGGCAAGGTACACTTGCCTGGGTTTGGATTCCAACAGTTACTCCGATATCTTCAAGTACTCCTCCAGATACTGAAATAAATACTACAATCATTCTCAGAAGATATAAAATAGCTAGGATTGCCTATCCATAAGTCCAATTTGGACACAGGAGCAAAATTGACAGTTTCTGGTTAAAGCGGGGTCCACATATGGCCCACTTCACACCAAAAAATATGCCAGAGACAAAGTTCTCCAAATTCGTCAAACTTAGTGTCTACAAGTCCAGAACGATGATACAAACCCACACTACTAAAAATTGCGGGATTAGCAACGTTCTTAGCGACGTCAAAGTAAAACGTCTCTAATATTAAAGATATCAGCGACTCCAAAGAATAACGTCGCTATAAGTCGCTGTTTGGCGACATATAGCGACGTTTAGCGACTGCAATTCAGTTGGCCAACGGAATGTCCAGAATTGGATTTCGATGAGCCGATCACAAAATCGTCCGTCAAGTAGAGCCGTAGGGCCCACGATACGGGGTTTCGTTAACGTTCTCAGAATCGAACCAAACTTCGGTCACAGGACCAGCATAATGATACAAATCCGATGGCACAAGTTTCTTTACGAAACGACAAGCACACACGAAGTTACAACAAGTTTTAGAACAGGCTTGATACGGGGCAATTTCGACGGATATGCGTTGATTTTGGTGTGCACGCACATCCAAATCAACTTCCGTGAAATCCCACACGTCCGTATTAACGATGCACACCTTTCGGTAAAATTCGTACACGACGAAATTGCCTCGTTTAGCGGAACGCACCCAATTTTGGGTGACTTCAGGGTTAAATAACCAAGTTTTTGGTCAATTTTATCCGCGAATAAAATATAATCTACAACAAAATAAAATAAACCAATTACAGGGTTTAAAACTTGGTTATATTGTCTAATTTACTGTTCAAGTAAAATTTAGAATTATTAAACAAGTTGTACGTTAAACGGCCGTGAACTTGTGAGCTCGGGACAGTTTCCAAAATCCAAAATTAGGATATATTTTTTCTGTTTTTGCGTCGCAGTTTGCGACCGACACAGGACGCGATACCCCGAACTAACTACACGGGTTTCGATAGGGTTACACAGCGAACCCGTCGCAATAAACAGTTTGAAAAATGATGCGACGAGGAGAAAGAAATACTCACCGGAACGAGGAGTCGAAAACGACTAAAATACTTGTACACGGGGCGGCGTGGCGCACTTCGGCGGCTGGTGGCAGCACTGCTGTAGCAGCTGTGGTCGATGCTGGCGGCGGTCATGACTGGAGTCATCGCCGGGGAAGCTTAGGGTCGCTGGAGGTTGCCCAGGAGCTCGGGTGGTGGTGACCGGTGATCGGTGTGGTGGTTGGTGATGGCGGTGAGGGGTCGCTCGGGGTCGAGGGTTTATATAGGGGACCGAGAGGTGGATGGTCGGCGGTTGGAGGCGGCCGGGAGGTGAAGGGGTAGGGACGCGGCCGATGGCGGTTAGGAAAGGCGGAGAGACGTGGCTGCGGCGAAGAAGAAACGGCGAAGAGAAGGCTGAGAGTCGGGGGAATTCTCTCAGTTACTGTAGCATGGGTAATGGGTCGGATATGGGTTGTGGGTTCGGGTCGGGTATGGATCCGACCCGCTAGTGTTTGGGTTGGGTTAGTTTGGTTTATTTAGGCTGGTTCGGTTCGGTTCAGGTTTGTTTAAACTGGTTTATTCTGGTTTATTTAAAAAATATTATTTTTAGTTGTTTAAAAATAGTTTTTGGGTCCAATAAATTCTAGGAAAATTATACTATGTCCAATGATTTATTTTACACTCAAAAATATAATTTTTATAATATTTTAATATTTAATTTAATTCACAAAAATATTTAATTCCAGAGAAATATTTATTTTAATTATTTAAAATAGCAAAAAATTTCCCAAAAATTTATATTTTGATTTCTGAAAAATCTGGGTGTTTACATCCGTCACCGTAATTTTACTCTGCCTCTGTTTTCGACAAGGCAATACACTTCTACAACCACGACCGCCACGATACTGCTCCACCAACAAACATCATCACATAGGCCAAAGTCGATCGCCTCGTGTCTACATCTCGAGCCATATCAGCGTCGGTATACCCAACCAGCTTCGGCTCGTCACCACCAAAAGAAAGTCTCCAATCGGTAGTGCCTTGAAGATATCGTATAATCCACTTGACCCCACTCCAATGTACCCTTCCAGGATTGGAAGTATACCTGCTAACTATGACAACTGCATGAGCAATATCTGGCCTCGTACAAACCATAGCATACATAAGACTCCCTACAACTGAGGCATATAGAGCCCGCTCCATATCTTCCTTCTCATCCTCAGTAGATGGACACTGCTCCTCAGTTAACTTAAAGTGAGCCGCAAGGGGGTTACTCACTTTCTTCGACCCGTCCATCCCGAAACGCTGAAGTATCCGATGAATGTACTTCTTTTGGGACAAGTGTAGCAGCTTGGACTCTCTCTCTCTCTCTCTCGGTTGATCTCCATCCCAAGAATAGTCTTCGCTGCACCAAATCCTTCATAGAGAAGGCCGCGTCCAGTTGGTGCTTCAACTCTGCTATCCTAGTGGAATTTTGACCCACTAGTAGTATATCATCAACATAGAGCAGTAAAATAATAAAATCATCCTCGGCAAAGTACCTCACAAATACACAGTGGTCTGACGTCGTCCGTGCGTAACCATGCTTCCCTATAAATGACTCAAACTTCTTGTACCACCTCCTCGGAGCCTGCTTCAGACCATACAATCTCTTTCTCAACTGCCAAACCAAGTGTGACTTGCCTTTCTCATAGAATCCCTCTGGCTTCTCCATGTACAACTCCTCCTCAAGATCACCGTTGAGTAATGTCGTATTCACGTCCTTTTGCTTGACCTCCAAGTCGAAACAGGTTTCCAATGCTAGCACCAACCGAATAGACAATTGCTTGACGACTAGCTAAAAGATCTTATCACAATCTATGCCTTTTCGCTGACCATAGCCTTTAACTACCAGCCTCGCTTTGTATCGAGGGCGAGTAGCATCATCTGTCTGCTTTACTATGAACACCCATCGATTCTTCAGAGCCTTCTTGTCCTTTGGCAACCGCACCAGATCATAAGTAGAGTTGTCCTCCAAGGAACTCATCTCCTCTTGTATGGCCTCCATCCACTCCTGAATGTGTTCGTCTTCCATAGCCTCTATGAAACTTTCGGCTTCTCCACCATCAGTCAGTAGCACATACTCACCCGGTGTATATCTCGTAGATGGTTGACACTCTCTATCGCTCCTCCTCAATGGAACCACTGGTGCTGGCTGTATACCAATAGTCTCCTCCTTAGGAACTGCCTCCTCGACATGCTTATCCTTCTGAACATCATCTTGACCACCATCAGCAGTCTGATGATCAAGGTTGGGAGAAACTTCATGTACTAGCTCCCCCATAACTAGATCCTCTGTGATGTTTACTGAAAACTGCTCAAAGCAAAATAACTCAAACTCAGGCAATTCCTTAGCCTTAGAAGGCATCTCAAAATCCTGAGTGTTGGTCATGGTCTGATCCTCGACGGATACCATGTCCCTGCTTCTGTAGAGATTTCTTTCCACTGGTTCGTAGAGTCTATAGCCAAACTTATCCCGACGTAACCGACAAAGATGCACCGTCTCGTCTTTGGCTCAAGTTTGGATCTCTCATCCTTCGGTACATGCACGAAGGCCTTACTACCACAGGTGATTGTATGACGACTCTTTGTTGTACCACACTTTGTCAGGCACATCACCCTACAATGGGGAACTAGGAGATAAATTAATAATATAAGCAGCCGTGTAAAGAGCCTCACCCCAATAGTTGCCCGACAAGGTTGCTTCTGAAAACAAATACCGTACCCTCTTTATCAGCATCCTGTTCATCCTTTCTGCTACACCATTGAGCTGAGGTATCTTTGGCGGAGTCTTCTGGTGTCGTATCCCTTCTTTCTGTAATATGCATAAAAGGAACCGATATATTCGTCGTCATTGTCCGACCGAACACATAGCAGCTTCTTGCCCTTTTTTCTTTCAACAGAGGCCTGAAACCCTTGATAGTGGGCATCACCTGATCCTTGGTCTTTAAGGCATAGACCCAAACCTTCCTAAAATAATCATCAATAAAAGTTATAATGTAAGAAATACCACCAATAGATTTTACTTTCATAGGACCGCAGACATCCGAGTGAATCAACTTGAGCAACGTCGGATTCCTTGAACTTGCGTGACTTTGGAAAGATACCATTTTTTTTTCTCCAAACAGTGCGTGCACCTCTCCATCTTTGTAGACTTGAGTCCTAGAATTACCTTTATGTTGAACAAGTAGCTCATCCCCTTCTTGCTGATGTGACGGAGCCACATGTGCCACAACTTAGTAGACGCATCAGTAGCTGCGTTCACCTTATGTGCCCCCTGTGCGCTCCCTTCCATATAGTAGAGTTCAGACCTCTTGCTTACTATGGCAATCACCATCGAATCTCTGGAAAGCTTCCACTGATTATTTCCGAAGAGATTGAAGAAACCCTCGTCATCCAACCTTCCAACCGACACCAGGTTGAAACAAATATCAGGGACATGACGAACATCTTTCAGAACAAGAACTGCACCTGTCTTTGTCCTTAAATGCACATCTCCATTGGCAACTGCCTTCGACACATCTCCATTTTCCATCTTCAATACTCTACAGTCGCCTGTTGTGTAAGTAGCAAATAGTGCCCTATTGTGAGATACGTGTGCTGAAGCACCAGAGTCCACCAGCCAAGAGTTGTCTTCGCAGGCGAGATTCATAACTACCGCATCCCCTACAATGATGAGATCGCCTCCATGTGTCGAGGCTGTCGTTATAATTTTCTCGCCTTGCTTCTCTCTCTTCCAAGCGAAACAGTTTCGCTTGATGTGGCTGTAGAAGCATAAAATATGCTGGAGAATTATACACGCATTATACAGTCAAAATCCCCAACATACATGAAGTCCGTATAAAACAGATCTTCAGAGCCGTGTGGCGTAAAATATGGCTTCAGAGCTGTACGCGTAAAACAGAGCATCAGAGCTGTTCGGCATAAAGTAGAGCTTCAGAGCTGTCCGCGTAAAGCAGTACTTCAAGGCTGTTCTGCGTAAAAAGTTTCTTTACCCTCCCGCGTAAAGTTTAAAATACGTTTGTTTTTAATGCAACGTAAAGTTGTACGAGAAACTCTTCGTATGAATTTGCCAGAGAGATCAGTGAACCTGACTCCTGACAAAAGTACTGTACGGTGATCGAGATAACGGCTGTGATGATGATTTTGCACAGAGACCCAGGTTGTCATTTAGTGACATATTCTTGATACAAGTCATTTTTACGCATTCAAAGAATACGCTGCCTATTCTATATGGGCAGAAATGAGTTTTACGTTCAAGATAAAGACAAAATTAGATGCCACATCAAAAACTATTTCTCATACAGAGCTCGAGGCATATCTCTACATTTAATCCACGAGATGGAGGCAGATCTCTGCATTTAATGCACGAGATTTTGTTCTAATTTTAATGACTGGGAAATCTAAAACTATGACTAATACGCTCACATCACCATCCTTACAAGACAGTTATTTGGCTTTTACGCCAACCATCTTTATGCAGGGGCAGCTTCCTAAGTGGCTTGCATGCCGTGATCTTCGAGAAGCGGTTATACACGTTACCTTTTAAAGGGATACGTGTCATACGCAGATTAAGAATATTATTTAAACGTGGGTAGCAATTATCATAACCACAGCGTAAAAGAAGTCTTCTTCTTCTTCTTCAAGGTTTGGCTTTTACGCCAAGGAGACAGTTATTTGGATTTTACGCCAACAAGACATTTATTTGGCTTTTACGCCAACCATCTTTACGTAGGGGCTGTTACCTACGTGACTTGTATGCCGTGATCTTCGAGAAGCAGTTATACGCGTTACCTCATGAAGGAACATATGTCATACGCCTATTTCGAAGACAATTGGAATGTGGGTAGCAGTTATCATAACCGCAGCATTAAAGATGCAACTTTCTTCACAGTTTGGCCTTCTACGCCAACTGGACAGTTATTTTTATTGATCTCTATAAAAAGAGATCCCTGGTCACAGGGTATAGAGATCAAAGATCGAATCGATAGATCAATGAGAGGCACGACAAGCAGGATCAGAGATCAGAGAGAGAGAGTAAAGACAGAGAGTATTGGTTGACAACTTTGGCAACGAGAATTCAATCCCACTTGCAACCTTTGAAGCTTCTTCTTCTTCTACAGCACTTCTTCATCATTGTGTGTTCCAAGGAACAAAGTGATCGACAGCAGATCAGACTTCTATAGCAATTCTTTCCCAGAATTATTTTTATTGTACTTAACATCCTCATATAGGATTAATTGTACTCTTTTTCTTATTTGTAAGCAAAAGAAAAAGGTTTCGTATAAACCTCCTCTTCTTTGTTTATCATCAAACAAAATGGCGACTCTGCTGGAGAACCTATCATGTCCATATTACCTCTGATAGCATTTTATAACCAAAAAGTTTCGTCAAAAATTTGTTTATCATCAAACAAAAATGGCAACTTTGCTAGGGACAACTTTCTCCTCTGACGAGAAAGCAATTGCTTAACACGATGTTGTATCCATCGGATCGACGAAGAAGACTTTGGTCATCCAGTTCGACCAATCTGCCTATGAAGACATGCTTCATGCAGGGGTTAGCTCTCATTCCTCCTTTGTCCAGAACAACAGGAAGCTGCGTAAAGTGTGGATGCCTAAGACATCCTCTACCCTTCCTGCAAGCTCTCACTCTCTGATAAACAAGGTTGTGACAATACAGCCAAAGCGCCCCGTGCGTAAAAATTTGTCTTCCGTTTGTAACGTGGCAGACAAGACTTCTGGCAATGCCTCAGTGCGTATCCAGAAGTCACAAACATGCCTTGTGCGGAAAACTTTGTCTCCCGTTTGTAACGTGGAAGACAAGACTTCTAGCAATGCCTCAATGCCAATCCAGAAGTTTCAAACACGCCCTGTGCGTAAAACTTTGTCTCCCGTCCATGACGAGGTAGACAATTTCTGGCAATGCCTCAGTGCCAATCCAAAAATTTCAAACGCGCCCTGCGCGTAAAATTACATCTCCCGTCTATGATGAGGCAGATATACCCTTTGATCATATCAGAGGAAAACAAGAGGTGAATCTTTCAACCTCTAAACTTTTACGCCCACAAGAGAAGAAAGTTCCCACTTTACAAATTACGCAAAATTTCTCTGTTTTACGTGAACCTATGCAAATATCCAAATTACGCCAGGATAGGTCTGTCCGCATAAAGAAGACTCGTTTTATGGGAAGATACGCTCCTCAGACAGATGATGGATCATATGCTACTAATATGGGTGAACTGCTGTATTCCTATGGCAGAGAAAGGGTTATGATTCCTAATATACACCTTCCTACTAATGTAAAAAGGCAGAATAAGCCTTCTTCTTCTTCTTGTAATCTCCCTGATTTGCGTGATTTTTTGATCCAGAAACGCAAAGACAGGGGATCTCCTAATACGCCTATTACACCTCCTAGAGAATATTGTTGTAATAGTCATAAGGTTGTAATTAACCGTTGCTGTTCTAAAGCAAAACGGTCAGTTTTCGACCGATTGAACTATTCTTTGTCATTACAGAAAGAAGAACCTGACGACGACATGTCTGGGGGTAGTCTCCCTCGACAAAACAGAGCAGCATCCAAAGGTGGGGGTAGAATTCCCTCTGAGTCCAAAGATGATGCAACTATGACCATCTTCCCTGAGGACTGTACGACTCAGGTATCGAAAGCCCGAAAGCCAAAGGGGACTTTCTCCTTCAATGAGGATGACATCATTAAAATCTTCAATATATTGATGAAGAAAAACAAACTTCGGCTACCCAACATCAGATACCCTGAAAAGGCTGGCAAGGTCGATGACCCAGAATATTATCTCTTTCATCGGTACATTCATCACCCCATGAAGGCATGCTATGTACTGAAAAGGAAAATCCAGGAGTTGATCGATGCTAAAATTATCAATTTGCATTTATAATGAGAGGACAGTCACTGCAAATTGATCTCACTCCAACGTAGGAAATTTGCCCCCTCAAGAAGTACCGGATAATGAGTTCCTAAAATCTCCCCAGATAAGCAAACTTTAGGTCTGTCCCTACTCAGCAAATCACTCCCCAGTGAATTTTTCGGACATGGGTTCACGTCCAAATTATTTTTCCTCCAGCTGAGTTTGCCATGTCCAAGTGACCTCTGAGCAAACCTCCCAGGTTGTTGCTATCGATCAGTTCATGTCCATATTACCTCTGAACTACGTCTCTCCACTTTCCCCAACAGAGTAAATCTATCACCACAAAAATGGTCATTCCCATATTACCTCTGCCCTGTTTTATTTATCCCGACTGAGTCATATCTTACCAAGTCCACCTTACCTCTGAGTAAGATATTTTCAGAACTTTTCCATGTCCACATTACCTCTGAGTGAAGTTCTTCTCTTCGACTTCCTACTATTACGTTCGCATAACCCCTGATAGTGCTAGTCGTTGCAGCTTATTATCTGTACTTAAGGGACGCCATGGGTAATAAGTCCATAACTCAGATGTACAAATCAACTCTTGATTCTTCATCCCTAGCAAGTGCCTATATGCAATATTTTCTCGATCGTCGAAGATCGAGAATCATATTCTATCATGTTCATATGAACTCTGTATAGATATGTTCAATAATTTGGCATCCCTTGGAAGTGCCTATGTGCAACATTTTCTCCTTCGCTACAAATTCTTGTAAAGATCCATCATCCGTATCCAAGAGTCCCAAGTACGCAATGGATGATGGATCCTCAAAATCCCCCCCAGCGGAGCAATCCTTAGGTCTACTCGCACACTCCCGCAATGACTATTTAAACCAATCTCGTTAGACGCTAGCCATGTTCATATTACCTCTAAGCTATCGTCCCATCAATCTCCCCAGCGGAATAATCCTTTGGTCTATCTTCATGTTTGGATAGACCACACTCAACAAATCACTCCTCAATGATTTTTTCGGACATTAGTTCACGTCAATATTACCTCTGAACTGCTGTCATAATATATCTCTCAGGCTGAGTTTGTCATGTCCATCTTACCTCTGAGCAAACCTTCCGAGTTTTGGCTATCAATTTTCATGTCCATATTACCTCTGATATCGATTATCATCTCAACTTAGCACCCGTACTTAACTCTAAGTACGCCAATGGTGTTAGTTCCACGAAAACTGCTTTGTCCATATTACCTCTGGTAGGGCTCGTCTTAAACTTATTACTTGCACTCTCGTGCACAAGAAGTAATAGGTCCACCAAAACCCCCCCGGGGGGATGCCCGCAATAGAAACGAATAATTTAAATATGTCCCTCTACTATCCCCACCGAGTCATATTTTATCGCGTCCATATTACCTCTGGCAAGACTTGTCTCAAACTTATTACTTGCACTAACGTGCACAAAAAAGTAATGGGTCCACAAAAAAATCCCCCCAGCAGGATGTCTTTACTAGCAACAAAACCTATCATGTAGATCTTTCCTCTGATTGGGCTTGTTTTGAACTTATTATTTGCACTCAACGTGCGCAACAAATAATAGGTCCACCAAGGATCCCCAATGGGATGTCCTCAACAAATAAGGTATTGTACTGCGTCCATATTACCTCTGATACGATGTCCAAAGTTTGCACAAACAATCGTAAAGAAATAGAGGGCCCTTATATGATTTCAAATGACACTTATAGATTAGCCAAGCCTAATAAAAATTTGATAAATGTCTCATATCAACGACAAATTTCTGAAGAAGTACTATACTTGATCTTCTAGGCTTAACGGAGTATGATAAAGATCTTATTCTGGCGATACTACATACAAAGGTTAGCTGAATCATATTCTATCAGGTTTATATGAACTCTTAATAGATATGCTTAACTAATTTGTAAACCTATCATGTTCATATTACCTCTGATCGTGTTTTGTATACAAATTAAGTTAGATTATATTCTATCAAGTTCATATTATCTCTGAATAGATTTACATTCAGCTAAACCTTACAGAAAGTATATTATATTCATATTACCTCTGATATCACTTTCATCTTAGCCTATCATTTATATTCTAAAGTGATGGGTCCACAAAGTCAGAAAATGTATCTTTATTATCTCTGAGAAATTATAGGAGAAGCAAAAAAGTACATCATTAGGGAGGAGCAGTTAAATCACGGATCTGTTGCGCCAAAGCTGCCATCCTCTCATTCCTGGAGTTTAAAATATTTATACGAGCCAGTTCCAGCCTTGCTTCATCATTGCTCAAGAGAGAAAGTTCGGATAGGGAATCAACAAAACTTGCGTGGATGACACCCACATGTGTCAAGTTCTGTTGAGCTGTATTCACTTGGCCCTCCAATACATCACGAACTAGCGATGCTTTGAGAAGCCTCTCCCTTGTTTGAGCAAGTTCAGCTTCCAATTGTCGAACCCTCACTTCATATCCCTCACATTCGGCACGACACTGAGCTAGCTGAGGAATACTCACCACCAATACTGCTTGCTCTTTCTCCATCTCTTGTTGATGTTACTGGATGGATATGTTTAAAGTTTCTGTCTTCTGAGCAAATTCCGCAGTTAGTGAGTCGTACTCAGCCTGAACCAAGTCATTGATGCTGCCTCGGGATAGTTGTAAATATTCGTTAATGTGTTGTTCTAAACCATTAACCATTTGCTTTAGCGTATTAGCTCTTTCAGCGTCATTGAAATTTCTAATCTGCGCTATGGTGAGCTTGGAGGACGTCTTCAGAGCATCAAGGCCTAGATTCTTCTCCAGCACCATAGATATCAATTCTTTCAAAGTGAGGTAGAATATGCTAGTGTATTGTTCAACTAGCATAGCAAAGCTCGAATGGACGCTGGGAGTGGCCGCAATATCGGTAAATCTCCTTTCTGGAATGACTGCAGAGGATGTTGCCACAGTCGTTGCTTCAACAGATGGCGCGACAAAAGAAGAGATACCAACAGCAGTTGAAGTTGCTGGCATGCTCGATGAAGGAGGCACAGTCGAGATGGTGGGTTCATCCATCTCAAATATTATTTAACTGCTACTGGCGGGATTATATCTGAGAATACGGCGGATGAAAGATCAACGGCTTCAAGATATGCTTCTTCGGTGGTCACCGCCGTTTCATTAGATGGATTTGCAACAAAATCAGAGGTTGTTTCAGCTCCGCCCTCCCCCAAAATGTCTTCGCCTGAAACTAAGATAAGAGAAAGTTAATATCAATTTTGATGTTAAATTTTCCTAAAAAAAGTGTGAAGACAACATTTACCCATGGCCGTTGGTATGTATACTGCGTTTGCAGCCTGTATAGCTAAATCATTTCTTAATGATGCTAAAAAAGCTGTCATACCTAGAGAAGAGGGTACACCAACTGACGCTTGAGGTTCGTTATCCCAGTTATCACCCAGATCTACTCGAGGTTCATCGGGTAGAATCTCGCTTGAAATACTTACAGATGAAAGAGGGGCTAGTCCCATTATTTATCCTGTAAAAGGTATATGGATTATTAGCGAGCTCGGCCTTGAAGGCGATATAGAATCATCACCAGCAACGGTGGTAGCGACAGCAGTCGCTCGCAAAGAATCTACAGCACTTTCAGCTGGAACTGTGGAGGCTCCTTCTTTAAAAGGCGAAGGATCCCTAATCAAAGAATTATCCCCAACATGGGAAACAATAGGTTCACTCCTGGAAGAGGCCCCCAATGTGGAAGTCCTTTTAGGACCTTTTGTAGTCTGCTTCTTCTTACGAGGGGAAGCCTCTTTCTGAGTAGAAGCATTTTATTTATTGGAAATTATGAGATGCTCTGCTGGGGAAGCTATTACGCCTCTCGGTAATATTAACAAATAATCATCTGCACCAGTAGTTTCATCACCTTCATCAAAGGAGACAGATGGTATCTTCTCTCTTCCAGTGGACTTATGGGAGGGTATTCTAAAACTTCCATGTACATCAAAATCATGATGGAAGGTATTGATGGACACATAAAACTGTGCGTACGAATGAAGAATGCACAACTCCATGGAGAGAGAGGTTGCGGGAACAGCAAAGGTTGCTCCAGTACAACCCATGATGAAATAACGCCATCCTCTAGCACCATCAATAAGTTCACCTTTAAATTTGAAGCTGGTGATGGGATTTACCACGTGCAACTGATCATACCCAAATTGCCTGGCAAAACAGCTAGGTAGATAAGGCTCCAAGTAGCAGTGATCCTCACTTCTGTACAGCAGGTGGGAAGGTCTAATGTAGACCAACCAGTAAAAGGCTTCAGGAGAAAGAATAGTCTTCCCCTGACCTATATCCTGAAGTTTAGTTCCCTGTTGATTGATATGTACGGGAGGGACGGTGCAGAAGAATTTCCAACTATGGGCAAAATTTAGTGCTAGTCGACAATCTATGACGCTAGTCACATTCTAAAAAGAATTCTTATAATTCAACAAGAAGTTATTGCCCGAACCACTGGCAGATCTGAGAGACATTACTCTAGTATTGTGAAGGATTAACCATCCCATCAAATAAAAGAATGGTAATTCCACTCTGGGATATCCTTCGTGCTGATGGTATCAGCCAGCAGTCCATCAGTAATAGCCCTCAAGCCAGCTTGTATCCTGTATACCATGGCAGGGAGTAGGCCCAATCTTGCCCCAAATACCAAATACACTGTGGGCCATAGGGTATTGCGATGAATATAATTTGCCGACGCAATGCCAGGCACCACCCATCGGCGTAGCCAAATAGAAAGGAAGCCAGCCAGTTGAGCTTCTTTTGACAAAGGCTTTTGATAATGCCTCATATAACTGTAGGCTTTGGTTCCTGCAGGATAACCCCCTATCGCTTCATTAAGAACATAATCTAGAGCCTCTGCATCTTCAATAAGATCATCGATTGTGTTGGCATTCAGAATGCTCAGAGGGTTCAAAGGTTTGTCTTTGCTATCTACAACCTTGTCCTGCTTGGCATTTCTAGCCTGATGGAAGAAGAGGTAGGATACCCATTTGTTAATATGGGCTAAATCAGAGGGCTCTCTGTAGAAGGTGGTGCATGCAAGATAGTGGCTCATCAGCTCTTGGTACACTGCCACTACCCGAGGGTTGGTATCCTTCAACTCTCTGTTTGTGGGGACGTATTCTTCATAGGGAATGTCTCCCACTGGCAGCTTTGAGATATATGCCATCTCATAAAGGGCTAAGCCCAACTCACCTATCGGAATGGCAAAAGGCCTAGTTAGTGAGTTATATCGCTCCATCAAAGCCAAGAACAAATTGGGGTTGATAGGCAGCCCAACACTAGTAGCACTGACAGCCTCAAGTAAGTTAATACTTTATAGCTCATTGAAAGTGCTTCAGGGCCCATGTAGTTAAATTGGCCCATCGAAGATTCTAGGGGTTAAGCTATCCACTAATGCGAGGGTTAACCCTGGGATATACTCCTTCCTGCTCCATAAATTTATTGCAAAAAGTTGCCATTTGAAATGGCTGGATCAAAGAGGAGTCCCCACTAGGGACGCTGCCTTGTAGTAATCCTCTGAAGGGCATAACATGGCCGGAGGGAATCCTTACAAAGGACCCTTGGGTTAATCCTTTCTTATAAAAGATCTTCCCTGGCTTCCCATGAAGATCAGGAGTCAGAGTCCATGCCATCCTTCTGGGATGTATGGCATGGAATAATGCAGAGATAGGGTAATCTTTGGACATCTTTGGCAGGAACATGATCGTGCCCTCAGCAAAAAATGCCCAATCTTCCTTCTTGGACTTTGTCTAGGATTGCTTATCAATAACATCCCCAAATAAGAAAGCTGGTTTCTTATACTCAGTTCCGTCTATGTACGTCAAGGGTTCCCCACTGATCATACTCAGCAACATTCTTTCTCCTTGGGCCGAGATCTGAGTTCCCCTTTCTTGAGGATACTCGTTTCCAGAAATGGGGAAGGTCACATGGGACAAGTCCTCCAAGTAGTTGGAATTCAGCATTACAGCAGCAGGGCCCATCACTTCAGCCAGAGGGGGGATCCATAGGTCCACTGCAAAAAGCAAGAGAATAAGTCAGTTTTATGCTGGAATTTACTTTCAGCGCATAAAACGTAAGGTGCTACACTCTTGCAGTACACGCCAAAATTTGACAGTCTGAGTTTCTATGCCAGACTGCAAAAATATGGAGTTTTACGCTGACACATTAAGAATGTGGGCGTATTTGCGCATACACGTACAACGTGTGCGGAGGATTTTTATTTCTCTCAAAGTTTTACCTGTGATGCCCGGCACACAGCTAGACGACAGAGCACTTCATTCAGAACGAGGCTCGCTTGGCCTAGTAGGAGTCGCTCGTGCTTGAGCAGTGAAGAAAGATGATGAAGCGGCTTTATTTCCCATAGCGACGGAGGTCTATTTTGGTTCCATGGCGAATCTGAGGTTTTTTTCCAGAAAGAGACGAAAAGTTTTCAGAAAGAGACGAAGGATTTTGCAGAAAAAGATGAAGGGTTTTTCTCTCTCATGACCTAGGCCTATTTATAGAGTTCAAGTGACTCTCTGAATCCTTAATCAAATCCAATTTTTAATAGTCGGTTATGATTTGGGACCACGTCAGTCGATCATTTGAAAAGGAAGACAGATAGTCATGCTGCATAAAGGATCCATCAGAAGCTACATATATATGATTTTACGCTCAGGAGCTACAGATCTATGATTTTACGCTCAGGAGCTACGGATCTACGATTTTACGCTCAGAAGCTACGGATCTATGATTTTACGCTCAGAAGCTACGGATCTACGATTTTACGCTCAGAAGCTATGGATCTATGATTTTACGCTCAGAAGCTACAGATCTACGAATTTACGCTCAGAAGCTACAGATCTACGATTTTACGCTCAGAAGCTACAGATCTACGATTTTACGCTCAGAAGCTACAGATCTACGATTTTACGCTCAGAAGCTACAGATCTACGATTTTACGCTCAGAAGCTACGGATCTATGATTTTACGCTCAGAAGCTACAGATCTACGATTTTACGCTCAGAAGCTACAGATCTACGATTTTACGCTCAGAAGCTACAGATCTACAATTTTACGCTCAAAAACTACAGATCTACGATTTTACGCTCAGAAGCTACAGATCTACGATTTTACGCTTAGAAGCTATAGATCTACGATTTTACGCTCAGAAGTTTTTACGCTCAGAAGCTACAGATCTACGATTTTACACTCAGAAGCTACAGATCTACGATTTTACGCTCAGAAGCTATAGATCTACGATTTTACGCTCAAAAGCTACAAATCCACGATTTTACGCTTAGAAGCTACGAATCTATGATTTTACGCGTATCTTAAATCACATGGGACAGATCAGTTAGCAGAATACACATATATCTTGAAAATTTAGGTTTTACGTTTAAAAAAGCCAATCACAAGAGTTTATGCAGGAAATGCTCTTCTTATCAGCGTTTTTTCTTCTTTTTCATTCGAGAGGACTTCATCAGACGAAGGACCAAGGGGTTCCCTAAAAATCTCTGTCTTCACTGGAGATAACGTTTCTCCCTTGGCCATTGATAGTTCATTCGAAGTCTAGTTCAAGGATGGCCTGTTCGGCGGACATTTCTTGCCCTGACTCGAGAATCTTTCGAGAAGCCATTTTCGAAGAAGATGTTCTGATCAGATAATTTATGAAGGAGAAATGACGGTTCATAATTCTATGTGACTCCTCGTCAAAAACAGTATGACAATTGGATCTTCAAGACAATTTAATGCTAAAGAGCTTTTTACGCATCTTCCTTTATGCATAAAAGTTGGGAAGTGACTGGAGGCATATTTGTCAGAGTCAGCATAAAAATTACTCAAGCATATTGAAGCTGCGTATTATCAGACTTCCTCACAGCAATATGGCAAATCAATAGTGCATAAAAGAAGACAAGTTTATTAATCATGATTACATATGATGGAAATCCATTTTATAAAAGATTTTTCATTAATATTCAAGATCATGATTACATATGATGGGAATCTATTACGCTAGGTTCTCGTCTGATGGAAATTTTTATTTCTTCTTCTACAACACTTCTTCGGCCGGGTGCCAAGAAAATGGTGAATGGAGGGAGGATACAAAACTGGGCATGTTTAAGTTATTCAAGCCCACCCCCCCATGTCATCGGTGGCCATGCTTAGAATTGTGTTAGGGATTCAGACCCAACACAATACTGGAAGACACGGCCAAGCTGCCCACTAGGGTCCAGCTTCATAATAGGGGAAAATACAGCTAGCAAGCTGTGTGGTCCAATGTGACCCTTCCTCTCTTTGACGAATCGCCATATAAAATCGCTTATTATCTCGAGCAAAGAAAGATATGATACCCTTCCATGGTCCATCATTGCAGAGAATATTTGCTCGACGACGTCTCTTTTTACGGATCCTTACATGCTAGAAGAGCATCATCTTCTTCTTTCTCAGTTCAATCCAATGAATCTCAGCAGCCATCTTTGTGGTGAAGGAAGTATGGAAAAACAAGTTCACTTGCTTGCCCTTATATAAGCAGAAGAGAACATACAAATCCCAACAACTTCTTAAATATCGCCGAAAATTCAGCCTCAAAGAACGAGTCAAATTTGACCATTTCATGCTTTATTCAAAGTATTTCAAATTATGAGAAATTTGAAAACTTTGAAGGGGGTCTTATAGAAGCATAAAATATGCTGGGGAATTGTACTCGTATTATACAATCAAAATCCCCAACATACATGAAGTCCACGTAAAACAGAGCTTCAGAGCCGTGTGGCGTAAAATATGGCTTCACAGTTGTACGCGTAAAACAGAGCATCAGAGCTGTTCGGCGTAAAGTAGAGCTTCAGAGCTGTCCGCGTAAAGCAGTGCTTCAAGGCTGTTCTGCGTAAAAGGATGCTTTATCCTCCCGTGTAAAGTTTAAAATACATTTATTTTTAATGCAGCGTAAAGTTGTACGAGGAACTCTTCGTATGAATTTTTCAGACAAATCAGTGAACCTGACTCCTGACAAAAGTACTACACGGTGATCGAGAGGACGGCTATGATGATGATTTTGCACAGAGACCCAGGTTGTCGTTTAGTGACATATTCTTGATACAAGTCATTTTTACGCATTCAAAGAATACGCTACCTATTCTACATGGGCAGAAATGAGTTTTACGCTCAAGATAAAGACAAAATCAGGCGCCACGTCAAAAGCTGTTTCTCATACAGAGCTCGAGGCATATATCTGCATTTAAGATACGAGATGGAGGAAGATCTCTGCATTTAATGCACAAGATTTTATTCTAATTTTAATGACTGGGAAAGCTAAAACTATGACTAATACGCTCACATCACCATCCTTGCATTTTACGCCAACCAGGCTATTTTCAACTATAGGAGTATGCCGTATGCTATCTCCTCGAAATACGCCAACTCAGTTATATTTGCAAAGATACATGATAAGGCTATTTAGCCCAGAATACGCTCAAGACCTCAGTCGTGATAGATAATTGATTGGGAAAGCTAAAACTATGACTAATACGCTCATATCACCATCCTTGCATTTTACGCCAACCAGGCTATTTTCAACTATAGGAGTATGCCGTATTCTATCTCCTCGAAATACGCTAACTCAGCTATATTTGCAAAGGTACGTGATAAGGCTACTTAGCCCAGAATATGCTCAAAATCTCAGTCGTGATGGATAATTGGCTATTTTATGCTGGTTATCTATTATTCATGAATCATCAAGTTTTATGCAGAGTTTGGCCTTTTACGCCAACAAGACAGCTATTTGGCTTTTACGCCAACAAGATAGCTCTTTGGCTTTTATGCCAACAAGACAGCTATTTGGCTTTTACGCCAACAAGACAATTATTTGGCTTTTACGCCAACCATCTTTACGGAGGGGCAGCTTCCTACGTGGCTTGCATGCCGTGATCTTCGAGAAACGGTTATACGTGTTACCTTTTAAAGGGATACGTGTCATATGCAGATTTAGAAGATTATTTGAACGTGGGTAGCAGTTATCATAACCATATCGTAAAGGAAGTATTCTTCTGCATAGTTTGGCTTTTACGCCAAGGAGACAGTTATTTGGATTTTACGCCAACAAGACAGTTATTTGGCTTTTACTCCAACCATCTTTACGCAGGGGCTGTTACCTACGTGGCTTGCATGTCGTGGTCTTCGAGAAGTAGTTATACGCATTACCTCATGAAGGGACACGTGTCATACGCATATTCAGAAGACAATTGGAACGTGGGTAGCAGTTATCATAACCGCAGCGTTAAAGATGTAACTTTCTTCAAAGTTTGGCCTTCTACGCCAACTGGACAGTTATTTTTATTGATCTCTATAAATAGAGACCCCTGGTCACAGGGTATAGAGATCGAAGATCGAATCGATCGATCAAGGAGGGGCACGACAAGCAGGATCAGAGATCATAGAGATAGAGCAAAGACACAGAGTGTTGGTTGACAACTTTGGCAACGAGAATTCAATCCCACTTGCAACCTTTGAAGCTTCTTCTTCTTCTACAGTACTTCTTCATCATCGTGTGGTCCAAGGAACAAAGTGATCGACCGCAGATCAGACTTCTATAGCAATTCTTCCCCAGAATTATTTTTATTGTACTTAACATTCTCGTATAGGATTAATTGTACTCTTTTTCTTGTTTGTAAGCAAAAGAAAAAGGTTTCGTATAAACCTCCTCTTCTTTGTTTATAATCAAACAAAATGGCGACTCTGCTGGGGAACCTATCATGTCCATATTACCTCTGATAATGTTTTATAACCAAAAAGTTTCGTCAAAACTTTGTTTATCCAAAAAGTGGCCCTTCTTGCCACAATGGTAACACTCCGGGTCCTTGTACCGCCCCTTGGATCTTCCCCTACTTTTGTCTCTGACACTGCCTGGACCCCTGTTTTTACCCCTTCCGCGGCTATCTGAAAAAGCGCCTTTGAGTGGGATATGGATGAAGTGGCCTGAGAATGTCTCCGCATCTCATCATTCAGTACCCCGCTCTTGGCAAACTCCAGAATGATCACACCTTCCAGAGCAGAAGAGATCATAGACACTCGTACTGGCTTTCACGAGTCTGGTAATGTACAAAGCAACCATAGTCACTAAACCTCATCGTCAAACTTGACTCCCATCGAGGGTAGCTGGTCAACCATGCCCTGGAACTCACTCAAATGATCCGCAATGGACGCCCCATCTTTGTACCGCAAACCCATCATCATTCGGATCAGGAATAATTTATTTATCCCGATCTTCTTCGCATACAAAGATTCCAACTTATCCCACAGTATTCTCGGGTGCTCAAAACTGGCAACGTTGTACACGTTCTCGTCAACGAACTTCCTGATGTACCCACGTACCTGTATATGCTCGAACTTTCTATCCTCTTCAGATTTGTCACTAGATCTCTCGGAAGCAAATTCTGGCAGATGCAGCTTCTTAAAAAATAGTAGATCCTTCATCTTGCTCCTCCAATAGTGATAGTTGGTACCATTCAGGTTTATCATGCGCCCCGTCTTCGTGTCCATCTCTCTTTCCTGGTTTTCCTGTCAACTCCTGACACCCTTCTGAAATTCCAGAACCTGGATCTGATACCACACTCTTGGGAATGGAACACAGAAACCATTTCCCAAACCAGAAAGTTCCTGCGAGAGAACCAAGCAAAGCGCACAAACAAAAAAATACCAAATACAAATCGCAGACACAAAGATTTTACGTAAAAAATCTAGATAAAAAAATTACAGGACGATCAGAGTCCAACCCTGAAAAATCTCCACTAATAGAATAAAGAGATTACACCCTCTCCAAGCTCCTCACCGATCCAACACGGATCACCGCAACTCTTTGGAATAGAAAGTAGATTACAACCATGAAGAAAAAAGACAATAAGAAATACCCCAAATTGATCTCCTTCTCCGAAATGGCCTCTAATCATTCTTTTTCCTCTCCAAAGTTGCAATGGCACTCTTGCTACCTTTTTTCCTCTCTCTTTGTTGTATATTGCAAGAGCCTTTTTATAAACCCATAAATGTTCCAATATACGATTCTCGATGCACTTTTTGAGCTTTTCTGACATACGGATGGCGCTTGTCGCACTCCGAGGTATTCTCCACATAGGTTGGGAACCCTACCCACTCCAACAAGCCTCCCTCCGGCCTCCCCGGCAGACTTACCAACTGGACTCAAAATCTTTGTCCGCGGTAGCAGATGGATGTCTAAACAGTGTTATTAAAAATAACACTTTTAACCGGTAGGACTCAAGTATTCATAGAAAGGGGAACATAGTTGGGACATCATATTTGGGGACAGCAGATTCCATTCCCGTCTAAACACTCACATGAAACTAACATACTGTTTGGGAAAGAAAATAATTGAGACACTTACATGAAACTAATTTACTATTTGGGAAGAAAAAAAATTGAGACAATTACTTGACACTAACTTACTATTTGGGAAGAAAAAAAAATTGAGGAAGTGATAGTGTTTATGAAGAGGAAAAAAATAACGAAAAGAAATTTGAGGATAAAAAAAATGTTTTCCTACTAAAAGCAATTCTTCAAAAATGGAAGAAAAATAAAGAGAGAGAGAGAATTTTGGAAGAATTTACTCAACTAACCCTCAAAAAGGTAATTATAAATTATGATTTGAGAAACCAAGGACTAAATAGTAATTATATCTAATTATTCAACTTCAAATATTTTTTTTTTTTACTTTTTCTTCTCTTACTTTTTGGCCATCCAAATAAGAGAAAAATTAACCTTACCTTTATTTTTCTTCCACTGATTTTCCTTCCATTTAAAATTTCCTCTCTCCAAAAAAAATTCACAAATGGGAAGTAAGTCTTAGATTCATACAATACATATGTTACGTCGATACAATACATATGTAACTTACCAATAGAATTTTTTGGATTCCATGGTTTATAAATTAAGGGAATTGTAATTACCAAGAAGACTTTTACAATATTTTAGAATTTTCAAGATGTATTACCATAAATATCCTCAATTTATTACATATTTTAAAAATAAAATTTATAGCTTTTCTTATAATTAAGGATAATTTTGATAACCAATTTGAAAATCATGGACATTGTAAAAGCTTCATTGGCAATTATAGTTGCCTAAAATAATAATAAGAATCTAATAATCCTATGTATCAGTTATAATGTTGTAATAAAATTACGAGGAGGTTATAATCAAGGTATGCTTTGTGCGCGGGAGACTTGAAATCTGCTTCAGGTAAGGCTTGATCAAAGTCGAGTTAGTTCGGCCCGTACCTAGTCAATTAGCCGGCCTAGTTCACTCTCATTATCGATTCGGGTAGGTTTGCCTCCCAGATCAGCAGGACTTGCCCGACTCTTACTCCCTTAAGAGTGTCACTTCTGATTCGGTTGAATAGATAAGTCATTACGGATGTGATATCGTATAAGTCAAAATTATACTTGTATCAGACAAAACATGCATGTCTTATGTCAAGTCTCAATTTTGTCGATTCGATAAGTCGCTACTAGACATAATATCGTACAAGACTAAATTATACTTGTAAACCCCCCCGACCAATTTAGGATTTATTTATTTTAAATTGAGAGACTCGGATTAATTTGGATACAATTAGGATTAATGTACAAATAATTATGTGTCTTAATATACCTCACCGTTGCTTCAACGTTTGGAGCGCTACATTAGTAGTTACCTTCAAATAAATTTCATACTCAACTACTAGACATGCCAGACTACCCATCTGACCCTGGTGTAACTTTTAGATACTCAATATTGTGCTTCATTTGAGCTGCGCAATATTCGTTACAAACGTCTACGTATATTTCCAATAAACCCAAATTCTCATAATTGGCCCTTCCTATTTGAATTAGAGGCACAACCTCAACCCAATTCCATAAAACCCAAATTATGGCATTTACCTATCCTGGGTCTGCTACACTCATGACTCTTGCGTCCCACCCAATTTTATCCCCATGTGTTTTGAATTGACAAAAGAACGCCGTGTGCATTGGTTTTTAATTTAATTAATTAGAGGCTAATTTCACCCAAAGCTAGACCCAACCAAGCCCATGAACACCCTACACACTTTCATGTAGACAAACCCCCACCCCAAAGAGCCCTGGCCGGCCCAAACTTTGAGGTCAGCCTATAATTCCTCCCTCCTATATAAATACACATTCTTTCTACTATTGAAACCCTAGCAAACCATCCCTTCCCTTCATCCCTAGCCGAACACCCCTTGCCGAGCACTCATCCCTACCGGACCGAACATCCACCACCACCTTAAGCGACAACCAGACTCACCAGTCCACCACCCCAACACCACCTACACCGACCGCCTCCACCCTCACCCGCATCAACGTGCAATCACCATCCCCGTTACCAGCATTAACTCCAACCAACCTGACCTTGAACTGCTCCCAGATCGGACCACCGCCTCCAGCACTGCCAACCACCACCGTCAGCCCGACCAGCACCGCCTTCCCCGCCATCCCAGTGCCGTCCCCCGCCGGCCAAGCCCCACTGCTGCCGCTGGAAGGCTGCTGCAACTGTTGTAGTTGCTGCAGCTGCCGCTGCCATGATCTGCTGCTCGACGCCGGAGCTCCGCCGACCACCGGAAAGCGTGCACGTCGAAGAGCAGACCCCCCTCGTTCAGCCAACTTGGTACTCGTCCTCTAGCTCTCTTCTTCCCTTGTATCGTTACGTTATATGTCGTCGTATCATCGTATCGTCGTATCGTGTGTCGACACAAACTAAATAATATTAAAACATATATATGTGCGTATGTATGTTAACTAGATTAGTTAGTAATTAATAAATACATTAATAATTACCCTAATCACATGACCTGTTATTAAGAATAAATACGTTAATAAATATGTTAATTAGATTAGACATTAACCAAGTACATTTAGCATGGGAAATTAGGACATGTATTCGTACTAAACATAAATAGTTTTGTAACCCATAACCTTCATAATTTTATTGTCATGAGATACACGGTGACTGAGGCCAGGGCACGTGTGCATCTTAGCGAATACACACGCGACTTTATAGTCGGCCAGCCATGATCCTTGCGTCAGTACCTAAGAGCAGCGTCATAGTTTGTGTATGTATTACTTTAGTGTCTGATGCTAGATTGCTATATTATATTATATGTTTAGGGTCACTGGACCAGCCAAGAGATACTACAGGAGCAGGCTATTGGCATTCACAGCTTGAGGACCCAGGCAAGATACTTTGCCATATTTACTATTTAAATTAAATGATGCATATATTGTATGATATCTTGTTGCTTTATTTCATATGACTGTGCGCGTCCGAGATTGACTCGGGTGCAGTCGACGGATGCGTCGATGAGTAGTGTACTTGACCTATTTGCTAGTAGACTCACCGCATTGGGAGGATACTCTGATATCTTCCAAGACCTGACACTCTTACACGTTTTACGGTGACAAATTCATATTGGGATGCTGGTTCGCATACTCGACTAGCTATCGGTGCGTGCGACATGCATCACGGTTAGTACGTAATTCAGGATTTTATGAATTATAGAGACTTGGCATATAGATACGTGGTATGCCCGTCAAGTATTCGGCTTGTATATCTACATTGGGCGGGGAAGACAACTAGTAGGCGTATGGGATACACACATTGGAATCTATAGTATCCAGAGGAGCCACGGATCTAATGTCTCCTTTTATGCAGATGTCCCATTTATCGGAGCGGTATGGACGTTATATTATTTAGATTCCCCATTCTTCGGAGCGGTATGGACGTTATATTATTCAGATTCTCCGTTCTTCAGAGCGGTATGGGCGTTATATACTATGCAGCTTTCCGTTCTTCAGAGCGGTATGGACGTTATGCCTACACCTACCCATACGTACCAATGTTGTCCTCATATTGCATTCACTTAGATGGTTAACACACCCTTTATTTTATTTTATTCAGTATTTATATATATGGCATGTTTCTATGTATCTTGTTATGTCCCTCTGAGGACCTGGTACCTTTCCAGATTTGGACGAGGCATATTACCCCACAATGTACGGTCCAGGACAGGAGACAAGGTACGCTACCGTGGAGGAGCTAGAGGTGCTACCGTAAGAGTTTTCGTGATCACTTGGTAGGCCTTCTGCCTAGGATTGGGAGCATCTTTATCTAGTCAGCAGATGTCCTAGTCATTACTCTTTTTATCTGTCATTCAGTACTTTTATTTTTGTCCTAGTAGTGGGTTTGTTCCCATCAGACATTCTTGGTTGTACTATGATATTTGAGACTGGCGTTTATGTTCCAATATTTATTTTAGTACTTCTTGCAGATTATTTTGTGGACGAGATTAGATTACCTGTTTGATGTTGATATTGGACTTGTTGGTTATTTAGGACAGCGTAGCACTCTTCATTTGGATCCATTAAATTGGGATATCCTCGAAGATGTGACAGCTAGCTATTGCCACATGGCCTGGTCCCGTGTATTTTGGGACTGGGGTGTGACATAGTTTTAGTGGTGGCCCATGCAGGTCAACTCTTTCGCTTGTGGTTTGGTAACATGCCCAGCGAGCCTGCAACAGGATAAAAATTACTAGGTCTCATCCACTTTGATTGCGTCTTTGAACTTCTTTCGTATTATTTCTAAATATCTGCATCCTGATTGCTTGATTCCGTACTATTTTTAATGATGCCATAATTAGATGGACAACCACAGATGTTTCAGTTCTTCCAGACTATGATACAAGCACAGTGGCATCAGACTGAGACATTGAGATAGAGTTTGATAGCAGTACTAGAGAGGACACCTGTCACAGCACCAGTACCAGCACCTCCACCAGCTCAAACAGGTGGTACTGTACGATGGTTCTGACAGATGGGACCAAATACTTTCTCAGGCAACGAGACTATAAAGGTTTGTTCCCATCAGACATTCTTGGTTGTACTATGATATTTGAGACTGGCGTTTATGTTCCAATATTTATTTTAGTACTTCTTGCAGATTATTTTGTGGACGAGATTAGATTACCTGTTTGATGTTGATATTGGACTTGTTGGTTATTTAGGACAGCGTAGCACTCTTCATTTGGATCCATTAAATTGGGATATCCTCGAAGATGTGACAGCTAGCTATTGCCACATGGCCTGGTCCCGTGTATTTTGGGACTGGGGTGTGACATAGTTTTAGTGGTGGCCCATGCAGGTCAACTCTTTCGCTTGTGGTTTGGTAACATGCCCAGCGAGCCTGCAACAGGATAAAAATTACTAGGTCTCATCCACTTTGATTGCGTCTTTGAACTTCTTTCGTATTATTTCTAAATATCTGCATCCTGATTGCTTGATTCCGTACTATTTTTAATGATGCCATAATTAGATGGACAACCACAGATGTTTCAGTTCTTCCAGACTATGATACAAGCACAGTGGCATCAGACTGAGACATTGAGACAGAGTTTGATAGCAGTACTAGAGAGGACACCTGTCACAGCACCAGTACCAGCACCTCCACTAGCTCAAACAGGTGGTACTGTACGATGGTTCTGACAGATGGGACCAAATACTTTCTCAGGCAACGAGACTATAAAGGAGATCTCCGATTGGGTCGCCAATACGAAGATGCTACTATAGGCTTCACAACTGCATGCAGACCTTTGGATGACTGCAGTGAGGGCCCAATTGAAAGGCAACGCCCATCACTGGTAGGATTCTATTGAGCGCAGTGTAGGCAAGAACCAGACTTGGGAACAATTCTTAGAGTACTTCAATGTGAAGTATTTTCTGGCTACAGTCAGAAATGTCCTGTAATCCCAGTTCCTACATCTAGAACAAGGGAATATGACTGTTGACACATATGACGCAGAATTTAGCCGTCTTAGCAGATTTGGTACCGTTCTGATACCCAACGATCTAGAAAAGGCCTAGAGATTCCATCACGGCCTCACTTTCGAGCTACAAAGGTATACCACCACACAGGCAAGAATTTATTATGAGGAGGTACTTGCAGAGGCGAGGATCTAGGAGGCCATCGGTAGAGGAGCAAGACGTTCCATCACCACCACACCAGCCAGAGCCCAGCCCAGAGCAGGAGGACCTATCCGTCGTCCCGGAGCACAGACATAGCAGAGAACAATACCATACCAGCATAATAAGCTTCCGATTTGCAACTACTGTGGTAAGAGAGGATATTTATAGAAGGACTGTCGAAAGAGACTGGAGATATGCATGATTTGTGGAACAAGCCAGCACCACGCCCGAGACTGCCCACAGCGCAGACACATAGCACCGTAGATAGGACAGAGACCAGCAGCACCTGTCCCGAGGATACTACCCCCACCAGGAGGCCAGCGTCCACCAGCACCCGGAGGATTTCAGAGGGGACCACTCTTAGCCCCACAGACAGTTTGATCGAACCAGACAGCAGGTCGGAAGGCAGAGGCATAGACATGCCTTTGCATTAGCAGCTACTGAGGGGAAACAAGAAGGGGAAGCTATTACAGATACCATTTTAGTTGCATCATTACCTGCAACTGCATTGTTTGATTCTGGAGCTACACTATCCTTCATATCTAGTAGATTTCTAGCAATGCATAGAGTAGCTACTTCTCCCTTACCTAAGAGTTGGAAGATTCTTACCGGAGGAGGTATCGTGCCGGTTACCAGCACTATTAGAACGTGTTCGGTAGTCATATGTGGTAGAGAGATGAGAGCACGATTCTTGGTATTACCCATGCCATACTTTGACGTTGTGCTTTGCATGGACTGGTTAAGCCAGTATAATACCGTACTGGATTGTCGGAAAGGTAGTATCACTTTTAGACCGCCAGATCAACCGGAGTTCGAGTACACGCGAGGGACCGTCGAACAAGGAGTAGGACAGATAGTTGGAGCTTACATGGCTATGGAGATGGTATCCCCCACCAATAGTTGCAGAATTCGAGGATATTTTTCCTGAAGAATTGGCAGGCTTACCGTCAGATATAGACGTAGAGTTCACTATTTAGCTAGTACCTGGAGCAGCACCGATATCTTCTAATGTATAACGATTAGCGAAGAAGGAACTAGATGAGCTGAAGCTACAATTAGAGGAGTTGCAAAGCAAGGGATTTATCCATCCTAGTGCATCACCCTGGGGAGCACCAGTGTTGTTTGTACCTAAGAAGGATGGAACAGTACGTATGTGCATTGATTACAGAGCCCTTAATACTTTGACTATCAAGAACAAGGACCCCCTGCCGCGGATTAATGATTTGTTCGACCAGCTGACAGGAGCAGTAGTGTTCACAAAGATCGACTTGAGATCGGGTTATCACCAAGTAAAGGTGCGAAGAGAAGACATTCAAAAGACAGTATTCCGGACTCGTTATGGTCACTACGAGTTCTTAGTGATGCCTTTTGGACTGACGAATGCGCCTGCTGTATTTATGAACTTGATGAACCAAGTCTTCCACAAGTACTTAGACCGGTTCATGGTAGTCTTCATCGACGACATCTTGGTGTATTCAAAAAGCCGCGAGGAGCACGAAGAGCACTTGAGACTAGTATTAGAGACGCTGAGGAGAGAGAGGCTTTATGCCAAGCTGAGCAAGTATGAGTTTCTCCTAGATCGTGTCACTTTTCTTGGATATGTCATCTCAGGAGATGGTATTTTAGTAGATCCGGCGAAGATTTTATCAGTAGAGACATGGCCAACCCCTACCAATGTCTCGGAGGTGAGGAGTTTTCTAGGACTTGTTGGATATTATCGGAGGTTCATGGAGAACTTCGCAAATATCACAGAACCGATGACTCTCTTGACCCGTAAGGAGCAGGAGTTCACCTGGACAGAGGAGTGTCAGACAGCGTTCGATGAGCTAAAGAAGCGTCTGACTACAGCACCTATCTTGACCATACCTTCTGGACCCGGAGGATTCGTGATCTATAGCGATGCTTTCGGGAAAGGATTAGGATGTGTCTTGATACAGCATGGGAAGGTTATGGCCTATGCCTCTAGGTAGTTAAGGACCTATGAGAATAACTATCCCACTCACGACTTGGAGCTTGCCGCAGTGATCTTTGCTTTGATGCTTTGGAGACACTACCTATATGGAATGAAGAGTAGAGATATTCACAGATCACAAGAGCCTAAAGTACGTCTACACCCAGAAGGACCTTAACCAGAGGCAGAGACATTAGCTCGAGGTGATGACAGACTTCGAGATTGAGCTATAGTACCATCCGGGAAAGGCCAACATAGTAGCTGACGCATTGAGCAGAAGACCCATGGCATTCTTCTTGACTACCCAACAACATCTGTTGAGAGATCTAGAGCAGATGGGTATAGAGGTCGTTATGCCCGAAGTAGACGAACAGTTGTCGAGTTTTCAGTTGCAATCGATATTAGTGGAGAGGATCAAGGCTGCTTTGCCGCCATATGCCAGATTTTAGAGACTTCGATAGAGGACAAAGGCTGGAATACAGACAGGATTGCGTATACATGAAGACGGGACTTTGAGATGTAGAGATCATCTCTATGTTCCAAATAAAGAACTTCGTCAGGAGTTGATGTCAGAGGCACACAGTTCAACATACTCTATTCATCTAGGAGGCACAAAGATGTACAGAGACTTAAGGCAGTACTACTGGTGGCATGGAATGAAGAGGGAGAAAGCTCGCTTTGTGGCGAAGTGCCTGGTGTGTCAGCAAGTCAAGGCTGAGCATTAGAGATCAGCATGATTACTTCAACCGCTCCCGATACCGGAGTAGAAATGGGAGCATATCACTATGGACTTTGTTACGGGCTTTCCAAGGAGTCCTAGTGGTCGTAATGCAGTATGGGTAATCGTGGATAGACTCACCAAGTCCGCTCACTTTTTACCCTTCAGTGTTGGGCAATCTATAAAGGTCTTAGCAGATATGTACATGAGAAAGATTATGCGACTGCATGGAGTGCCAGTTAGTATCGTGTTTGACAGGGATACGAGGTTTATATCTTACTTTTGGCGGTGTATGCAAGAGAGTCTCGGTACCCGCCTAAAGTTTAGTATATCGTATCACCCGCAGACAGATGGTCAGTCCGAGCGCACCATTCAGACGTTGGAAGACATGTTAAGAGCGTGCATGCTTGATTTCAGAGGATCATGGAAGGGCCATTTGCATTTGGTCTAGTTTTCCTACAATAACAGCTATCAAGCAAGCATCCAGATGGCTCCCTATGAAGTGTTGTATGGAAGGAAGTGTCGTTCCTAGTATGTTGGAGCGATATAGGCGAGAGACTGATTCTTGGGCCAGAGTTGGTTGTTCGTACAGTAGAAAAGGTGAAGAAGAACCAAGGGCACCTGCGAGCAGTACAGGACAGACAGAAGCATTGGGCGAATGGGCATCGATGACCCCTAGAGTTCCAGGTTGGAGATCACGTGTTTCTAAAGATCTCACCTACTCGAGGGACTATCAGATTTGGAGGCAGAGGAAAGCTGAGTCTGAGGTACATCGGACCATTCGATGTGTTAGAACACATCGGAGAGGTTGCTTATAGGTTAGCCTTACCACAGACTTTGGAAGGAGTCCATGACGTCTTCCATGTATTTTAGCTAAGGAGGTACATGCTAGATCCGAGTCATGTGCTTGATCATTCAGAAATCACAGTCGGCCCGAGCTTATCATACCAAGCGGAGCTTGTTGAGATTCTGGATAGAAGTGAAAAGGTATTGCGAGGTCAGACTATCCCCCTAGTCTGTGTCGCATGGAGGCATCATACACCAGGCGAGTCGACCTGGAAACGTGAGGAGGATATTCGACAACGCTATCCCCATCTCTTCGAAGGAATAGGTACGTAATAGCATTTTAATTTCAGTCAGTAGTTCTTACCCTACGTATATTTTAATTTTGAGGATGAAATGCTCTAAGGAGGGTAGATTGTAAACCCCCCCAACCAATTTAGGATTTATTTATTTTAAATTGAGAAACTAGGATTAATTTGGATACAATTAGGATTAATGTACAAACAATTATGTGTCTTAATACACCTCACCGTTGCTTCGACGTTTGGAGCGCTACACTAGTAGTTACCTTCAAACAAATTTTATACTCAACTACTAGACATGCCAGACTACCCATCTGACCCTGGTGTAACTTTTAGATACTCAATATTGTGCTTCATTTGAGCTGCACAATATTCGTTACAAACTTCTACGTATAATTCCAATAAACCCAAATTCTCATAATTGGCCCTTCCTATTTGAATTAGAGGCACAACCTCAACCCAATTCCATAAAACCCAAATTATGGCATTTACCTATCCTGAGCCTGCTACACCCATGACTCTTGCATCCCACCTAATTTTAATCCCATGTGTTTTCAATTGACAAAAGAACGCCGTGTGCATTGGTTTTTAATTTAACTAATTAGAGGCTAATTTCACCCAAAGCTAGACCCAACCAAGCCCATGAACACCCTACACTCTTTCATGTAGACAAGCCCCCACCCCAAAGAGCCTTGGCCGGCCCAAACTTCGAGGTCAGCCTATAATTCCTCCCTCCTATATAAATACACATTCTTTCTACTATTGAAACCCTAGCAAACCATCCCTTCCCTTCAACCCTAGCCGAACACCCCTTGCCGAGCACTCATCCCTACCCGACTGAATATCCACCACCACCTTAAGCGATCACCAGACTCGCCGGTCCACCACCCCAACACCACCTACACCAACCGCCTCCACCCTCACCAGCATCACCGTCCCATCACCATCCCCGTCACCAGAATTAACTCCAACCAACCCGACCGCGAACTGCTCCCAGACCGGACCACCGCCTCCAGCACAGCCAACCACCACCGCCAGCCCGACCATCACCGCCTTCCCTGCTATCCCAGCGCCGTCCCTCACCGGCCAAGCCCCGCTACCGTCGCTGCAAGGCTGCTGCAACTGCTGTAGTTGTTCCCGCTGCCGTGATCTGTTGCTCGACGCCGGAGCTCCGCCGACCGCCGGGGAGCATGCACGTCGATGAGCAGACCCCCCCTTCGTTCAACCAACTAGGTACTCGTCCTCTAGCTCTCTTCTTCCCTTGTATCGTTGCGTTATATGTCGTCGTATCATCGTATCGTTGTGTCGTGTGTCGACACAAACTAAATAACATTAAAACATATATATATGTATATGTATGTTAACTAGATTAGTTAGTAATTAATATATACATTAATAATTACCCTAATCACATGACCTGTTATTAAGAATAAATACGTTAATAAATATGTTAATTAGATTAGATATTAACCAAGTATATTTAGCATGGGAAATCAGGACATGTATTCGTACTAAACATAAATAGTTTCGTAACCCATAACCTTAGTAATTTCATTGTCATGAGATACACGGTGACTGAGGACAGGGCACGTGTGCATCTTAGCTACATGCATATACGACTCTGTAGTCGGCCAGCCGTGACCCTTGCGTCAGTACCTAAGAGCACCGTCGTAGTTTGTGTTTGTATTGCTTTAGTGTCTGATGCTAGATTGCTATATTATATTGTATGTTTAGGGTCACTGGACCATCCAGGAGATATTGCAGGAGCAGGCTATTGGCATTCACAGCTTGAGGACCCAGGCAAGATACTTTGCCATATTTACTATTTAAATTAAATGATGCATATGTTGTATGATATCTTGTTGCTTTATTTCATATGACTGTGCACGTCCGAGATTGACTCGGGTGCAGTCGACGGATGCGTCGATGAGTAGTGTACTTGACCTAGTTGCTAGCAAACTCACCCCATTGGGAGGATACTCTGATATCTTCCAAGACCTGACACTCTTACACGTTTTATGGTGACAAATTCATATTGGGATGCTGGTTCGCATACTCGACTAGCTATCGGTGCGTGCGACATGCATCACGGTTAGTACGTAATTCAGGATTTTATGAATTATAGAGACTTGGCATATAGATACGTGGTATGCCCGTCAAGTATTTCGCTTGTATATCTACATTGGGCGGGGAGGACAACTAGTAGGCGTATGGGATACACACATTGGAATCCATAGTATCCAGAGGAGCCACGGATCCAATGTCTCCCTTTATGCAGATGTCCCGTTCATCGGAGCGGTATGGACGTTATATTATTCAGATTCCCCATTCTTCGGAGCGGTATGGACGTTATATTATTCAGATTCCCCGTTCTTCGGAGCGATATGGACGTTATGCCTACACCTACCCATGCGTACCAATGTTGTCCTCATATTACATTCACTTAGATGGTTAGCACACCCTTTATTTTATTCAGTATTTATATATATGACATGTTTCTATTTATCTTGTTACGTCCCTCTGAGGACCTGGTACCTTTCCAGATTTGGATGAGGCATATTATCCCACAATGTACGGCCCAGGATAGGAGATGAGGTACGCTACTACGGAGGAGCTAGAGGTGCTACCGTCAGAGTTTTCGTGATCACTTGGTAGACCTTCTGCCTAGGATTGGGAGCATCTTTATCTAGTCAGTAGATGCCCTTGTCATTACTCTTTTTATCTGTCATTCAGTACTTTTATTTTTGTCCTAGTAGTGGGTTTGTTCCCACCAGACATTCTTGGTTGTACTATGATATTTGAGACTGGCGTTTACGTTCCAGTATTTATTTTAGTACTTCTTGCTGATCATTTTGTGGATGAGATTAGATTACCTATTTGATGTTGATATTGGACTTGTTAGTTATTTAGGACAGCGTAGCACTCTTCGTTTGGATCCATTAAATTGGGATATCCTCGGAGATGTGACAGTTGGCTATTGCCATGTGGCCTGGTCCCGTGTATTTTGGGACTGGGGCATGATAGTACTTGTATAAGGTATGAACGTGTGCATATAACAAATAAATTGAATATAAGATTGAATCAACACAATAGTAAAAATATGAATGCATTAACATATGAAGAAATAATATTACTTAATCATAATCTTGCAACGGAGTATAAATTTCTCATAGAACAATTAAAATGTAAACTCGAATTATATTTAAGAATTTGACAAAATATCATGAAATAATATTATTTTTTTCATATATTATGCCCTTTATTACATTATGTGGATTGTCTCACTGTATCAGTATTCATATAGGGAAACACAAGTATTTATCATATATTGTATTTTCTTAATTTTTATGATAATCGTAATCAAGGATAATAGACTTTTGCGAGACGATTCATTAATTATCGGTATCATGCTATGATGATATTAGTGGATTTGGATATTAATGCTTTTACTATTTTTTGAGATTTTCTCATTTCACGTACATCGAGGATGATGCGAGAAGTCTCGTACAATACTATAGTTTTCAAGAAAATTAATTAACGACTTATACAACTTAATATATTCGTGAGTTTGTTGAGACTGTAGACTTTCTGAGACTTGTAGAGACTAGGGTAGAATCAAAATCTTGAGAATTAGGTTTTTCCTAATTTTACTGTCAAACAATATACTATACAGTATATTGCTTAGTCTACTCTCCCTGCTGTGAGATTGAGAAAGGGCCATTGGATCTCATCCAATGGTTGAGATAAGTCCTAGGGATTTATATAAGTCTTAACCCTTTGATTACTTAATTTGTTTCCTTTTCTCTCTCTTATTTTCCTCTTGAGAGCCAAGAAAGGGAGCTTGCATTCCCCTCCGTTCCACTCCCTTATCTCTACTTCCCGCGGGCTCACAAAGGTTAAGGGAGCGAGGCTGATGATTTTAAGCCAGCCTGGTAGAGGACTTTACACGAGCACGCATCGTAGGCCTCATATCGATTGCATGGCCCTCCTTAGGCAAGTACATCTTGCTCTCAACATGAAATTGATTTTGATTTAGGTTTTAATATGGTATTCATGGTTTTAATTGGGTTTTGATATAATTTTCATGTGAACACTTATGTTTTCTCTTTGACTTCAACTTGCATTATTTGCAATAGGGAGTCTGGTCATAACGAGTCCTTTTTCCTTGATAGAACTCGAATCAATCGAGTATCAGTCATTCCATCAAAAATTGTAGGTTTCGTCGATAAAATGTGATTATGAGCATGGCATACTTTTTGGATTTTGATTTTGTTATGTATCAGTCACCGAACGACCGATTCCATGCTTTATGCTACATGTTTATGTCTTTATTGGTCATACAATTATGTAGACAGTATACTGCCTAGTATACTGCTACAAAGTAAAGTTATGTATAATGCGCTATATCCCCAAACACTATATTGGATAGTATAGTACTTGCACATGATTTATATATATTTCTCTTTGTGCAGAGAATGTATACTGGGCAGTACACTGACCAATTTACTGTCAGTACAGAAACTGAAGATGATTCAGACAATGAGGAGCTGGCCCAAAATTTAAAAACTTCAGACGATTCTTAAAGTTTGAGAAATTAAACCAAAGGAAGAAAAATGTCAACGACGAAGAACCTGTGTGCTACAACTGCAAGAAGACTGGCCACATAAATAAGAATTGCCCTACTGCTAAAAAGGAGAATCACTATGAACGTACAAGCAAAGGAGGATCGTCATCTCGTAAATATAAAAATACAAGCATATGGTGCGAAAGCGAAGCAAGCGAATCCGAAGAAGAAAGTCCTTGACATGTTACAAATGTATACCTAATGGCATTAACCAACGAGGTACAAGATAATTCTTTATTTGAAGAATTTTCTTATGATGAATTATCTGACGCTTTCAATAATTTATTTAAAGATTGAAAGAATCTTAGAAGTAAATATAAACAAGCTAGAAAAGATATTAAATCTTATCACCTTGAAAATGAAAAGCTTGCTTGTTTATTGGATGAAGTTAGAGACAACTCTTTTTTTGACAACTTTGCTGAAATATCCAAACTTAAGCTTAGCCTGCATGAAGCACTTGAATGCGTCAAGAAAAGTGCACAAGAACATGCTAGACTTAAGGAGGGATTAGAGTAAAAAAAGAAGGTATTCTATTGCTTCACTTAGAATTGATGCTCTTATTTCTAAATATGATGAGATATATGCTGTTAATAAAAGATTAGAAGTTCGATTGAGTAAACAGATTGTTAAACCAATTACTCAATCAAGCATTAAACACATAACTAAACACAAAGTCACCCACGACAAATCAAATACACGAGAAGCAAGCAAGGGTAAAGCTTCACACAATCACGCCTTCCACTATAAGTATCCAAGGAGGACACAACACACCACTTCACATACTCATACTTCTACCCCTAGAACAAATGCCTATGCTACATGTCATTACTATGGTTTAAAATGACACATTTCACATCAGTGTAGGGTTAGAAAATTGGTTGATATGAATATGTATAAGTGGGTTCCCAAAGCTTATTATCAATATGGATTCAAATCTTGGATACCAAAGTCTTTGCCTACTAATGCAGGTAGAACGCTTTATGTCAAAATTTAGCACCAAGCAGTACGTTGGTGATAGAAATGCTACAAATGTCATATTTAAAGCAATTGCACCAACATTAGAATAGCCACTCGAGCCACTTTGGTAACGTGCTAATTGATTCTCCTTAGAATTGCTAAAATTATATAATCTAGCTTGTTTTAATTAATATATAGCTACTAGCTCTTATTGATATCTTTCATCTTTTTATCCAAATCAATATGAGATATATTAAACTAGCATGATTAGTTTTTTTTTTAATTCATGGCTAGTCATTTAGCTTAAGTTATTAGTTCACACTGTGGAGTCATTTACTAACTTTCTATTAGTATGATACACTTGTCTATGCATGCTTTGTTACTCTTAGTATAATTTTCTAAAAAAAATATACATATCACTTGAGTTCATAAGATCTTGATTTTTTGAATTGAGTTAATTTTTCATTATTTTGAGATAGTTTCCCATCAATGATTTGTATTCTAATTGTCATACTTAATATAATTGGTTTTCATAAATATATGTGTTTAGCACAAGTTATTTGTTACTTAAATGATACATATTTTTTGTGCTTGCATATATAAATTGGTAGATTCTCAATTTTAAAACTATGTTTTTGACCAGTTATTGAATATTACTACTGATATATGACTAGAAATTAGACATCATTTTCTTAGAGATCATCAGTTAAACGGAGATATCTGTTTAGAATTTTGAATATCAATTAACTGATATTTTTACAAAACCCTTAGTTGAATATCCCTTCAACTTTATTCGTCGAGAATTATGAATTTTGACTTTAGATGCTGTATAGAGATATAAGTTGCTTCTATTCTTTTCAAATCTATAATCTTTACAATAATAATTACTTTTTGGGTACACGCCAAATGCGCCCTTCTGTCAAAAAGGTGTAATAAGCCTAAGAAACATGGTAATTAAGTGTTCTCGTGACCACCACTAGCTGGGATCCGGCCCCTACAGTTAACCAAAGATGATTAATGCTTTATAAAATATATGATTTGTTAAAGACTATCCTGCACTTATTTTTATAATATAGTCGCAAATTCAAACTCTTTATTCTGACTTAAAGTTTGTGAAGTAATTCTAATGCTTGGTCTTTTCAAAAATTTGATATCAGCATATGCTCATATTTTCAGTTATATTATAACTTTTATGCTTCAAGAAAATATTTTAAGTTTTTTTTCATGTATGCAACAATTTCTATATTTTGCATGATTTACAAATTATGTATTCATCTATTATCTGTATGTGTTTCTTCACTCTACATTTATGTGCAACGTCAACAATTTTGGAAGAGTTTTTCCATTTGGATCAAATGAAAAAGGGGGAGAAGAAGAACGATACAAGAAGAACAATAAAAATGATACAAAGAGAAGAAGAAAAGAGAGAAGAACAGTGGGGAGAAGAAAAAGAATTACCTATTTCCGAGTTCAAAGCTCAAACTTGCAAGTTTGCTCTCACAAATTGCGGAGGAGCATTGCAGATAGCGTCATACTATATTTGTATTGATGTATCGGTCATAGTTTATAAATTATCAAAATGTAAGAGATTATTAGCACAAGCAGGTCACGGTCAACTTGATTTGACAATCGACAAAATCCTGATTCGATATATACAAGTACAAACTGAAAATTGCTACATACAAGACTGTGACACTGCAACAGTACAAGATTCACGAAGACTGCAACAGAAGAGTGTGTTTTTGGTCTATGTATTTGTATTTTATTTTGAGTTTATAAATATGTACATCGAGTCGAACTAGCATTAGGAAGCTCAAACCTATACCTGACTCAAACCCAACCATTCAGGCCACAAAACCAAGTCCACAAAATGGCCCCAAAACCTAGTCAACTAGACTGAACTGTTCTGATCTGGAGAGACAGAGTTCGGGCCAAACTCGGGACAATCTCGTTCCCTACTATCAAGTCTTCCAGGATTGTCTTAGTCATCCACAAGATTAGGGTGCAACGCTTAAATTTATGAACGTTGGGGCACCGAACTCTGGCCGAACTAGGTTTAGAAAAATCCTATAAATAGAGATAAAATTATACCATTTCAAACACTCAATCTTATTCAATCATCTCTTCTATTCCATACTCTTTACTTGAGCTAAAACCTTTTTATTCCCAAGAGCAACTCCCATAGCCTTCTAGTTCCAAGTGTGATCTTGGTTAGAAGTCTCAAAGAGTGGTAAAAGCTTGGGATCAAGTTTTCGTTCAAGTGTTTGAAGTTGGCGATTACTTCGGATCAAAGCTCGTGGTGTTATAAGAAGTCGGCAAGCCTTCAGATCAAAGCTTGTGGTTGTAAGATATTTCATAAATAGTAGATTAGCATCAAGTAGAGTTCTCGAGACTGGATTAGTCCTCCATGAGAGAAACCTGTATACATTGCAGTTAACATTTGTGAATTCTTGCTTTGCATAATTTACTATTGCTTAGTTATTACTCATTGCATATTTTCGTACTCATTCGTATTTATCTTTTAAGTTGGTAATTGCCTTATATTAATTAACTAGATTATTGTCACACACTCTATTCACCCCCTCTAGAGTTGCCCTTCATATTATACCATTTTGTACCGTATTGATACCATATCGATTCCCAACCACATCTTATTTTAGCACACTTTAGTATTGTCACGTCCCAGTCCTAAAAATACGTAGGACTAGGACACGTAAGCATGCCAGCCGCATGGATATGGCAACTCCAATATATGGAAACCAAATCCATACGTACGCTGTAATATGAATATAAAATCCACAAGTGGTATAAAATGTAATACAAATCATAGGATAAAATCTAAATCTCATCCACCAAAATCATATAGAAATAAATAACCAGTATCTATGAAACTAGATCTCAATAAGAAGTATCTAAGGATGATAGTTGGATGAAAACAAATCCACTACCAACTCGAATATAAGAGCAAATACAATATGAGTACAACACCACAACACAATATAAGAATACCAGCTATCCATCACAGTTCGAAGAGAAGACATCCTCGGATCACATGTAACCATCCAAATCTGCGCTCCTGCAAATACTCAAGAAAAGATACACCTGGCAGCGGACCAGGTCCTCAGAGGGACGTAACAAGATACAGAAAATACGAGCCAATTTGAATACAGTAAACATGCATATGGTTTGAAAATAAATAAGTACGCTGTACAAGACAATCTATATGAATACAAATGAGGACAACTTTTTGACGTATGGGCAAGGGTAGGCTACTCGATCTACCTCACAACTCACACACACGTCAATGGACATCAGAAATTGACATACCGCGGGGGTAGCGACCAGCGAGACTCCAGAAATTGACATACCGCGGGGGTAGCGACCAGCGCGACACACGCCCGTAGTGCGAGCTATATACTACGGTTTACCAGAGTGGTTAAAAGCCCATACGCCTAATAATTGTCCTCTATGATACTAAGTGTCATGTGTGTGTCAACATATCTAATACATAGTAATGACTGAAAGAAAATTACACATGCAAGAAATATACAGAATGCAATAAATAAACAGAAATATAAATAGCATGCAAAGTACTGTAAACAATTTGGCAAGGTATCTTGCCTGGGGTCCTGCTGCTGGTATGAATCAGAGTCCAAGTCACAAGTCCAAATAGCCTATGTATTACAAATTTATCACGTCAAAAGATAATTTATTTTAATTTACTTAATTCTAGAATAATTACTCTAAAATTCTATTTTAATCTTATTATTCTGATTTTTATGTTAATTCCTAAATTTTGTCCAAAGAAACTGAATTTTATCAACTCGAGACTCATGGCACGCAAATCGAGGCGATCTGTTGACCAAAAAGTCAACCGATACAAACTCGACTTTCATGCATGATTTCCTGTAGATTTCAGCATCAAAAATATACTGGAATTTACGGCTCGTCTGAATTCAAATTCGTTTGAGAATTATGGCACATACAAATTTTGTATTGTGCACCGATGGTTAAATTCTAACCTAGAAGTTCTACAGAATTAACAGTATGTAAATATTTCGTAATAAATTCTAAGAAAAATATATGTCGATGTTCTCGACATTAGCTTTCCGAAACTTTAAACGGTTCATGATTCTGATTCCTGGTTCTCCCGGAATCGCGAAAACATCGAAATACATCTATTTTTGGACATACTGTGCTCTACGAATTTTTCAGAATTTAATACTCATAATTTCGTAAAAAGATTTATATAAACAGAAATCTAACCTCAATATCGTTCTAACAAAAAAAATTGGAGCACGTTTAGAGTCCGGAGCTAGGAGATATTGTCTTTTTAATTCGTCATAACTAGTAGAAAATGAGGCTAAATTTATGACGAATTTTGACTATTTTTGGACGAAAAAGAGAGGAATTTGGGGAAGAAAAATATGAAGGATGAAGTATTTATAATGGTGGACACTACTTAATTAAATACGACTAGGATTGGTTAATTTGGATAGGATTATGATGAATTTAAATAAGGATAGGATATGCATGAAGTTGATTTGAATTAATTTAAAATAGAGTTTGAATTTATCTCAATAATTTATAATCTTAAATATAATTAAAGATAATACAAATAATTTATAAAATCTTATTAATATCTATTAACACTAAATTAGCATCTATCTAATATTAAGACTATATATATCCAAATAAATCCTAAATAATTTTAAAATCTAAATAAATTTCTTAAAATTCTAAATAAATTACAAAAAATATAATTAAATATTTTAAACTAAAAGAAATATTTGGTAGGAACGACATGCAAGTATGGTCGTATAGTAAATCATAGAAGTCCTAGGAATTTATGTTTTCTAAGTTTTAATTACCAAAAATTCTAGAAAAATCTCCAAAAATCTAAAATAACCTAAAATAATTCTAAATGAATATTTATATAAGTAAGTATATCAAAAAATTTATTTTCTAATTAACTAAGAGCATATTCTAAATAAATTCAACATATATAATAAATATAATAATATAAAATATACACAAAATACCTATTTTTGGTGAGGGAGTTTACAATCTACCCAACTTAAAATAATTTCGTCCTCGAAATTAAAATAAGGCATAATTTGTTAAATCCTTCACATTCGTACATAAGGTACATCAATCGCAATCTTTTACAAAAATTTAAATAACAAAATCTATTCAAATCTATCGCGATCACTTCAAAATTAAGATAACCACTGTTTAAATCAAAGTTCAACCTGTCGTAATCTCTTCTCGATTTTTTTTTTTTTTTAACATTCAAATCTAACTCAAGTCTATATGACATTCCACATCAAAATTTATATCACCATTTTCAACTATCATAATCTCCTCTAGGCTTTGAACAATAAACAATTCTAATCAAATCTTATTCCTATTCTCAAATTAAGAATTTTGTACTCTTCAAATATTTAAACTCAATTTACATCCTCAATATTTCAATTAGGTGACCCAACAATCAAAATTAAACTTTTAATTCAAATCATCAAATTGTAAAATTTAAATCTAATTCACCAGTTGTTCAAGTCTAAAATTCTATATTTATCCTCAAAATTTAAATCGATGATTCATCCTTCAATATTTAAAATTTAAATCATGTGCTCAAAGTATAAATATTGGGTCCTCAATATCAAGATTTTTAAAATTTATTAAATCCTCATTATCTTAATCCCTCTTTTAAAATTATCCACATTTAAAAGGACTTAATCTCTCAATCTAATCCTACTTAATCACAATCTAAAAGAATTCTCCCCAAGTTTAATAATGTAATTTCTACCCAACTTAGAATTTACCCATCTATCACATAAGGCTCTTACACTTAAGGAAAATATTCATCAATTTATTTTCTCATGTCATTCAATTCTCAAAACTTTAACACCAACTATATCATATTTGATATGCCCTTAATCAATTATGAAAAATAGTCACCAAATAATGTGATTGGCCTATGGGGTATATCTTGTACTACCCGTGTATCACTTATATCCAAGCACGAGATTTCGTCTTTCCGAAACAAGGGAAGGCGGAAAGCAACGGAAAAGAGTTCAAGGAGGGGTAATAGAATGGAAGTATGAGAATCAAAGCGTTTAAAGAATTCAAATGAGAATTGTCAAGACAGTTGTGGATTGAAATCTTAATTTGGTAATTTCCTATTCGCATGCTCACATCGGTGCAGTTATGTACTTGATATGATATGCTTTGTCGTATCTAGAGGGTAAGTATATTTGTCTACTGGTCCACTATACATCTCAATCCACGTAAAATACTATTACGAAGGGCGAATCAAGCGCATTATGGCTAGCTAGACCATAATACACTGATTCTGATTAGACAATTTGTATTAGTGTGGTTGATCAGGCCCCAATAACACATATGTCATGAACAAGCTCGATATAAGATTAAGCTTGCAAAAACTAGGCTATAATAGCAGCATAATTCTAGGTAGCACAGAAAATATAACGCTGGATTATGATGTGAGAAGTTACAAAATAATTCAAGTTCGCAAAAGCAAAAATAACATAAGCACTAATAATAAAAGACTCTACAATCTCTACAGTTATCATACAACCTCCTTATCTAAGTCGCTAGTCGACCAAATAGGGCAAGGACCTCTAAATTCTATGGTCTGAATAAATACTGTCGTCTTTTGCTAGCATGCGATAAATATTATTCGGTTACACTTCAATTAATAGGTCAAAAGACTATGTGATACTAGGTGTCAAACATTATGGTAAAACTTCTAACTAACTTTAGTAGTGTCTATACTACTCTCAAGTCTTCTTAATACATCAAGGGGTAATGGTATAACAATCTAAAGATAAGGAATTCTAGGTTCACTAGATATTCTAAACTTAGTGGTGTGTCTATATTCTCGTTGTATTCTTAATAGGTGTGCTACTCTAATTATCATCCTAATAACATGGGTTCCTATATTCTAGAAAAAGACTATACTCAAGGAACTATTAGGGAAGCACATGAATCAAGCAGGATATAATTGTTCAAAATAGAACAGATAGGAGAAGATGAATCACAGTCAATTGTGGATGAGATCCTATACTCTAGTCCTAGGTGCAGGCTTGTTCGGTACAGTAACGTAACCGAGACAATATGCTCTCGACCTGCATAGGCCACCACAAAAACATGTCACGCCCTAGTCCTAAAAATACGTAGGACTAGGACACGTAAGCATGCCAGCCGCATGGATATGGCAACTCCAATATATGGAAACCAAATCTATACGTACGCTGTAATATGAATATAAAATCCATAAGTGGTATAAAATGTAATACAAATCACAGGGTAAAATCTAAATCTCATCCACCAAAATCATATAGAAATAAATAACCAGTATCTATGAAACTAGATCTCAATAAGAAGTATCTAAGGATGATAGTTGGATGGAAATAAATCCACTACCAACTCGAATATAAGAGCAAATACAATATGAGTACAACACCACAACACAATATAAGAATACCAGCTATCCATCACAGCTCGAAGAGAAGACATCCTCGGATCACATGTAACCATCCAAATCTGCGCTCCTGCAAATACTCAAGAAAAGATACACCTGGCAACGGACCAGGTCCTCAGAGGGACGTAACAAGATACAAAAAATATGAGCCAATTTGAATACAGTAAACATGCATATGGTTTGAAAATAAATAAGTACGCTGTACAAGACAATCTATATGAATGCAAATGAGGACAACTTTTCGACGTATGGGCAAGGGTAGGTTACTCGATCTACCTCACAACTCACACACACGTCAATGGACATCAGAAATTGACATACCGCGGGGGTAGCGACCAGCGAGACTCCAGAAATTGACATACCGCGGGGGTAGCGACCAGCGCGACACACGCCCATAGTGCGAGCTATATACTACGGTTTACCAGAGTGGTTAAAAGCCCATACGCCTAATAATTGTCCTCTATGATACTAAGTGCCATGTGTGTGTCAACATATCTAATACATAGTAATGACTGAAAGAAAACTACACATGCAAAAAATATACAAAATGCAATAAATAAACAGAAATATAAATAGCATGCAAAGTACTGTAAACAATTTGGCAAGGTATCTTGCCTGGGGTCCTGCTGCTGGTATGAATCAGAGTCCAATTCACAAGTCCAAAAAGCCTATGTATTACAAATTTATCACGTCAAAAGATAATTTATTTTAATTTGTTTAATTCTAGAATAATTACTCTAAAATCCTATTTTAATCTTATTATTCTGATTTTTATGTTAATTCCTAAATTTTGTCCAAAGAAACTGAATTTTATCAACTCGAGACTCATGGCACGCAAATCGAGGCGATCTGTTGACCAAAAAGTCAACCGATACAAACTCGACTTTCATGCATGATTTCCTGTAGATTTTAGCATCAAAAACATACTGGAATTTATGGCTCGTCTGAATTCAAATTCGTTTGGGAATTATGGCACATACAAATTTTGTATTGTGCACCGATGGTTAAATTCTAACCTAGAAGTTCTACAGAATTAACAGTATGTAAATACTTCGAAATAAATTCTGGGAAAAATATATGTCGATGTTCTCGACATTAGCTTTCCAAAACTTTAAACGGTTCATGATTCTGATTCCTGGTTCTCCCGGAATCGCAAAAACATCGAAATACATCTATTTTCGGACATACTGTGCTCTACGAATTTTCCAGAATTTAATACTCATAATTTCGTAAAAATATTTATATAAACAGAAATCTAACCTCAATATTGTTCTAACAAAAAAAATTGGAGCACGTTTGGAGTCCGGAACTAGGAGATATCGTCTTTTTAATTCGTCATAACTAGTAGAAAATGAGGCTGAATTTATGACGAATTTTGACTATTTTTGGACGAAAAAGAGAGGAATTTGGGGAAGAAAAATATGAATGATGAGGTATTTATAATGGTGGACACTACTTAATTAAATACGACTAGGATTGGTTAATTTGGATAGGATTATGATGAATTTAAATAAGGATAGAATACGCATGAAGTTGATTTGAATTAATTTAAAATAGAGTTTGAATTTATCTCAATAATTTATAATCTTAAATATAATTAAAGATAATACAAATAATTTATAAAATCTTATTAATATCTATTAACACTAAATTAGCATCTATCTAATATTAAGACTATATATATCCAAATAAATCCTAAATAATTTTAAAATCTAAATAAATTTCTTAAAATTCTAAATAAATTACAAAAAATATAATTAAATATTTTAAACTAAAATAAATATTTGGTAGGAACGACATGCAAGTATGGTCGTATAGTAAATCATAGAAGTCCTAGAAATTTATATTTTCTAAGTTTTAATTACCAAAAATTCTAGAAAAATCTCCAAAAATCTAAAATAACCTAAAATAATTCTAAATGAATATTTATATAAGTAAGTATATCAAAAAATTTATTTTCTAATTAACTAAGAGCATATTCTAAATAAATTCAACATATATAATAAATATAATAATATAAAATATACATAAAATACCTATTTTGGGTGAGGGAGTTTAAAAGTATATAGTTATTGTAGCAACGTGGGTTGCTAGCTTATCTTATGCTAAGGTTTCTGAATGTTAAAATACTATTGGGTTTTGCATTTTTCATAATTTATAGGATGGATTCCACGGATGCCTATGGCCAAAAATTTAAATAAAAATATTTAAGAGTTAGTAATTAAAATGATCACCTATATTCAATATGAGAGAAGGTTTCCAGGTTACTACAGTCCCCTTATTTGGAGCTCTCCATCGTAAGGGACACACTTCCAGTACACCGTCGAGTGATATAATACTCTACTGTTTATTGATTAGTGTTTTGCCTGGATAGTTTGAATAAACTATAATGCCTGTTCACTACCAAATATTGTCCAAATAGCGACGCTTTTAGCGACGTTATTATAAAACGTCGCTAATTTTTTTAATTTAGTGACGTTAATATATATCATTGTAGGTAGTCGCTAATAGCGACGTTTGGCGTTATTCAGGGACATATTTTAGTAAAATGGAAATCAATGTCGTTGGAGCGCCGCTAAACGTCGCTAATATTTTAATTATAGCGACGTTTATTTATTCAAGTTGTAGTATATTAATATATTAGCGACGTATATTTAGGACGTTACTAAATTATTTTATATAGGGTTCAGAATTTCATTTTCTCCCATTCTCTCGATCCAATTCCTAAAATTTCAAACCCCCTCCCTCCGGCGAAGTCCCCCCCTCGGCCGTCCTCCTCCCCCCGACGAAGCCCCCCCCTCGCGCAGCTCCTCTCCTCTATCATGTTTGCTCCCTTCCTCGTCCTTTCCTTACTCCAGCGTGGTCCTCCTTCCCTCTTCCCTCCGACGCGTCTCCTCCCCTCCAACAAGACTTCTCTCCTCTGACGCGATCCCCTTCGTTGATCCCTTCCTCAAGCTCTCTTACTCCCCTCCTTTCCACTTGGTAAACCCTAAACCTGACCCAGAAACAACTAGGACACATACAGGGACACACACAGACACACACACACGTACACACACACATGCACACAAATACATACAGGAACACGAACATATATAGATACAAGAACACAGATGGACACACACACACAGGGACACAGACACACACTTCAGTTATGAAAGTGAAGATGTGGATAAAGAGATATCTGAATGACGATGAGCTAAGGGATGCTCAGTTGTATATATTACTCAACTACGACAAGGATGAAGTAGAGAAGCTAGAGGGGTAAGTAATTAATACATCAATATATAAGTCATCTTAATGTAATAGTATACGCTAATATTGTCACACTAATTGGGTGATATTTTATTATTTTTCAGCACATTTAATAATGAGGTAAGATCGATGAGACCATACATAATAGATGTAGAAGTAGAACAGGAAATAAGACTTCATTTACCTTCTTGGTTGAGTGCATATGTAAGAATCTTTTTGTGTATAAAATATGCACAATAATTAAAATAATATTGAACTTAATATTGTTTCCATGGTATTTAGGTCGATCGTCCCTATACAACACTCGAGAATGAGTCTATTAGAACTCTAGCTAAGGGACCACTTTACATCGTCAAAATCTGGCCAAGCTACTGTGTGAATGGATTTAGGTTCAAGTTAACAAAAGCCACAATAAGAGACAGCTTCTTGGATCTCAATTCTATGAAAAATAGTTATTTGTGAATCAGATCTTCGAGCTACAAAGATGTTGATCCTGACAATAATTTCTATGGTGTCTTACGGGAGATTGTAGAGTTGACATATAATTATGGAACAAAGCCTACTAAGATCGTGTTATTCAGGTGTGATTGGTTCGATCCGATCCAAGATCAATATTAAAAAATAGACAAGCATGGTCTTGTGGATATAAACTATCGACGTCGATATCAAGGCTATATTATCCTATCAAGTCAAGCTCAGCTCGTGTACTTCATAACTTATCCTAAATGGGGAACAACGAGGTCGAACTGGTGGGAAGTATGCAAGATGAAAGCTAAAAATACCTTTGATGTTAACAAAATAACTTATAACGAGGATGAGCTACCTATTGTAGCAAATATTATAGACGCGGACTCAACATAAGTTTCTCATTACACGTCTAATCTTGTGAAAGAGGTAGAATTAGCCAAAGTGGAAGACAAAGTAGATGAAAGTGAAGATGAGGAGGAATAGAAAGAGGAGGACAATGAAAACAAAGAAGATAAATTTTCAGAAGAGGATTCAAAATAAAATAAAATCTATTTAGAACTCTAGCCATGTACTATATTTGTAATATGGAATATAACATCTATTTTAACTGTTTGGATACATATATTTGTATCTATTATCAATTATATTTTTTGGTTACATTTATCTTACCAGATGGCACCCATGACCTGAGCACATGAACGTCACTTTAGAGAGGTACCTCCTACTGTTAAGGTGAAAGTGGTACCTCCTACTGTTAAGGAGGAAGTGACTGTTAAGGAGGAAGTGGCACCTCCTACTGTTAAATTGGAAGCAGTTGTAAAGGAAGAAGTGGCAACTCCTACTATTAAGGAGGAAGTGGTACCTCCTACTATTGGGCATGCACCAGCTCAGAGGGGGAGTTTCAGTCACCCAGCACCTATAGCAGAGATTGATCACCTAGATGATGCATATGCAAAGTATTTGAGGGACTGGGTTCTGCCCCTACGTATTGGATTTTCTTGAGAGTTTGAGAAATTGGATAAGACATATGGTGTATATGTGATACTTTTATTATGCTTATTGTATGATTGTGATACTTTTATATTGTGCTTATTGTGTGACTGTGATACTTTTATTTTGTGTTTATCGTGTGACTGTAATATTTCATATACTTTTATGATATTTCGTACCAAAAAAATTCAACGGTGGGTTGCTCCGAGTCTGTCTATTTTTATGAACTGTTATAATTTTCTGTATTTATTTTATCATCATATGTTATTATCAGGTATGACATGACGACAAGGATCATACGGAGTAGATCCTCTAGACGGAGTGCTTCTCCGATACCAGCTACTGGTTCTGCATCCTCATCATGGAGTACTCCAGAGTACCGACCAGTCACATCTCCGACTCCATCGACGGTACATGACAGTACTCCTGGGACCAACAGTTCTATGCCTGAGACTACTCTCACGTCCAACCTTCCTCCTACTGACGTCACCATGGAGACAGGAGCAGATGGAGGAGGTTGAGCTGACTCCGTTTGAGTATGATCATGGCGATCCTCCATGCGCGCCTCCGGACGAGACGAGGATGGAGATTTGGTATGACGGACCTAGCAAGTAAGTTAAATAGTTAATATTTTCTAAATAATTATATCTATATATTTATGAATCTAATTATCATTGTATAGATATCGTCCATCGGCGATACAGAGAGCACTGGGGTATTTTCTGAGGCAGAACTATAGTGGGCCTTGGATCAACTACTCAGATGCTCTTGAAGATATACAGGCATTTTGGTTTGCCCACTTCAAGGTAAAAATATTTAGTTTTAATATCAATAATCATTTATGCATATTATGTAACTCTCTATTTTACTTATTGTAGAAAACCTATTTTTATCCACCACACCGGGCTGAGAAGATCGAGGAGCAGTTTTCTGCCATCGTCGCCAAGCTAATCCGTGATGCGATCAATGACTAGACAGACCGTGATCTTGACGGTGAACCGATCCATGGTTAGATCATACCTGAGCAGTAGACTGCGATGAAGGCGAGATTGGACGAACCCAAATACAAGGAATGGTCGGAGAAGGCAAAGACGGCTAGGTCAAAAGCATAAAAGTGGTGTGGTGGCTCGATTTCGATGACAAAATATTTTTGTCGTCTAGTATGTCTTCTATTAGATATATATTATTTTAATACAAGTATGATAAGATATTTAATTTTAATAACAAATAATATAATTTTTAATAGGTACAGAGGGGTGAGGACGGCAACATGGTGACAGTCTTCCTGGCCACCCATCGGAAGGGCAAAAAGCTCATCGATGAGAAGGCTACACACACCTATGTATATTTTACTACCCTGTGTTAGTTTTAATGTAACTTAGAAAATATGCAAATAGATATCTATATAGTTACTAATAAGTAACTTAGACGTTAGCAACCACTTTTCTATGACGAGTATCTTAAACTATGTGAGCGAGCGACTGCTAGTACACCTACAGAGGGAGGGACTGGTACTTTCTCGCAACCCTCTATAGCTCCATCGTTGGAAGAGCTTTGGATGACCACTGTTGGTGGACTTCAAAGGGGTACGTACTACGATACAGGATCCTACGGTGCCTATGTTACGATTAGTGATCCAGGGCCCCCTTTGTCAGTGTGCATACCTCCTAGCCTTCGCTGGCGTCAGCAAGAGCCTAGTAGAGTATTGACAGTCAGATTTCTGACCTGCGTGATTAGTTGCTACGGAAGATTACGTGGTGGCCACAGTCTGGAAGACAGACGGACGATGCGACGATCACCACACATTTTGATTCGCTCGAGCATAGCCTTATTGAGCTCAGGACTCTAAGCCATACGACAGAGCAAAGCCTTATGGAGCCAAGGACTTTGGGCCAGATGAGAAAGCGCAGCTTGGCAACCCTGGCCGCATTTACGGAGCATAGATAGACGGAGAAGGAAGGGTCGCATACGGCCATGAGTGACTCACTTACGAGGATCTATGCGGTGCATGATTTGTTGAGACGGTTGGTGACGGAGAACACTTCGAGGGTGGTACCTTCCATGGATTTATACAATGCTCGACTGCTAGCATTGGAGCAGATACATCCTCCTGGTCCGCCGGCATCGACACAACCTCCAACATTGCCTCCTCCATCGGCGTCGGTGATGCTTTCATAGGAGCAGTATAAGTTCCTTCCATCCCAGATGCGCGATAGTACTCCTAGTGATAAGTAGTAGTCCTTGTTTGGACAGATTTTAGTGTGTTTATGTGTATTGGCCAATTTTTGGGTCTTTGATGTATTTAATTCGTACTTTTTATTACATTCTGAGACGCATGTGACAGTTATTTTAGATTTATTTATCTACTTCTTGGGAGATATTTAGTATAATATAACTTTGTAGTTTTCTTTCTATGTGAGTTTAGTTTATTATTCATATTAAATGTACACCAAATTTTTCCGGTGTTGAGTGTTCCACCGAAGGGGTCGACAAACCCAGGAAATTCAATGGAGGGTTGCTCTGGGTCTATTTATATAAACTGTGATTTTATAACTACATGTAGAGTTTGTTCAAAAATATTTTACAAACTGTATTCTATTTTTTTTATTTTTTTCAATTTAGCGATGTTCTGCGACGTATTGTGACGTTTCCCGACATATATTTACGTCGCAAAAAAGTATCGGAACGTCGCTACCTGATACTAATGAAATCGCTAGTATGTCGCTAAACATCGCTAACATGCTGCTATGGCAAAACTTGCCATGCCAGCATTGTTGTAGCAAAACGTCGCTCATAATGTTGCTAATGTAGCGACGTTTTATGACAAAATATTACATCACCATTTAATAATGACACGTCGCTAATCGTCATATATTTTGCGATATCATTTCGTCGCAAATATACGTAGCTACAGCGACGACTAGCGACATTTTTGTTGTCAGCGACCATAAAATACGCGACACCGTTAAAATATTGCTAATTATGTTGCTAAATTATTTTAGTGACGTTAGTTTACCTATTAGCGACATTTTTAGGCGTCGTTAATATGTATTTTTCTTGTTGTGATTTTTGTTGGAGCCTCAAATGCTTGTGATAGTAATCAGGAATGTAAAAACCCTATTTATCTAATGTTGTCAATTCGTAGTTCATGATTGACCGAGATTAATGGATGGTCTATATTACTTCTTTAGTTACGGTTATTTCCTTACTGCTATTTATTTACTGCTTTCCTTTATATGCTTGCATTCTTATTTTAGTACACCTTACAGCTTTCCTTATGGTACTTACTATCTAGGATTGATTATACTGATTTTGTATGGCCAGATCTTGTATCGGAGCATAAGAATCTTTTGTACCATCCGGTTGATGGTGAGCACTATTAAGACCACCAACCGAGTACCTGAGTGGATTTTTATCTTACCACCCACTATATATTTTGCATATATTTTTGAGGCGTTTAGACACTGAGCAAGTGTTAGCTGGTGTTATCAATTTTGTTCCTGCTCGAGGGAAATATGATTGTATATATTCTAGACTAAAGTTAGAGATGATCATGTATGATTATATTCTCTTACTAGTTCTCCATTTTGAATTACTAGCTTCATAATCATCTATCTATAGCTTGGTTCACTTTACTATTATATATCTGATGATCATAAATCTTGTCCTTTACTTATTTCCCAGTGATTGAGACACCTAGGATTATTTGACCTATCATTTCTTAGATTACCAGAGTACTATATTGTACATTTTTCCTTGATTTCCTCTAGCATTATTCTGTATTTCTGATTCCATGTCCTGATACTTGATTATATTATTGTTCTATTATGTCCCCCAAATTTTTGATCTCCTGTATTTTTCTTTCAAGGGTACTGTTCTTGGATCACTAAATCAGATAGTTAGTCCTTAGACTATGGAATGAGAACCTATAACAAACCAATAGATATTAGAGGACCAAGCTTAATAGCAAGCGCATAGTCGAGGATAGATCCAGGGTTAGAGTCCCTTGTTCAACTCGATCAGCCTATAGTATTAACACAACCAACACAACTAGCACAGAGGGATACCCGTGTATTACTTGTGATAATCAGTAGTCGTCGGCTCCAGTTGGATGTACCCATTGTGAGAAGGCATGCACGTCCTTTTAGAATGTCGTAAGACACAAGGCTTATGTTTGATATGTGGAGCTTTAGACCATATGGTGGGATTTATTTATGAAGGACTTCAACTGGGTCATCAAAAGTTCAACCAATAAACTTTATCTACCTAGCAGGACCTCATTTCAGAGATCATGCACTTGTTCAGTAATATCAGGCCCCAAGGCCTTTACAAACTCAGCCCTAGACCTTCCAATATCACCAGCTCCCAAAGGGCATGACCAGGCTTTTATGCTTATCTTGGAGGAGGCTTTAGCATCTAGCTTCATTCTCGCATGACTTTAATTTTATTTAATTCTGGTGCTTATCATTCATTCATATCTTAAGGATATTTGCAACATAAGTAAGCTTGAATATATTTACTGGTAATGGCCTATTAGGTGTAGATAGAGTATTTGCTTTGTATCGAGTCATAGTGTATGGAAGGGAGTTTCTGGTAAGATTGATATAGTTTCCTATGAGCGATTATGTTGTCATCCTATGTATAGCTTGGTTGAGTGTCTGACACATGATGATAGATTTCCATGCTAGCAAGGTTATCGTCAGCGTTTCCGGTGAGGACAAGTTCTCATTCTCGAGAGGAGAGGTAGAGTATTTGTTAGTTATCTTGAGAGTAATAGTAGTAGCCGAGGAGGTGTAGTTACCCATGAGTTTTCTAATATATATATCCATAGGAGCTTCCAGGCATGAGAATAGTTTAAGAGAGAGAGAGAGTGAGAGAGAGAGAGAGAGAGTTCCACATATATTTGATTCCATGAGCATAGCCAATATTAGAGAGAGTCTATAGAATATTACCATCAAAGTTGGTGGAGCTGTACTAGTTGATTGAGAGATTTTTACCAAGGGAATTATTCATCCTAGTGGATCACCTTGGGGAGCCCCAATGATTCTTATAAAGAAGAAGCATGGTACATCATGTTTATGTGTTAATTTTCATCAGCAAAATATGGTGACCATAAAGAAGAAGAATCTCTTACCTAGGATAGATGCATTTTTTGCTCAGCTTAGTAGGGAAGCTATGTTTTCTAAGATTGATTTACTATTTTGGTATCATCATATCAGAGTAAGAGAGCAGAATATACCCAAGACTGCATTCAAATCAAGATATGACCATTGAAAAAAAATATGATGAATTTTGGGGCAACCATTTAATTCCCCAGCGATATTCATGGATTTAGTGAACCGCATCTTCATGCCTTACCTCAAATAGTTTGTTTTAGTATTTATTGATAATATCCTAGTCTATAGTCAGAGTGAGGCCGAGCACGGGTAGCATCTTCACATAGTTCTTTAAATTCTTTAGAAGCATTAATTATACACAAAGTTTAGAAAGTAAGATTTTTAGTTAGATCATATATCCTTCTCGAGGCATATTATTATTCGAGGTAGAGTAGCAGTGGACCCCCAGAAGGTAGGCTATTGGGAGTTGGCCAGTACCTAGTATAGTTGCAAATGTGTGCAATTTTTTTGGATTGGTAGAGTACTATAGTCGATTTATTGTAGAATTTCCTAGGAGTTTTGTAACTTTGACATGACTGATGTCTAAAGACATGTGATTCGAGTGATCGGGAGATTATCAAGATTCCTTCGCGAAGCTAAAGAGAAGTTTGATCTCATCTCTGATTCTTGCACTCAGATGATATGTGATACATTTCAGCAGCTTCGAGACTAATATGAAGTAATAATCAAGTTGATCTTGGCTCCGATTCTAACACTCAGATGATATGTGATGCATTTCGACAGTTTTGACACCATGTGCACTAGTACACTCCATCCTTATTGGTCCACATGTGCATTGGCACATGTAGGAAGCCAATGGCTCATATATATATATATATATATATATATATATATATATATAATTTCTATATATATATAATTTTTATTGCATGGCATTTAAACCGATTACAAAATCAGGCTACCCGGAAACACTTCCAAGGCAAGCATAGAGACACGAGTCAACACATCAAGCTAGGACCAAAATGCAAACCAAAAGAAAATTCCTAGCAATCCCATCACTTACGGGTCTTCAATTTGGAGGAAGATCTCAAGTTCATAATTAGCTGGGGGATGGTCCTGTGGGGATTCTTGGACTTTTTGAACTTGCCAGTTTTCCTAAGATTGGTGAACCCAATATCAGGAGGAGAATAGACCCTTGACGAATGCTCCCGAGCAATGAGAACTTCATAATCCAATATAAGTGGGGAGCTGGGACCTAAACGTAATGAGGGATCCATGACCTCCTGAGCAGGCCCAGTTCAGAAGCTTGCGACATCGTACCGACGCCGAGCCTTTAAGTGATAAAGGGCCCATCGATCCACTCGTTAGAGCGGGCAAATAACTAGGGTAGAGGTAGGACCCTGGAGTATCTCCACAGTAGAATCAACCTCATCTGCCCAACTGGGGTTGCTGCCAGAACTCGACGGGATCACGGATCCTCCCGGAAAGGAGGCTCACGGTTGCCCTGAGAGGACTGAAAGAAATTGAACCTCTACAACCACCGCAGAGCTGGTGGGTCCCAAAAGGCAGAATATAGAAAATGGCATCGACGGGTCAGGAGAGAATGGGGGGATCTATATGGGGGATGACGAGAGGGGTCTGGAGGGACCCTAAGAAGGGGAAGCGCTGACTCCAAAGATGTAGGAAGAGATGGGGGAGGTGAAACCTAGGGAACGATCATAGAGGAAACCGATGGAGATCGAGTTGAGGGAGTGGGTGTGGAGGGGAGGAAGAGATAATGAGAATCGGGAAGTATAAAAATGGTTCTCTCCCTAAGGGAGGATGGAAAAGAAAAAGGCAAAGAACTTGATGGAAGGGCCGCTGAGTCACTGTCATGCATAGTTTGGTCTTGCATCTGGCACATCATTCTGTATCGCCATATCTCTAAAGAATATTCTTATCTGGCGTTTGGGACACCTTACTTCTTATTTTGAAGTGTTCTATATTATTGTTTATTGTTTGAATGATTGAGACATATAATTTCTTGACCCTAGGAGACTTGATTGTAGCATGCACGCTATTGTCTAGTTACAACCGCGATCACCGAACGATGTATAGTACCTTATATGGGGTAGTTGGCTATGTCCGTCTTCGTATTCTGGTACTGGGGCATAACAAATTTTTAGATGTCACACCCATTTCCAAATTTGGTATTTCCTGAATTTTTGATATTCGAATTTTTTTCCTAATAATATATTTCTGCTGTATTTTCTTGATGCTTCCTTTTATTTGTATTTATTTCTGTTGAGAGCGACTACCCGAGACCCGTAGAATACCCATTGGCATTGCCATAGACCCAGTTTAGGACCCGCATATAGACTGGACACCTGGTTTGGTTTATTTTGGCTGATCCCGTGGCTAAACCGTCCCCGTCTCCCCATATATATATATATATATATATATATATATATATATATATATATATATATATATATATATATGACTATTTTCCCTCTCCTCCCTTTCATTCTTTATTTTACCCTTTCCACTTTCTGTCTTCTTTCTCCTTCCTTTGCTCCATTCCCTTAAACCTTAACCTTAGGAAGAAGTTGTTGTGACTTGGACTGTGAGAGGTTGATACTAAGAAGCCACTTCAAGCAAGTACATCTTGCACAAGAGAAAACTATGGAATTACGCATGCTTTTAGTTCATGATGTTTTCTTGTTTATTTCTTGTGCATATTGTTGGGACCGAGAACCCCTTCTTCCTTAGTACTTGTTGTTCTCGATTTTCTCGGTTGGAATTGCATGGACCCGAGTTTAGGTTTATAGGTACACTTTTGTTTTTTAGGGGTTTGATCTAGCAAAACATTGTGTTTTACAAAACTAATTAGCTCATAATGTAGAGTACCATATTTTATGTAACTTTGCTTTTGGTCATGCTTGATTTTGAGTCCAGCTAAGTTCAGTGCTAAAACTTGAAACAATACGTATACCAAAATGGTTGAGTGGAGAAAAAAAATAGTGCTCTATAAAGAGTATGCAAGAGAACCCCTTTGGCATAGAAATATGTATGTTTTACTTTGGACGCATTGGTGTGCTGCCCCAACTCTTCATACTGCACTCAATTTTCTAGCAAAAGTGTGCCAGTCATACTCCTTGATTCTGTGGTACACTTTCAAGAGAAAACCTAGCTTGGTGTACTTTGGTGCGTATTCAATCAAAGTTCTCTTTGGAAAACCAAGAGAAAGTGCACCATAGTCAGTCAGCGCACTTTCTTCGCGTTTGGCAATTGGGTATACTTTTTCTATGTTTCGTCAGCCGGCTCACTTTTTTTACATTTGGTAGTTCTCGCACTTTCTTCCCTCTTCGTTTCCTTAGGAACAAAATTTTGGTTAGTTTCTCGATTTATGTGTTATTGATTTGTGTGCTACTCGACTGGAGAGTTTGTTGAATGTCGAGGTTTGATTTCGGATTGTGTGTTTTATCTTTTAGCTAGCTTGCTCGTGCACTTTCTTTGAAAGCACGTCTTATTCTTGCCCGCGCACTTTTGTCAAGTGTGTCGTGTTGGTTAACTTGACAAAGTGTGCCATCCCTTTGTAGCTCTCACACATTCTTGAGAAAGTGCGCCAACCTTATTTTTGTTAGTTTGTACGCCAACCTTGTTTCTGTTAGTTTGTGCGCCAACCCAGTTTGTGTGCCAACTTAGTTTGTGTACCAACCTAGTTTTTGGTTTTATTATGCATTCCTTCCATTTTTTCTTAGAATTTTTTTTTGTATTATATAGTTGGATGTTGTGCTCTAAAAATTTAACACTTGTTCTGACCTACAAGACACTGTAAAAATTGTTGTGTATGATTAACCTGTTGCATTTGGCATCGGAAAATCGATAGTGAGTATTGCCCAATATAGTGTATGTCGCAGATATGATAAGTTCTTCAGTGATAACTCGTGAATAGCTCGTACTCGTAACTCGTCATTCTAGGAAGTTATCGAGTTTCTATGACCCAATAACTTGAAATAATGATTAAACAAGATAAAATTTTACTAGATCATTGGGAGGGAAGAATATTGCGCTACCGGCTACCCCAATCTCTAAGGGCCCCATGACCTAACAAGTTTATGCATGTGTAAACCCCCTTGACCAATTCAGTGTTTAATTCAAACTAAATCGGGAGACTAAGATTTATTTGAATTTAATTAGAATTAATGTGCGGCAATTATAGGTACCCTCTGACCACTATGTAATCTTAGAAACACATCATTGCGTCATATCTTAGCTACACGATAATCGGGTAAAAAGAACGTCTATCGCACTACATTTAACTTTTTTTAATTGAGGCAAATTTTACCTCGAGCAGAACTTAACCAAGCCCACAAACACTCCTTCTCATGGACTAGCCCCACCCCAACTAGGGCGGATAGGCCCAAGTCCTTAGGCAGCCCATCAACCCCCGTATAAATGTACATATCTCCTACATAAAACCCTAAAACTAACTATTTATCACCCTTCCCTCAAACCCTAGCCGACCCTTCCACCCGAGCACCCTTCCCTCCACGACGGGATGACACCTCAGCCACACCACAGTCCCTGCCCCTCAATGACCGGACCATCCTGCCCACCGCCTGCCACCGCTGGCACCGGTGGCAACCATCACCATCCCAACCATTCCATCTAACCCGACATATCGCCAAACCCGATTGTTCCGGCCGGACACCGACTTCAGCACCCCCGACCACCACCATCCGGTGGAGAGCCACCTCCAACACGACCTGAGCCTCACCCAGGCAACATCCCCAGCCGGATAGGCCGTTGCCACCGCTGCACGACTACTGCGACTACTGTCGTTGCTGTGACCGCTGCTGCCGTCGCTTCTCACCGCCGTCGATGCCGGAGCTCCACTCGCCGGAGGACGGTCGACTAGCAGGCAGACCCCCTAGTTCTGGTAATCAGGTACTCGTCGACCAACCCCTCCTTCCTCGTATCCTATTATTGTTTCTTTGTGTCCTCGTATCGCTCATGGACACAAATTTAATAACAGTAACCTGTAGTTGAGAATACATGAATGTTGATTAAATTAAATACATTAGTAATTACCCTAAGGTTATGACCTATTATCAAAGACTAGAATTTACCGGAAAACCTGGTCATAAACCAAGTATAGGGAAAACAAGGTCATGTATTCATACAGAGCAGAGATAGTTGGTAAACTATGTAGTAATTATTGTCTCAAGACACACGTTGACAAGGACAGAACACGTGTACATCCTAGCTACGTGCACACGTGACGCTGTCTTCGATCAGTCGTAAACTTGTGACAGTTCCTAAGAGCAGCGTAGTGTCTGCATATTGTCTTAGTGTCTGATGTTAGATTGCTATATTATATTGTGTGTTTAGGACCATTGGATCAGCCGGGAGATACCGCAGGAGCAGGCTATTGGCATTCACAGCTTGAGGACTCAGGCAAGGTACCTTGCCATATTTACTGTTTAAATTAAATGCTGTATATGTTGTATGATATCTTGTTGTTTTATTTCATATGACTGTGTACGTCCGAGATTAACTCGGGTGTAGTCGACGGATGTGTCGATGATTTAGTATATATGACCTAGTCACTAGCAGACTCACCCGAGTGGGAGGTTACTCTGATATCCTCCGAGGCCTGACAGTTTTACACGTTTCACAGTGACATTCATATTGGGATGCGGGTTCGCGTACTCGACTAGCTATCGATGCGTGCGACATGCATCACGGTTAGTACGTAATTTAGGATTTATATTGGTAGAGACTGGCATATAGATACACGATATGCACGTCGAGTATTTGACTTGTATGGCTACATTGGGCGGGGAGGACAATTAGTAGGCGTATGGGATACACACATTAGAATCCGTAGTATCCGGAGGAGCCACGGATCCAATGACCTCCACTATTCAGCTTCCACGTTCTTCGGAGCGATATAGACGATATACTATTCAGCTTCCATATTCTTCAGAGTGATATGGACGTTATGCCTACACCTACCCATACGTACCAAAGTTATCCTCATATTGCATTCACTTAGGTGGTTAGCACACCCTTTATTGTATTTATTTTATTCAGTATTCATATATATGGCATATTTCTATGTATCTTGTTACGCCCTCTGAGGACCTGGTACCTTTCCAGATTTAGACGAGGCATACTACCCCAAAGTGTACGGCCCAGGACAAGAGACGAGGTTCGCTACCGTAGAGGAGCTAGAGGTACTACCGTCAGAGTTTTCGTGATCACTTGGTAGGCCTTCTGCCTAGGATTGGGAGCATCACTATATAGTCAGTCGATGCCCTAGTCATTATCTTTTATCTATCATTTCAGTACTTTATTTTGTCATAGCAGTGGGTTTGTCCCCACCAGACATTATTGGTTGTACTATGATATCTTGAGACTGGTGTTTATCTTCCAGCAGTTTATTTAGTACTTCTTGCTGTTTATATTGTGGATGAGATTAGTTTTACCTGTTGTTGACTGATATTGAACATGTTAGTATTTTAGGACAGCGTAGAACTCTTCGCTAGGATCCATTAAATTGGGATATTCTCGGAGACGTGACAGCTGGCTATTGCCACGTGGCCTGGTTTCTTGTATTTTAGGACTGGGGCGTGACAGCATGCCACGGTACATATAAGACTTTGTGATATATCATGGTAGCTATATAATTTATTGCATAATGTGGTTACAAGATCTATGATGTGCTTGGCACTATAAGTTTTTATTGAGCCGAGGTTCCTAAAATTATGTTTCAGTATATAAATTCCAATATATGTTCCAGTGTATATTCCAGTTATGTTTCAGTTTCAGTTTATGTTATAAGATAATTTACAGATAAGTTATGGTTACATAAACTAGTTTATGTTTCCAAAACCAGTTTAGCCGTAAGTTATGTTGTGTTATGCTATTAGTTATCTGCTTTAGTTCTTTATCCATCATTATTGTGATGTGCACTACAAGTACTAGACAAGCATACCCTTGGCCATCCGGGTTGATTGTAGTGCCGGTGGTAGCAATATTCTTCAAAATATACATTTATTAGTAACTAGGTTTGTGATAACCTTAGTTAGTTAATTATAACAAGCCGTAGGTGTAGAAGCATAGAAAATCTGGATCCATGCGTCCAACAATCATGCGCCCCACATTCGACTCAAAAGAAACCAGGCCGCAGGATAACCATGTGTTACGCCCCTATCCCAGAATACACGGGACTAGGCCACGTGGCAATGGCCAGCTACGTACCAGGGGGACTCTAGTCCGACTCCAATATGTATAAGCTGTAAATGAGGGTCACTACCTAAAAACACGGTATACATGTCTATGTCTCACACTACCAGAATAATTCAAATTAGCGACGCTTGGAAACGTCGTTAAATGGCCTAAAAATGTCGCTAAAAAAATTAGCGACGTAATTAGCGACATTTTAATGAAGTCTCAAAATGTTGCTATAGCGACATTTTTTAGCGACGTATTTACGTCGCTAATAATTTTCTTATTAGCGACGTTTAGCAACTCAACATCGCTAATTTAGTGACGTATTTTGTGTCGCTAAACTTCTCTAAAATTTTTCTGTTTAGCGATATTTTACAACACATTTAGCTATATTTTATTGACTAGCAAATACTGCCATGTCAATAATTTAGCGACATTTAGCGACATATTTAGCGACGTATTCAGCAACGTATTTAGTAATATTTTAGCGACATATATAAACGTCGCTAAACGTTGCTAAATTTTCAGTAAAAAATAAAAAATAGAATGTAAAATAGTTTCCAAACAAATCTTCCTACAGTTTATAAATTCTCAATTTATATAAATAGACCCGGAGCAACCCTCTGTTGAATTTCCTGGGTTCGTCGACCCCTTCGGTGGAACACTCAACACCGATAAATTAAAATACGTTTAATATGAATAAAATAAATACATAGACTTATAATAGTTCATAAAAATAGACAGACCTGGAGCAACCCTCCGTTGAATTTTTGGGTACAAAATATCATAAAAGTATATAAAATATCACAGTCACACAATAACCACAATAAAAGTATCACAGTTACACCATAATTCTTATCTAATTTCTCAATCTCGAGGATATCTAATACGCTGGGGCAGAAACTAGTCCCTCAAATACTTTGCATAAACAACATCTAGGTGATAAATCTCCGCTATTGGTGCTGGGTGACTTGAACTCCCCCTCTGAGCTGGTGCCTGCCCAACAGTAGGAGGCACCTCTTCCTCCTTAACAGTAGAAGTTGCCACTTCCTCCTTAACAACCGCTTCCAATTTAACAGTAGGAGGTATCTCTTCCTCCTTAACGTTCACTTCCTTTTTAACAAAAGGAGGTATCACTTCCTCCTTAATAGTAGGAGGTGCCACTTTCTCCTTAACATTCACTTACTTCTTAACAGTAGGAGGTATCACTTCCTCCTTAACAGTAGGAGGTGCCTCTCTCAAGGGACATGCACGTGCTCAGGTCATGGGTGCCATCTGGTAAGATAGATGAAAATAAAGAATATAATTGATAACATATATAAATATATGTATCCATATTGTTAAAATAGATGTTACGTTCCACATTAAAAATACAGTACAAAATTCCTTAACTAATTCCTTAATTTGGGAAATACTAAATATTTTATAAACTATCTGAATACAAAATTGTAAATACTTATTTATCGATACCGCGAACCCAACTTAATTTAGTATCACTCCATAAGCATGTTGCATACTGCGGTAGCCAAGGACTTAAAAATGTGCACCATTGGTAAAAATTTGTAGTTAATGGAAAGTAGTACATAATTCATGGATGGATGCTTAGGTGTAGTCCATCTACATGGGGACTTGTACTGCTTCACTGCCTAATGGTTCTGGCTTCTATAGATTTTTCTAAGTTTGCTTGTATGGTGAACTTTGTGTCTGATGGACCATTTTATGCTCCATAGTTTCCTTGTGCTACTAATATTCATGTTTCTGAACAAAATATATAAGTTACATGATATACTTCTTTCTCTTTGTGAAAAATTATATTTTTAAAATTTTTAAGTAATTAAGGAATTCTGCAGGTGTAATTTTATGTCAATATTTCAGTTGTTATATGTTCATGCTATTGTACTCATAGATAGTATTTTTTGTTGAAATTTAGATATTTTACATTGTTAATGAACATGGGAAAATGGAATTGTGTAATGTATGGGTTCAACAGTGCATTTGATAGTGCTAGTAAGTAGTAGCTATTGAAATATCTTTTAAGATAATGTTGTGAGGCTGAAGTATATTACATTGGTGAGATAGTGGTAAATATGAGCTGGTAAATATGAGTGCCACAAACACGTGATTTGGCCTCTAGTTCACTATCATTTAGCTACATTTTGTCATAGTTGCCTATGAATGTCATTCCTGACTGATCAAGTGGCCTCTAGTTCACTATCACAAAAGTAAATCATGGATTTTAGTTAATGATACATATCTATTAATGATATATATATATATATATAGCAGCAGCAGTAGCAGCACTGAGTTTAAGGAGTGATATCTCAAGGGGGTGTAAGTTATGAAACCACAGTAGCATTGATCCTATGACTGCATTAGTGTGTGTGATAATGTACAATGCATAATATGGTATCTAAATATATGTGTGAGCTGATGATACTGATGTATATCAGTTTTCAAAGTTCAATGGGGTACATTGGAGTTGAGGGGTGTCCAAGCAACCCATTGTTAATAATATACATTTATTAATAGTAGAAATTATCATTATTAGTAGCAGCAACTAGTATAAGTATCATTGTAAATTAGGATATGCATCAGTTTGTTTTTTAAAAGAGATGTTACTTGCGTATGCTTTCATTCACAGTTACAAGTTTTTTTATTTCTTGTTTCTTGTTTATGAACTGTGACTTCAAGTTCTACATTATAAATAAAGTAGAATTAATAATCTCGATTTATTATCTCTTATTTTTTTTTTGCTCTTGATTGGGTCATTAAGAAGATAAATAACATATAAAATGCATGTAAACTATCTCATCTATAATTAAATAGAAGAACAACACATAACAAGTGAAACCATAGATAGAATATAATATGCTGGAATGGAAAGAAAAATAAAGTAGATCCAACGTAATACAAGTGTAATATAATGTGTGACTCAAGATAAATCGCAGTAAATACAGTAATGAAATGAAATACATAAAAGTAAGATGATAACAAGATTCAAGTATCGACGAGCTAGGTAACGATACTTGAATTCTAACATGAAGTCCTACGATGCTCAAGGATATCTATCATATAAGACTTATGAATTCTCTATAGGACCAACTCCTTAAACAGATCTTGGATTGTACTCCTTCAAGTAGTCATGTCCTCCTAAACCTAAAAGGTAACCAATTTTATAGAAAAACGTAACAAAATACATAATAACACATCAAAAGAAAAACATATACATAAATAACATTCAAAATAACTGATCTAGAATTAAAGCTACAACCCCCTCCTATTTTCCTCCACCTGCAGGTCCAAGCAGACCACACCTGCCCATCAGACCATAAACCCACCCGGTTTCAAAAGTTGGTGACCACGTCATGGTATACCTTAGGAATGAGAGAGAGAGAGAGATAGAGAGAGAGAGAGAGAGAGAGAGAGAGAGAAAGTGGGACAATATGGCAAACTTCAATCAAGAAATTTTAGACCTTTCAAAGTGCTACAAAACATTAGTATCAACGTCTACGTCAAAGATTTACTAGGTTCAATAGGGATCTTTCGTCCATATTCAACATTAGAGATTTATACATATGATGCAGACGACAAGGGTCTTTATTTAAATATTAGCACGTACCACTTCTGGTCAAGTTCTCTACAAGTGGAAGGGTCTGACGCAAACGTTTTAAAGGTTCATAACATAATTTCGGTCATGACCAAAATTTTGACAACCGAAAATCCGAGTGTAAATTATTTTTTGTGCTTAAAAAACCAATATTTAACTTGAGCCAAACAATATATGGAGCCTATTTTAGTCTAATTTTGGAATAATCTTTTGATCAATTTTTGGTATATATTTTTCCTAATTTTCCTTATGATAAAGTTAGGGGCTACGTATACGGCAATAAACAAGTTTATTGTTATTATTTTGAATTACTAATATGAGTAGTATTTTAATTCTCTAGTGTGTTAACTAAAGCATCCGTTCTTATTGGTTTTAATGATTGATAATCATATATTGTGTTAGTTTAGGTGTGTTTGGTTGGATAATGCCTACATCAGTGTCACAACCCGCACCCGGTGTAAGGGTACAAGTCGGAACCAACGCCTATCCTACGCCGCAGAATCGACGGTAGAACGCTGTCTGGATAATCTATCTAACAATATAATGAACCATCAATAAAGATAATATACTCAATCACAGAACTAAGATGGAAATAATCACGAATCAGATAAAGAACATAATAGGCACAAAACAACTCATGAGTCTAAAATAATACATCAATGAGTCTGAAGAAGTAACAAAATAAGCTGGAGACAAATCCAGTACAAAGAATACTACGAAGCTATAACTCCCGGGTCAACTGTCTCAGTTGGGATAAGTCCCTCCTGAGCCAGGGTCTCAGAATCTAAACCCACAACATCCTGAGGTCCATAATAGGTAGGGTACCACTCCTCAGTGTCATCTGGAAAAATATATCCAGTCAGGAAAGGAGCAGAGTACATCTCTAACAGCAGTTCTAATCAATGATAAAAACTATGTAGCAGTAAATAGATATGAATATACAAGATGCACAATAGATACGAGAGATATATACAATAAGGAAATACTGGAATAAATACAATAAGGAACAATATGCTAATGAACAAGAATACTAATGACTAAGTGTGTGAGTACTAGCTTAACATGTGATCGGCTTGGGCAAGATGCAATGCGGCCTGGCTAACCATACGTGCGGTGTATGATCAACACTATTCAGTAATCAGTACTTGATACAATAGGGATATTGATCACATATCTATACTAATACTCCCTACCCTCGACTGGTATAATAGATCCAACCACGGTATGCTATGGCACGAGATTCCCCAAGAAGATAGCTAGTCCTCCCGAGAATCAGTGTCTGTACATGTACAAGATAACCAATAAAATAATACTTGCACCATATACACCATATACCAAGGAATAATATCTTATGACGAGATCCGGATATACCAATCCGTGTAACCATAGTGTCAAGAGAACATGGATATCTACACTAGATACAATGAATATAGAGGATATCATAAATGAGAAACTATCAGAGAATGTACTCGCTTAAAGTCCAAAGAATAGTCTCACAGATGTCTGACACGGTGCCTCGAAGACCTAGATATGGCATACAACATCAATACAAGTTTCCGGAAAGAGAATAAGTTAAACTAGTCAACTTCTAGGCCAAAAAGTCAATTCTAAGTCAAAAGTCAACTATGGTCAACTATAATCAAACTATGGTCAACTATGGTCAACTAAATATTTCTAGGTTGCTAAAACATAACACAAAAATATTGGATCAAGCTACTAAAATCTAAGTCAAGAAACCCACATCTTAAAAAGTTAGGATACTGTATCTCCGGATACGTAATTCCCAAGGTAAAACATCAATAATATAAATCAAACAATTATTTATAATAATATAGAATCACAATTTCGAACATCAAATAGGTACCGTAGTTTTGAACTAACTTGGTATCCCAACAATAATCACAAACTTGATACCCAAACCCCACATCTTCGGTATCCCCAATTACCTTGGTCTCCTCATGGTAATTCCCAATACCTTGGTATATTAATTACCCTTATATATATAATATACATATATACTAAGTATATACATATGAAGAATTTAGCAATATATAATATATTATATCAATACCAATACATATATATATATATATACATTTATATATATAAGCATATAATCATATAAATATAAAATCTGCCAACCGTCGCTGAAAACTGTGCTGAAATACTGATTTCTGATACGCTGGCTTTATAGTGACAATTTTTGCCTGTCGCTGAAGCTGCTGTCACTGTTGCTGCTGAAACCCTGCACTGCTGCTGCTATTTTGGTGACGGTTTGCAACCGTCACCGATTAACCGTTGCTGCTGCTGCCCCTTTTCCCGCTGCTGCTGCCCTTAATTAATGACAGCGGTTTTGTCATTAATACCGCCGCCACTGCTACAACGGCTGCTGCTAAATTTCTTGCTATTATTAATGACAACAATTGTCATTAATCCACCCATCGCCAAAAGCCTATAAAATATATATATATTTATATATATATATATATATATATATAAAAACTCATAATAAATAAATAAATATATATCTATATATATAATTACCAAATAGACTATAAATATACCCTCTTATTAATATGTACATATTAGGACATAGCCTCAACACACGCATACATAAATACATTATATTTATACATCTATACATATATATAAATAATCATATAACAACTATGTATAAATAATTACCCAATTAAACATACATATATATTTTATAAAAACATATACATATATACCCATACTATATACTATAACATATATATTAATGCATGTAGAAGAAAGGCTACATAATATATATTCTCTTAGTACATATATATAATACATAGATCTATGATACAATAAACACTATAATAAATACACTATAATACATATATAATATCTATATATATATGCACAATTACAACCCATGAATTAAGAGCACAATAATTAGATCTACATATAAATACACAATATATGGAGAGTATCACACCGTATCCCACTAGATCTAGGATACGCATGTGACACGAGTCCACCACACATCCAATTGTACCCCGAAGGACATAAACAAGTCACATATATTATTTATGAATAATACAAAGTGTCAAATATAGATCTATATGTCCGTGTCAAAATATGACATGTACAAAGTCCCGTGTCGGAGAAAAATCCCACATAACAACACGTATCACCAAATTGTTGGGATACGACCTATACGTACCCAATTGTGGACATAAAACTAGCCCCAACATCTAAACACATGCCAAATTGATCTATAGGATCAATTGACACACACAACAAATATCATTCTCGGAATTCCCCTAAAATTGACACAAAAAGTACCATAACTTTCTCCATAGGCCTCCTATGAACACAAAACCAAATCCTATGGGTAGCCTATGCATATGGGTTGACTTTCCATGGTTAAAACTCAGATTTAGAACTTAATTTAAACAGAAAAACTAAATTGTACCTATTGAAATATGGATTCCCAATGAAACCTCCAATTGAGATAAAATTGCCTCCAACTTGTAGATCCTTGCTCCTCTTTGTAGATCTTTGCTTTCTCCTTCTAGATCCTTGCTTCTCAAGTCTCTAATGGTGATTTGGGAAGGAATTGGAATAAAATTTGGTAGGAAAATAAAATAGGAATGAAGGAAATTTGGTAGTAGGAAATTCTAGATCTAGATTTGGAATGAAAAGAGGAGAGAGAATTTTTCCCCTCTAATTAAATAGGCCGGCCCCTTTTACTCTCCCTCAAGTTATCATGTAATATCTATTATACCCCTTGGGGCCTCTCATGAAGAAATAATTAAGGAGGGAAGCTTCTAGTATATTGATTTAATTAATTTAATCCATCTCCTTAACAATGGGCTTTCTAAATGGTCTAAGTCTAACTAATTAATTCATGTTGGTCCATGGGTCCAAACTAAACTAGTTAGGTCCACTAACACAAGTCCAAATTAAATAACTAACATCTAACAACAATTAAATAATACAACAATAATTATTTACCATGCACAATATTTAATTAAATAGGAAATTACTAAAATACCCTTTCCTAGAAAATATGGTAGTGACAATTGGATTTTGGATTATAAGATAAACTATATTGAGATATGGACATGGTAATACAACATTCTTGGAGGGAATATAACTTAAATCTTGGAGAGAATATACCTAACAATTTAGAAAAGAAAAAAAAAGTCACATACAAAGAGGAAGAGAACAAACAAAATATTTGTTTGTAAAGAAAAATTAATGTTCAATTTGGTAGGATATATATATAAATGTGTTTATAATTAATGGTAAAATATTCAAAAGATGGATGATATGATATGATGGCCTCCTTAGAATAGAATCTGACCCGAGTTAGGTCAATCTCTAATATTCTCAGATGATATGATGGCCTCCCTCTAGAAAGGAATCTGACCCGAGTTAGGTTAATCTCTAATATTTTTTTGGGTCCTAAGTAACTTTAAAAGTATAAAAAATATGCATCCATGCGACCGACGTCCATGGGCCCCAAAATAAAACTCAACAGATGTGAAGGATATTTAGGGAACCTTAGTTGAAGTAGAGGGTGAGTGATTATGTGTGTGGTGATACTCGAGAGTGAGCAAGGGGCTCAGTGAGGCAGTACACTATGTACACTGTCTGCTATTTAATAGTTTTGAAGTGAATATTGGTCGAGTATCAGTGCCATGCTCACTAATCAGAAGCAGCAGTAACAGCACTGAGTTTAAGGTGTGATATCTCAAGTGGGGGGTATAAGTTATGAAACCACAGTATTATTGATCCTATGACTACATTAGTGTGTGTGATAATGTGCAATACAGGGTGTGGTATCTAAGTGTGTGTGAGAGTTGATAATACTGATGTGTATTAGTTCTAGAAGTTTAATGTGGTATAATGGAGTTAAGGGGTGTCCAGGCAACCCATTGTTAATAATATACATATATTACTAGCAGTAGTTATCATTGTTAGTAGCAGCAGCTAGTATAGGTATCATTATAAATTTGGATATGCATCAGTTAGTATATCAGTTAGTTGTAATATTAGTTAGATAGTTATAAATAATATGAGTTAACAATTAGTTAAGTTAGTGGTATACTATTATAGTTAGTACCAGTCATTAGTGTGTGTCCATGTGTCCTAATTTGTCCAGTATGTATGTGTGTCCTAGTTGTGTCCGGGTCTGGATTAGGGTTTATCGAGTTGGGAGGAAGGGAGGAGGACCACGCCAGATGGGAAGATCCACGCCAGAGGGGGGGAGCCGCATCTGGGGTCGCTTGTGTCCGAGTTGGGGGTCGAACACAACCGCATCGTGGTGGGGGGCGAGGAAGGCTGTCATGTGTCATGTCTGTCTCAGTGTGTGTATGTGTGATAGTGTGTCATGAATGTGTCAGTATATGTGTGTGTCGTGTTTGTGTCAGTATATGTGTGTCGTGTCTGTGTCAGTGTCATATCGTGTCTGTATCTGTGAGAGAGAGAGAGAGATAGGGTTAGGGTTTACCTATAGGAGGAGGAGGACGAGGAGGAGAAGCCTGAGGTCGTCAGAGGGGAGGAGCCATGCCGGAAGGAGACGTACGGCAGGGGGCGCTCAGGGGGTGGGGAGCCGGAGTAGGGGGCTGTGGGAGAGCCGGTAGGGGGGTACTTTGCCGAAGGGGGGGAGAGGGATTCAAATTTTTCAGGATCGAATTGACAAAATGGGGGAAATGAATTCCTGAACCCTATATTAAAAAGTTTAGTGACATCTTCAATTGACGTAGCTAAACGTCTTTAATTAAAAAAATTAGCGACATAATCAATAGACGTTGCTAAACGTCGCTAATTAAAAAGTTTGTGATGTTTGAGACGTTGCTAAATATGTCGCTAAAAATCGAGAAAGAAACGTCGATAAATACGTCGCTAAACGTCGCTAAATCAAAAAACTCAGCAACGTTTAGCGACATTAAAGAAGCTTATAGAGACTATTTTTTTAAAAACTGAAGTGCAGTCGCTAAATGTCGCTATGTGCCAACAATGACGTATAGTGACGTTTATTTTTAGAGTCGCTCAAGTCTTTAATATTAGCGAAGTTTTATTAAGACATCGCTAAAAACATCACTATTTTCTTATATTTTGGTAATGTCAATCCACAGGGATATGTAATAAAGAAGGGACAACATGTATCATGGTATGCACCCCATACAACACTCGTCCGAATAGACTCAAAGGAAATAATATGAGTCTACAAATACTGGGCTATACTAGCAGAAAATAAGCAAAGATCATAATAGCTGAACAATGAAGAAGTGAATACAAATATCAAGTAACAATACCTGCATACTGGTATAATACTCATCAGCAGCTCCAGCCTCCATTCAGCAATCGACCCTATAATCTGGCCGGGAATCAGGTCCTCAGAGGGATGTAACAAGGTACAAAAACAATATGTCATAGTAAAACAGAAAGGAAACATGTGATACGCCGGTGTAATCTAGAATAACCACCTAAGTGAGACGCAACTTTGAAGACAATGTTCGACGCGTGGGCTTTCAAAATATAAAACCGTAGCTCCGAGGAACAGTGACACACGGGACGTACCGTAGGTCCGAGCACAGAGTCACACGGTTGATACTATGACTTTGGATACAAGATCTCTACATAAATAAGAATATATATATAGCGCATGCAAAGTAGCCCAAGCGTCTAGTAACTGTCTTTCCCTCCCAATGCGGTCAACGAGTGCTCGCTAAACCTGAACTTCTATCTAACAGTCTCGTCATACTGAGGTAACTAACAACAATCACGATCCTAAAGTTATTACAGGTTTTGGTCATGCAGACACTATCAGGATACAGGAAGTCTGGCACGATGACAGTATCTGAATGTGTCCTAGGGTTCCAATGTAACCAAGTAGGTACACCAAGGTATCAGAAAATATCTAATAATCGATACTAGACGTTACCGATGAACGTCTGCTCCCGGATATAACCCGGACGCTAAGTAACGATTTTGATCCAAAGCGCACACAATGCATAGATATAATAAACAGTAAATCTGGAACTGAGATATAGGATGGAAATGTACACTTGCTTGGAAGCCAAGCGAAGATTCAAACCCGAACTCGCCAAGGAAGTAGCAGCGCAAGATAAAAATTAGAGTAAATATCTCCGAATGCTGTCAAAAATATCAGTAACAGTCCCGGAATAAGTGAGACTACGAAAAGCATATACATACATCCAATTTGGACACAGGGGTAAAAATACAGTTTATGGTCAATATGGGGTCCACAAGTGGGCCCGTCTTGCACCGATAAATGTGTTAGGAACAAAGGTCTCTAAACTTACCATATTATAGGTTAAATAAGTTATAAACGATGATATAAACTCAACGATGATACGAACTCAAAAATATCCGTTAGAACGGATCGTGGGGCCCGCGAAACGGCGATCCGGTCACTGTCTCAGAATCAGGCAAAACTTGGGTCACAGGACAAGTCGAACGCTGCGAGTCCAATGGAAAAAGTTTCGCAGTGATACAACAAGCTTGCACAAAGTAATTGGATAATTATAAAAAGTTATGATACGAGAATTTTTGACGGATACGGGTTCATTTCGTTGCTCACACACAACAAAATTGAGTTCTGTCAAAGCCTACACGTCGGGAAATGCCGTATCCGCCTTTTGGTGTAATTGGTATGCGACGAGGTTGTCCAGTTTGTAGGGACCAACTCCGTATCGAAGATTTTCAAGTTTTATAAAATTATTTTTTTCATGAATTGGTACTCTAATTAAACAATAGAATGTAAGCTAAATTATTATAATTGAATACATTATAATAGGTGTAAGTAGGGTTCATACCCGAAGAATCGGTTCAAGGATCAGATGAGCGAGGAAGGAGATATCACTTCGCTAATAGGGGAGGTTGAACTCGGATTTTTGAACTCGGGTTCGAGTCGCGATTCCTCGCGGCCGCGGGGAGGAGAAGTTTAGCCACGGCGAGGCTCTGGGTAACTAGAGGTAGGTCGGCCAGCAGAGGGGTGCTTGCCGGCGGTCGGGGATCTCCGGGGGTCGCCGGCGGCGCTGCAGCAGCGGCCACAACAACAATAGCAACTGCGACAGCAGCAGCAGGCACAGCAACAACAACAGCAACAACTGCTGCGGCAGCAGCTCGACTGGGGGGGGCAGGACAACAGCGACCAATTGCTGCGTGGGGCGAGGGCACGGGGGCAGGGTGGCCGACGGAGGAGAAGAGGGAAATGGGAGGCCATGGACATTATGGAGGCGGTGGTGTAGGTGTTATTGGTGGTGAAGATGATGTAGGTGGTGGCGGTGGTGAGCTGGTGAATTTGTGAGGTAGTGGTGATGGTGGTGGTGCTCGGTTATGGTATTGGCTGGTCGTGGTCAGGGTGGCAGCGGCGGAGGTTCATGGTGGAGGTGGTAGTGACAAGGTGAAGGTGGAGTCATGGTGTTGGTGGTGTCGTACTCGGCGGAGGTGGTGGTGATGGAGGTGATGGAGGTGATGGTAGTTGCTGTTGTGGTAGTGCGGGTGTCGTGAGGTAGTGATGGTGTCACGTCCCAGTCCCAAAATACACGGGACCTGGCCACGTGGCAATGGCCAGCTAATACATCTCCGAGGGATTACCTAATTTAATGGACCCAACGTAACATACTACGCTGTCCTAAATACTATGGCATATTGTCACGTGGATTGTCCTAAGTACCTTGTTCCTTATCTAGTACTTCTTATTTGGATGTTTACATATGAAGAAAAAATGGTGAGAATTTGATGTGGAAAGTTATGTTTGGTGTTTTGTAGGATGAGAGTGTGTTGTAGGTTTTGTATGAGCCTCATGAATGGGTGTTGGGTTAAGTTGGGGTTATGTTAAGTGGGTGTCCCCAATTTAATTAAATAAATTATCATATGTACTCTTCAATTAAATAGAAGTACATGGGGTCTCAATTGGGAGTGACACAAAGGTCATGAACGGTGTAGGTTTGGTGTTAGTCTTGGGCCCTTTAATTAATTAAACGAAACGGGTTGAGTTTTTGTCCCCAAATCGATGGCAACGACATAGGTACAAGACATAGGATTAAAAATTGATTTTCTTGACTGATAACTTGTGCGATTAAATTAGAGCACAAGGGAGTGTGTTTGTGAGTGAAAGAAATATCCAGTGCCTAGTTTGACTTTTTTGTAGGATGAGAGGTCGACTTTTTTTCTGCTTCAAAGAAAGACCATAGCCCCCGGCCAGCTACTTACGTGCATATAAGCTCAGGAGAGAGAAGAGAAGAGAACATCATCATTCCCTCATCAGACCGTCAACAGAGTAAATGAGATGCTGCCGCGCTCAAGCTCCATCATTACTATCCAGATCAAAAATATTGTACTTAGATTTTCTGCTTATAATCTTTTTGTACTTATTTGTTTATTATTTTAAAGTTCAAAACTTGCAATGGCAGACAATATGGCGACTCTGCTTGGGAGTTACTTCTCGTATGATGAGAAGACAGTAACGTAGTCAGATACGGCCAAGCTATGTTCAACCCAAAGGATGCTGGTGATATGCTTCGACCAGCAAGCATTCGAGAACATGCTCTCTCGGGATAAGAAGAGTCCTTCTCCAAGGCAAGCAAAGCCTAAGAAGACCCACAGGACATGGGTAGCGAAGGCCGCTGCGCCTCACCCAACAGTGGAGCATGCGCTCTCCACTTCTCTCTCTAATACCGCAGATGCACATCATGAGTCCACCCAAGCTAATCCTGTACATACGGCTGTCGGGAAAGGCGCTCAGCGTCCAAACTCTGGCAAAAAAAAATTACTACGATGTCAGAAGTTCGGGTGCTGAGACATGTTCCATGTGGCCACAACAGAAGTCGCATAAGTCGACAGCCGCAGGCAAAAGTCCACTTGCAACACCGATCGTCGGTCGCAGGTAAAGGACCACATGCGGCCAGCACAGTAGCAGAACCTCCGTCTTCGACCGAATTTTATGCAGCGCTGACTCCGTGCACCTTGTTGAGAAATGGGAGGATGTGAACTTGGACTCTTCATACTACGCTCCGGTGCATGCTAGGTCAAAGGATTCCAGGGCAGTGCGAGCTCTCCAAGCTCAAGCAACTGCTTATACGGCCAACCGTCAGCAGGCTCCGCTAACTATTACGCGAGCCCTTGACAAAAAGTTTTACAAGACTGACCCATCTGTCCAACCCGTATGGCAAACTGACAGGGTTAGTCTCGAAAGTCTTCCATTAACAAATTTGGGGGAGTTCTACCCTAGGATAGGGAGCAAAGACAATACCTATACACCCATGTGGTCGGTCTACCCGAGCTCATAACGAGGGTGTAAAGGTGGATCAGCCCTCGCTTGATTTACGTAACGTGATCAACAACAAGCACAAAGTGAGGGAAGCAACCACGGCATATGAGGTATCCTCTCCCGGATACCTCTGTGCCAACATCATTATCAACTGTTGTTGTGCTAAAACAGTAGTGCCAATAAGAAGGCAGTCGATGTTCCAATTGCTGCAACCAAAGGCACCTACTCGGCAGTATCCTGGAAAATAGGTTTAATTACCAGAGGAGGAGGAACTGCCCTTCGCCTCTTGCTATTCCGCTTGGAAGTCTCCCTCCACAAGGGAAGGTCAGAAGTCTAGAACCTCAAACCCTTCACTTTCGGCCAGCGTGTCGAGAAGGCGAGCCCAAGGAGGACAGGCAGCAATACCTACAGAAGGAGTTTTATGGGTCACCCACTCCAAGAAGAAACTGCCAGTTACTGGCAGTGGTTCTTCCTCATGACCCCTAGTGATTCTATAAGTTGGGGTAGGAATCCACCAAAAATCTACGACAACCTGACATTCCAAGGGGACAACGATTCCCAAGGAACAGATATCGAGATCCCTGGGGTTTTTCACCCTCGCTTGGAACACGCATCTTCCTACACTAGGGGTAGTGTTCTCTCTGCGTCCGAAGAGGATGTGACACTGACAACTTTTTCTGAGGACTATTTGCTGCAAGAGTCTGAGGCAGAAAGTACGACGTCCACTGTTCTATCTACTTTATCCCATGTAAGAACAATATACATGGAGGATGATGATCACGAGGACTCCAGCAATCGACAATGACTCGAGACTCTCGAGGCTATGATGCACACCATGAGTGCGTTGATGCAAGACTTGACAAAAATAATGCTGGAGATCAAGGCAAACATGGCCGTACAGCCACAGAGAACCTCGAAATAAGCTAGTCAAGATCCTGGGGCAAATGGAGACTTAAACGCCACCACCCCGCCCGTCAACGACGATCACATTAGGCCCGGTTCATCTACTCCTTTTGCAGTAGACGAAGCTCGGGAAGCAATACAAGAGGTGCGAGAACTGTGATCCTACTTGGACTCAATAGGTAATTGAGACTCACTGTGCGAGCTCGGGATTCTACAACCATATCCCCTCGAGTGGCAAGCCTTGCCCTATCCACCTAAATACAAACCTATTAACTTAAATCCATTTGAAGGGAAGACGTCTTCTCTTAAATACATGAGCTACTTTGAGACAGCAATAGGGCATCTACCCCGCAGTGATGTACTTCTCACCAAGCGCCTCTCTATCTATTATTCCTAAACTAACCTCAACCGAAACCTAAACCAATGGCAGACCAACCAACACCTAAACCAATGGCAGACCAACCAAAACCTAAACCAATAAAAGGATGAAAGCAGCAACAGCAATAATTCTTAATCCCTAAGTTTTCCCACCGCCTCCTTATCCCTATATATATTACTACACTTCCCAAAACTCTAATCCCACTTCTTTTACCAAAACTTATACACATTATCAAGACGTGCACTATACGAAGTCTTGCTCAGGCAAGAATACCTTGCCAAATTTTATTGTTTAAATTATGAATGGTTGCATATATTCCTATTGCAAAATACATATAACTGTGTGCGCCTGAGATTGACTCGGGTGCAATCGACAAATATGTCGATACGTAGTGTAACTGACTTAGACATTAGCAGACTCACCTACAGATGCGAGGGTATTCTAATATCCTCCTAGACCCTGACACGGGTACACGCATCACGATTGCAACTAATGTTAGGATGCGGGTTCGCGTACTCGATTAGCTATCGGAGCGTGAAACACACATCACGGTTTAGCACGTAGTCAGGATTATCTAAAAAGTTGTGACTTGGCATATAGCTACGTGGTATGCATGTTGTGGATTCGACTTGTATATCCGTATTGGGTAGGGAAGACAACTAGTAGGCGTATGGGACATCCACCTCCTTTATTACAGATACCGCACTCTTCGGAATGATACAGACGTATATATACTTTGCAGATACCACGTCCCTTAGAGTATTGGACGTTATATATATACAGATATCTCATTCTTCGGATTGATGGACGTTGCAGATAGCATACTCTAGAGGACGTTGGACGTTATGCTTACGCCTACCCATACGTACCAAGGTTGTCTTTACAATTGCATACACTTAGATGGTTAGCTCACCCTTTATTTTATTCAGTATTTTTATATGGCATAATTTTATGTATCTTGTTATGTCCCACTGAGGACCTGGTTCCCTTCCAGATTTAGATGAGGCATATTATCCTACGGTATACGGACCTGGGCAGAAGACGAGGTACGCATCCGATGAGGAGCTAGAGGTGTTGCCATCCGAGTTCCTCTGATCTTGGATAGACTTGCCATCTAGAGCTGGAGCCTCTTTATCTAGATAACCAATACTCTAGTCATGTTATATTCATTTCTCTTATTTTAGTTTTTGTAGTGGGTTTGTTCCCACAAGACATATCTGGGTTGTACTATGACATTTCAGACTTAACACTTATATTCCAGTACTGATTTCAGTGTTCCTTGATATATATTGTGGATGAGATTAGATGTTACCTGTTATATGCTAGTACTAGACTTATTAGTATTTTAGGACAGCATAGCATGTCTCTTTGGGTCCAATATTGGGTTTTTCTTCGGAGATGTATCAGTTGGCCAATGCCACGTGGCCTGGTTCCGTATAATTTTGGGACTGGGGTGTCACATGGTTTTAGTGGTGGCCCATGCAGGTCTAGCTTATATTGTTTTGGTTACATAACTGTACCAAACAAGCCTGCGTATAAGAATAGAGCATAAGGATCTCATTCACACTTGACTAAATCTCATTCTTCCTTTTCAAATATCCTAGGTTGGATAACACGAGTTTTACGACAAAAATCCTTTACCCTTGTTTGCATAAAAGCCAATTGACTGTCTTGTTGGCATAAAAAGCCAAACTATAAAGAGACTAGCAACTTTACGCTACGGTTATGACAACTGCTAAACCATGTTTCCATAGTTTTCTGAATCCTGCGTATGACATGTCATGCAAGCTATGTAGGAAACTACCCCAGCGTAAACTTGATAACCAGCGTAGAGTAGCCTGAATATGCGTAAACCACAAGGATGGTGATATAAGCGTATTAGTCATGACAAAGGAAAATCTTGTGCATTAAATGCAGAGATATGCCTCGAGCCCTGAGCATGAAACAACTTTTTATGTAACATCAAGTTTTGTCTTATCTTGAGCGTAAAAGCTCATTACCATAGACAGCGTATTCAGAAGACTCATTCTTCATCCCTTGAGTGGTGTATCAAATATGTCACTAAACGACAACCTGGATCTCTGTGCAGAATCATCATCACAGCCACCCTCTCGATCATCATGGAGTGCTTTTGTCAGATGTCAGGTTCACTGAATTATCTGACAATTTCATTCGAGAAAATACAAAGGGTTCCTCATATAAACTTTACGCTGCAATAAAAACAACGTATGTTAGATTTTACGCAGGCAACCCTTACGCACACAGGTTTTTACGTACAGACTTTTAGGCAGACTTTATGCAGGAAAGTATAGTAGACTTTTACGCAGATAGCTCTAAAGCCATGATTTACGCCAGATAGTGAATCTCTACTTTATGCCAGACAGCTTGAAACTCTATGTTACGCAAACAATTTTAAAATCTCTATCTCTGCTTTACGCAGACTATCTAGAATCTCGATTTTACGCGGACAACTCTTCAGTCTTACTTTATGCCAAACTTCTTTGAATCTCTGTTTTATGCGGACGACTTAGCAACTTGTTTTACGCAAACATTCTATTAAATGCTTGCATCCTGTTTGTTTCTTTTCCCTCAGAAATATGGACGTACCCAGTGGACACACCGATGATAGGATTAATCAGGCAACAGACACCTCGCCTGATGTCAATAGGACTCCAACTACCTCGAGAGACCAATCCCCGAGACAGACAGCGGTTTATCCACCATACCTCCACAATGGTCCTACTCAGGGAGCTGCACTAGATCAGCAAGAAGGACAGACCTCCCAGGCACCAACACAGTAGGCAGATACTCCTTTGCCTCTACCTCCACCCTTTCCAGCCCTGATACCATAACTAGAGGGACAGCCACAAATATTCCAATTATTCCAAGCCATGATGCAGACACAATGGCATCAGACTGAGACCTAGAGGCAGAGCTTGATGACAGCTCTGGAGAGAACAGCTACCCCAGCACCTGTCCAACCAGCTAGTACTGTCCGAGGTTTTTGCCAGATGGGCCCAGGAAACTTTTCGGGCAGCGAGACTCCAGAGAAGATATCAGATTGGGTCTCCAACACGGAGATGCTGCTGGAAGGTTCACAGCTACACCCAGACCTTTGGATGACCGCGGTGAAGGCCCAACTCAAAGGCAACACCCATCACTGGTGGGACTCCATATAGCACAGCGTCGGTAAGAACCAGACGTGGGAGCAATTCTTAGTATACTTCAATGCGAAGTATTTCCCGACTACGATCAGGAATGCTCTATACTCCCAGTTCCTACATCTGGAATAAGGAACTATGACTGTAGACTCCTACGACGCATAATTTAGTCGACTTAGTCGATTTGGTGCCATCCTGATACCTAACGAGCTGGAGAAGGCCAGTAGGTTCCATCACGGCCTTACCTCCAAGCTACAAAGGTATACCACCACGCAGTCTAGGATCTCTTATGAGGAGGTTCTTTCAGAGGCAAGAATCCAAGAGGTCATTGGCAGAGAAGCGAGGCGCTCTAGCACGATCATACCAGCCAAAGCCCAGCCCAGAGTAGGAGGGCCAATCCATCGTCCAGGAATGCAGACACAAAGGACAGTGCTATATCAGCACAAGGAGCTTCCGACTTGTCATCATTGTGGCAAGAAGGGACATTTCGTCAGAGACAGCCGGAAGAAGATTGGACTGTGCATGATATGTGGAGAAAGTCAACACCTGGCCAGAGACTGCCCATAACGCAGAGAAGCAGCACCCTAGAACGGACAAGGGCCAATAGCACCAGTCCAGAGGATACTACCCCCGACTAGAGGTCAGCATCCCCTAGCACCCGGAGGATTTCAGAAAGGACCACCCTTGGCCCCATAAGAGGCTCAGTACGAACGAGTCAGGCAGCAGGGAAGAGGGAAGAGGCACGGACAAGCCTTTGCACTAGCAGCAGTTGCGGAGGAACCAGAAGGGGAAATTATCACAGGTACCGTTTTAGTTGCGTCAATACCTGCAACTGCATTATTTGATTCTGGCGCTACGCTATCTTTTATATCTAGTAGTTTCGTAGCCATGCATAGAGTAGCTACTTCCCCCTTGCCTAAGAGTTGGAGGATTCTTACCGGAGGAGGCATCGTACCGGTTACTAGCACTATTAGAACGTGCTCCGTAGTCGTGTGTAGTAGGAAGATGAGAGCACAATTTTTTGTACTCTCGATGCCAAAATTTGACGTTGTATTAGGCATGAACTGGTTGAGCCAGTACAATGCTATACTAGACTGCCGGAGAGATAGCGTCACTTTTAGACCACTAAATCACCCGGAGTTCGAGTACATACGGGGCACCATCGAGCAAGGAGTAGGCCAGACACCCAAAGCTTACATGGCTATGGAGACAGCTCCACCAGCTATTATTGCAGAAATCGAGGATATATTTCCGGAGGAGTTGCCAGGCCTGTCGCCTAATAGAGAGGAAGAGTTCATTATTGAGTTAGTGCCCGGAGCGGCACCGGTATCTTCAAATGTGTACCGGTTGGCAAAGAAGGAGCTAGACGAGCTGAAGCTACAATTAGAGGAGTTGCAGATCAAGGGATTTGTTCGTCCTAGTGCATCACCCTGGGGAGCACCAGTATTGTTTATACCAAAGAAGGACTGGACATTCTGAATGTGCATTGATTACAGAGCCCTTAATGCTTAGACAATCAAAAACAAGTACCCCCTGCCGTGAATTGATGATCTGTTCGACCAACTGACAGGAGCAGTAGTATTCTCAAAGATAGATTTAAGATCAGGCTATCATCAGGTAAAAGTACAGAGAGAAGACATTCCAAAGACAGTATTCAGGACTCGTTATGGTCACTACGAGTTCTTAGTAATACCTTTTGGATTAACAAATGCACCTACCGTATTTATCAACCTAATGAACAGAGTATTCCATCAGTATCTGGACCGGTTCATGGTAGTCTTCATCGATGACATCTTGGTGTATTCAAAGAACCATGAGGAGCACGGAGATTACTTGAGGCTAGTGTTAGAGACACTAAGACGTGAAAGGCTTTATGCAAAGCTGAGTAAATACGAGTTTTTCCTAGATCGTATCACTTTTCTTGGACACGTTATCTCAGGAGATGGCTTTTTGGTAGATCCAGCAAAGATTTTGTCAGTAGAAACGTGGCCGACCCCTACCAACGTCTCAGAAGTGAGGAGTTTCCTAGGACTTGCCGGATATTACTGGAGGTTCGTAGAGAACTTTGCAAGGATCGCGGAGCCGATGAATCGCTTGACCCACAAAGAGCAGGAGTTCATCTGGTCAGAGGAGTGTTAGATAGCGTTCGACGAGCTAAAAAAGCGTCTGACTATGGCACCTATCTTGACCATACCTTCAGGATCCGGAGGATTCGTAATCTACAGCGATGCATCCGGAAAAGGTTTAGGTTGCGTCTTGATGCAACATAGGAAGGTTGTGGCCTACGCCTCTAGACAACTGAGGACCCATAAGAAGAATTATCCCACTCACGACTTGGAGCTTGCGGCAATCATCTTTGCCTTAAAGCTTTGGAGACACTACCTATACGGAGAACGAGTAAAGATATTCACTGATCACAAAAGCCTAAAGTACGTTTACACCCAGAAGGACTTGAACCTGAGATAAAGACGTTGGCTCGAGGTGATGTCAGACTTTGAGATTGAGCTGCAGTACCATCCGGAAAAGGCCAATGTAGTAGCCGATGATTTAAGCAGGAGGCCCATAGCATTCTTTTTGACTACTCAGCAACATCTATTGAATGACCTAGAACAGCTGGGTATAGAAGTCATTATGCCAGGAATTGACGGCCAGTTGTCAAGTTACCAGTTGTAATCAATATTGGTCGAAAGGATCAAGGCTGCCCTACCAACAGATGCCAGATTCCTGATGCTTCGACAAAGGACAGAGGCCGGAATACAAATAGGATTACGCATACACGAGGACGGGACTTTAAGATGTAGAGATCGTCTCTATGTTCTGAATGGAGAACTTCGTCAAGAGCTGATATCAGAAAGGCATAGCTCAACATACTCTATTCATCCAGGAGGCACAAAGATGTACAGAGACCTGAGACAGTATTATTGGTGGCATGGAATGAAGAGGGGGATAGCCCGTTTTGTGGCAAAATGCATAGAATATCAGCAAGTCAAAGCTGAGCATCAGAGGTCCGTCGGCTTACTCCAACCACTACCAATACCTGAGTGGAAATGGGAGCACATCACTATGGACTTCGTTATGGGCTTTCCAAGGAGTCCTAATGGTCGTAATGCGGTATGGGTGATCGTAGATCGACTCACCAAGGCTGCCCACTTTTTATCCTTCAGAGTTGGGCAATCCACAGAGGACTTAGCAGACATGTACATGAGAGATATTGTGCGACTGCATGGAGTACCAGTTAGTATCGTGTCTGACAGGGATACGAGATTCACATCTTACTTTTGGCAAAGTATGCAAGAGAGTCTTGGTACCCGCCTAAAGTTTAGTACATCATATCACCCGCAGACAGATGGCCAATTTGAGCGTACTATTCAGACACTGGAAGATATGTTGAGAGCATGCATGCTTGATTTCAGTGGATCATGGGAAGACTATTTACATTTGGTCGAGTTTTCCTATAATAATAGCTATCAAGCGAGCATTCAAATGGCTCCCTACGAAGCACTATATGGGAGGAAGTGTCGTTCCCCAGTATGTTGGAGCGATGTAGGTGAAAGATAGATTCTAGGACCAGAATTGATTTTTCGTACAGTGGAGAAGGTAAAGAAAATCCAAGGACACTTGCGAGTAGCATAAGACAGGCAAAAATAATGGGAAGATCTTCATCGTCGTCCCTTGGAGTTTAAAGAGGGCGATCATGTCTTCTTGAGGATATCATCCACCAGAGGCACCATTCGATTCGGAGGACGCGATAAGTTGAGTCCAAGATATATTAGACCATTTAACGTGCTAGAGAGAGTGGGAGAAGTGGCGTACCGACTTGCGCTACCACCTTCACTTGAGGGAGTACATGACGTATTCCATGTGTCATAACTCAGGCGGTATGTGGAAGACAGCAGTCATGTCCTCGACCATTCAGAAATCACCATTGGGCCGAGCTTATCATATCAAGAGCAACCCGTGGAAATCCTTGATCATCGAGAGAAAGTATTGAGAAACCAGTCTATTCCCTTGGTCCGAGTAGCATGGAAGCATGGCACGCCAGGAGAATCTACTTGGGAACACGAGGACGACATGCACAAACATTATCCAAACCTGTTCACAGATCAATGTATGAAATTACCATGTTAATTTATATATCTTCTACCAATCGTACTTTCTACCGTGACTTAGTTTTAATTTCGAGGGCAAAATTTTTATAAGTTGGGTAGAATGTAAAACCCCTAAATTCTGAAAACGGTTTTATTACTTATTTATATTAGTTATGAGCTAAATAGGGAGAATAGATTTTTTTAGATTTATTTTTAGAAGTTCCCAGCACTTAGAGGATTTATGGAGCCATTATAAATTTTTCCTAATTTATTCCATGTAGGAGACCTTTTGGACAGTAGCTAACTTAACCGTATGCACCAATGTAATGTTAGATATATATAATTTATTAGAATAGAATTTCCTATTGGATCTCAAACCCAAACACGCAACCCGTTAAACCACCACCCCGCGTAAACTCTTCCTTTCACTCACCCCCGCGTATACTCCTACCCGCGTAAACAACAGCAGCAGCAATAGTAAAACAACCTCCGCGCGTAAAGTTTAAAACCACGCGTAAAGCAACCTCCACGCGTAAACCAATTTCTCTGCATAATTTCTGTCACCGCACGTAAAACAACCCTTTTATGAATCATCCCCCACCGCCTCTCTATCAATTATTCCTAAACTAACCTCAACCGAAACCTAAGCCAATGGCAGACCAACCAACACCAAAACTAATGGTAGACCAACCAAAACCTAAACCAATGAAAGGATGAAAGCAGCAGCAACAGTAATTCTTAATCCCTAAGTTTCCCCACCGCCTCCTTATCCCTATATATATTACAACACTTCCCAAAACTCTAATCCCACTTCTTTTACCAAAACTTACACACATTATCAAGACGTGCACTATACGAAGTCTTGCTCAGGCAAGAATACCTTGCCAAAATTTATTGTTTAAATTATGAATGGTTGTATATATTCCTATTGCAAAATACATATAATTGTGTGCGCCTGAGATTGACTCGGGTGCAATCGACAAATATGTCGATACGTAGTGTAACTGACTTAGACATTAGCAGACTCACCTACAGATGTGAGGGTATTCTGATATCCTCCTAGACCCTGACACGGGTACACATATCACGATTGCAACTCATGTTGGGATGCGGGTTTGCGTACTCGATTAGCTACCGGTGCATGAAACACACATCACGGTTTAGCACGTAGTCAGGATTATCTAGAAAGTTGTGACTTGGAATATAGCTACGTGGTATGCACGTTGTGGATTCGACTTGTATATCCGCATTGGGCGGGGAAGACAACTACTAGGCGTATAGGACATCCACCTCCTTTATTGCAGATACCGCACTCTTCGGAGTGATACGGACGTATATATACTTTGCAGATACCACGTCCCTTAGAGTGTTGGACGTTATATATATACAGATACCTCATTCTTCGGAATAATGGACGTTGCAGATACCACACTCTAGAGGACGTTGGACGTTATGCTTACGCCTACCCATACGTACCAAGGTTGTCTTTACAATTGCATACACTTAGATGGTTAGCTCACCCTTTATTTTATTCAGTATTTTTATATGGCATACTTTTATGTATCTTGTTATGTCCCACTGAGGACCTGGATCCTTTCCAGATTTAGATGAGGCATACTATCCCACGGTGTACGGACCTAGGCAGGAGACGAGGTACGCATCTGAGGAGGAGCTAGAGGTGATGCCATCCGAGTTCCTCTGATCTTGGGTAGACTTGCCATCTAGAGCTGGAGCCTCTTTATCTAGATAGTCGATACTCTTGTCATGTTATATTCAGCTCTCTTATTTTAGTTTCTGTAGTGGGTTTGTTCCCACCAGACATATCTGGGTTGTACTATGATATTTCAGACTTAGCACTTATATTCCATTACTGATTTCAGTGTTCCTTGATATATATTATGGATGAGATTAGATGTTACCTGTTATATGCTAGTACTAGACTTATTAGTATTTTAGGACAGCATTGCACATCTCTTTGGGTCCAATATTGGGTTTTCCTTCGGAGACGTGTCAGCTGGCCAATGCAACGTGGCCTGGTTCCACATAATTTTAGGACTGGGGCGTGACACATGCTGATGGACATGTTTCAGAAGAATCTACTTCCTGCAGTCATGCTCTCGATTGGTGACACCCAATTCAAAGACTGGACGACGGTCATCATTAATTTCGTCGATGCTGAAAGGAAAGTAAAAGATACCCGACTACTGGGATTACGAATCCCCATCGCTGATGATAGGGGAAAGCATCCTTACAAAATCAACAACAACGGCGACAATACTGGCCGTGATGGCAAAGAGAAGCAAGCCTTTGTCGCCAATATAGCCAAGAAGCCAGAACAGAATCTGACAAAGGCTCTAAAGCGAAAAGTGACTTACTCTTTCGAGGACGATGATGTCGCGATAATCTTTGACGTACTAATGAAGGAAAACAAACTCCGCCTATCCGACATCAAGCTCCCCGAGGAGGCAAAAGACGTAAATAACCCTAAGTACAATCGCTACCATCGGTACGTCCATCATGCGATGCAAGATTGCTACATGCTGAAGTGGTATATCTAGCGTCTACTCGATTCTAAGGCCCTCAACTCATATTTTTAGGACAAAATGGTTGCCACTAATATGGTGTCCCTCCACTTTGGTAACTTCACGATAATGGAAGTCCGAGACGGGGTGGTACCAACCCAAAGGCCACCATGGAGGTGTTTAATCTTCCACCAGCATGTGACCAAACCGCTGGGCTGGTACCTCTCAGCACACCACGGGGCGAGGTCATGTGGGTTCATCCAGACCTTGCTCCAAACTTGATGTAGCAAGCGACGCCTTGCGCTATCAAGTCCAAAGGACGAAAATCCATACCTGTCATATGGTCTTCCCCACCACTGAGGAAGCTATGGTTAGGGAGACTAGATCGGGCCTTACCTACTAGAGGGACGGTAATACTCCCGACGACGATGCTCCGCCAATTATTGTACTTACTGCACCTGCTGCATCGGATCCAGGTCCATTCCAACCTCTAGCCGCGGACAAGTCCAAGCAGAAAGAAACTCGCTTCGATAAACCGTTGCACAAAGATAAGCGGCATGGGCCAGAGAAGCCCTATGACATCGATATCCTCGCACAGCTTGCCAATACTCCGACGAAGTTATCACTCTCGAGCTTCTCCGATTCTCCAAAGAAACTTGGGATTGTCTGAGTGAGGTTTTGCAGAATGCCGACACCTACTTGGTGCAGGTCAAGCCGCCAGTTGAAGATCCTGTGGCCTGCCCCCACTGTAACAATATGACGGAGGCAATACCCAGCATCACGTTCACGCAATAAGACATGTTGCTGAAGAACAATAGGCATGATCGCCCTTTGTATTATACAGGGTACATCGGTGCCATTAAGGTGGACCAGATGAACATTGATCCAGGTTCGTCCATTAGTATCATCTCCCGGAGTCTGCTTCAGACCTTGGAAATCCCAATGCATCGGCTGACGGCCACCAATACTACCATCAGTGGCTTCAATGCTGGAAGAAGCTACCCTCTATGCAAGATTCGCCTGAAATATTAGATAGGTGACTTAAAGACGGAATTCACATGCTATGTCATTGATGTAGACATATCCTACCACGTTCTGCTGGGGCATCAATGGATACACAAATATATGATCATGACGTCAATCCTGCACCAGTACCTAAAGTACGTTGACGACCATAACACGGTTAAGACGTAGTTTGCCGATGTCGATCCCTTCAAAGGGGTAGAGGCCTTCTACTCTGATTTACTCCTGTACAAACATGTTTGCCAAGATGAATGAGCGAATGAAGCCGACGACAAAACAGAAATCGGTGCGACGTTAGGCAAACCTTTGACGGTCCACCTCAAGGGATGTGCTCGGGATACAACCCCTCCCCTTGTTATGAAAATACAGAGAAAAGTGCCATAACCTCTGATAGTACGAATGCCAAGTAGAAAGAATGACCCAGTGTCGGCTCTTGCCCCCGATCCCTTGGTGGTCAAGCTTCGTAGGAGGCCTCCACTGCCCTCGCTTGCATTGGAGACAAATATCGAGGACGATGAACTAGAAGAGTACGTAGCGGATCATGCTAACACTTTATACCTAGATGATGTAATTTTCCTAGAAAATATTCCCTACTTTGTGAATAAAGGGTTATCTTTGAACTATTTTGATGTCGCATAGTTGAGTATATTGTACTCCCTAGAGCATGATACAGGCCTGCAACTGCATACACAGATAACTACTACATATGTAGTAAACTAGATCCTCCTTAGCCAAAGTTTCTACTTCACGGTCCCAACAATGAGGATGGAAGACAAACCCATCATCTTTGACATAGTAGAATATCCTCAGTCCTTCGTCCCGAAGGAACAAGAGCCAGAACCTAATATTGGCAAAATACAACTTTATTAGTTCAGTGGTCAAGCCAAGCACCATATCCAGAAGATGGGTTATGATCTTAAGAGCGACCGAGGTCTGAATCACGGCAAAGGTCGACGACTGACCTTGCGTCTCACCGCTCCGGCAGACAAAGCCTAGGATTACTACCACAAGACCTGGCATGGCCTGGGGTACGTAACAACTCCATCAATCCATGAAGCCTCGGAGGAAGATGATAAGTCACAGTCACACTCTTCGGAACCCTCCATGTGGGACTCTGACACTAGTATCAGAGACCTTTTTAGACGAATGTTGTCTTTCAACATGGCGTCAGCTGACCCTGAAGAAGACAACGAGGACTCACTGAAACTCTTTGAAGTGGAATTATGGGGCCAGCGCTTAGACTCGCAATAGGAACTATGTTTCGAGTAGTGAGAACCTTCCATCAAATACGAGGTCGTGCAAGTCGACATGGACGAGAAATCTGCCCACAAACATATCTTCATCAGCAAAAGCTTATCCGGTGAAGATCTTGAATTCCTGTCACAACTCGTATAGGAATATATCGATGTCTTTTCCTGGAGAGTAACCTCCGTATCCTGAAATTTTTGCTTAAATGTTGTTATTAGGTTAAATTGGGGCTATTAATTTTTTTTCATAATTTTTGGTTAATTAAAAACTTGTAATAGTAATTTTTTAGGACTTTCAAGAATTTATTTTAGTGTCAAACATAATTAAAAATGTCCCAAAATTTTATTTTAGGTTCTAAATAATCAAATATATTTTCTAGAATTTTTTGAGATTTTTTTCAGAATTTTGAGTATTTGTTGGGAGTTATTTAGGCTAATAACTAATTTTTTTAGGACTTATGAAATTTATTGTGCAAGTCCAGGAATATATAATAGACCCACATAATTTTTTAGTGTTTATAATAATATTATATATTTTCTAAAATTATTTCAGAATTTTTGGAATATTTTAATATTTATTTTTAGTTAAATAGTAAAAACTAATTTTTAGAGCTTCTAGTAATTATAGTAGGACTCCAAACGTGGTCCAGTTTCTTGTGTTAGAACCATATTGAGGTTAGTTTTCTGAATATGTAAATTTTTTCATGAAATACTGAATATTATATTCTGAAAAATTCGTAGAGCACAACATGTCCGAAAAAAGATGCGTCTCGGTGTTTTCACAATTCTGGGAGAACCAGGAATCAGAATCACTAACCGTTTAAAGTTTCAGAAAGATAATATTGAGATAATTGACATATGTTTTTTCTAGATTTAATACAAAATATTTTTGGGCTGTTAATTCTGTAGAACTTCTAGGTTAACAATCAACCACCGTTGCACAATACAATTTTAGGTATGTGCGATAATTTTCAAACGAATTTGAATTCGGATGAGCCGTAAATTCAAAAATGTTTTTGACGCTGAAATCTACAGGAAACCATACATGAAAGTTAAGTTTGCATCGGTTGACTTTTTTGTCAACAGATTGCCTCGATTTGCGTGCCATGAGTCTCGAATTGGTAAAATTTAGTTTCTTTGGACAAAATTTTGGAATTAACCTAAAAATTAGAATAATAAGATAAATTATCTTTTGACATGGTAAAATTGTAATACAAGGCTATTTGGACTGTAACTTGGACTCTGATTCATACCAGCTAAGGACCACAGACGAGTACATTCTGTGATAGTTTTCATTATGTTGATCATCTTTATGATTCTAGTTGTATAGCGTACAAGATTCTAACACTATGTATACATGGATTAGCATCATCGAGACCTGTCACGAGGAGTCATGATTGGAATCCATCGTACTAGCTGGGGGACAGGGAGATATTAGTAGATTATGTGATCATACCCCACTCTACATGCATCATAGCTCACCCCATACCTCACATTGGGTGCAGCCTGACCTTTACATACCTCATAGCCTGTTATGTATGATTAGCCTGACTATTTCTTACATCATAGCTATCCGGATGGTTAGCCTGACCTTACATGAATCATAGCTAATCATATGTAACAAGCCTGATCAGTCCCAAGCCGATCACATGATATACTGATGTTTCACACACTTAGCTAGATATTCTAGTCATGTATTTCCAGTTTATAGTTCTAGCATTCACTTATATTCCAGTTCATTGTTCTAGCATGCACTTATATTTCTGTTCATTGCTAGTTGTACCATTGATGATGATATATGCTCCAGTATTTCTATTTCTAGTATTTTATCATCTCTTGTATTTCTTATTGCCAGTATTTATATCCATCTTATATTTCTTTACACTGTATTATAGTTTTTATCAATATACATGGAATTATTGTTAGTGCTTGTACTTTGCTCCATCCTAATTGGAAATATTTTTCCAGATTGTGACTTAGAGGACTTGTTTCCGGCACACTTGGAGATTTGGATGTTATTGTTTGCAGGTTAGACTATTTTGTTGTTTAGACTTGTGTTGTATTTTGTTTATTTTCTTTGATATCTTATCGTGCTTTAGTTTCTGTGATTGAGTATTGCCATATTATATTGTGATATATGTGTCTCCTTATGGAGTTGGATATTCATGTGAGATTAATTAGCTAGTATTGTGACCTAGACAGCGTTCTACCGCCGATGCTGCGGCATAGGCTGGACGTACCCACGTACTTGTGCCCCAAATTTTGGGTGCGGGTCGTGACACGTTTTTAGTGGCGGCCCATGCAGGTTAGGCTTCGCAAGTAGTGCTGTCACGCCCCAGTCCCAAAAGTATACGGGACCAGCCACGTGGCAATAGCCAGCTGACACGTCTTCGAGGATATCCTAATTTAATGGATCCACGAAGAGTGCTACGTTGTCCTATAACACTAACAGGTGCAATATCAGGTAATCTAATCTCATCCACAATATAAAGAGCAAGAAGTACTACATAAACTGCTGGAAGATAAACACCAGTCTGAAATATCATAGTATAAAACAAGATATCTGGTAGGAACAAACCCACTGCTATGACGAAATAAAGTACTGAAATGAGATATAAAAGATAATAACTAGGGCATCGGCTCTAGATAATAATGCACACAATCTAGGCTGAAGGCCTACCAACTGATCACGGAAACTCTGACGGCTGCACCTCTAACTCCTCTGCGGTAGCGAATCTCGTCTCCTGTTCGGGGCCGAACACTGTAGGGTAGAAAGCCTCGTCCAAATCTGGAAGGGAACCAGGTCCTCAGAGGGACGTAACAAGATACATAGAGACAAGCCATATATAAATACTGAATAAAATAAATACACTAAAGGTATGCTAACCATCTAAGTGAATGCAATGTGAGGACAACTGTGAGTATATGGGAAGGTGTAGGCTTGACATATGCTGACGTAATTCACCAGTCGTGGCCACCGGCTAGTATATGCCACACATCCCTCCTATAATACGGGCGCAGGAATACAATAACGTCTGACATTCTATAGAGTGTGGTATCTGTAATGTCATCAAGTAACGCCAAACACTCTACAGAACGTGGTATCAGTAATATATAAATACGTCTGTATCACTCCGCTGAGTGCGGTATCAGTGTAAAGGAGTGGGGTGTCCCATATGCCTACCAGTCGTACTCCCCTCCCAATGTAGATATACCAGTCAAATAATCGATGCGCATATCCCTTATCTAAATGCCAAGTCTCTATACTGAAATAGTCCTAAATTGCTTACTAACCGTGATGCATGACACACGCGGCGATAGCTAGTCGATCAAGCGAATAGGCATCCCAACATGAGATTTATCACTATGAATACGTGTAAAAGTGTCAGGTCTTGGAAGATAATAGGGTATCATCCAATGAGGTGAGTCTGCTAACGACTAAGTCCATGTATACTAATCATCGACGTATCCGTCGAAATGCACCCGAGACAATCTCAGACGCGCACAGTTGTATAAAGCAAGACAACAAGCATATAATACAACATTTTCATAATTTAAATTAGACAGTAAATATGGCAAGGTATCTTGCCTGAGTCTTCAAGAGATGAATACCAAAAGCCTGCTCTGGTAGCGTCTCCTGGCTGATCTAAAGACCCTAGACAATCAATATAACACAATAATACAGGCATCAGATACTACGCATTATCTACGTACGGTTAGGACGCTATTCTTGAATATTGTCGCGAGTTCACTGTTGCTCGAGTACAGCATCACGTGCGCACTTAGCTAGGGTGTACACGTGTTCTGTCTTCGGTTAATAGGTGTCTTGAGGCAATAATTATCCAGTTACGAGTTATCCATGATTTCTGTTCTATGCGGGCATGTCTTTATTCTCTATGTTTGTTCATAATAGGATTTATATCTGGGGGTTTATACCAAATTACCTGTCCTTGGTAACTGGTCGTTAGTTTAGAATAATTAATCACTAATTAATATCTAACTAAAACTTAATTCCATGCACAAAATATTAACTAGGTTTATGAGTTTATTAATACACTTCCTTGCTGACACGGCAACACGAAGGAAATTACTAGGACACGAGAGAGATGGGTTCCACGAACGAGTACCTGATCAACCGAGCAAGGTGGTACGCTCACTGGTCGGCTGTTCCCTTCAACGAGGGTGGCTCCGGTAGCGTGGAAGGATCCGTCTAGCGGTGATGGGACAGTCGGGATTGGGGCAGTGCTCCGGTCGGGGAGCGGTCGGGCTGGGTTGAGTAGTCGGCGCAGGGAGCGGGCTGGCTGGGTTGAGCAGCCGGTCGGGGAGCAGTCGGGATTGGGGTAAAGCGGGAGCGGGCTGGAGCAGTCGGCGCGGGGGCGGCTGTAGGGGGTCGGTCGGGTGAGGTGGTCGGGAGCGGGCTGGGGTGTGCGGCCGGTTGGGAGTAGTCGGGGTTGAGGGGTCCGGCCGGTTGGGGAGCTTGGTTTAGATGGGGAGGTCGGCTAGGATTTTGTGGAGGATGATGAACAGTAGTTTATTAGGGTTTTGCATGAGGGGGTTTGTATTTATAGTTGGTAATGGAGATTATGGGCTGGCCTTGCGTGTGGGCCTGTCCTGCCTTGTTGGGGGCTGGTCCACGTAGCAATGCACTAGGTGGGCTTGGTCGGATTTGTTTGAGGTAAAGTTGACTTCAATATAGTTAAATTAAATAATTGCAAGGCGCTCTCTCAAGAACTGCGGCGTAGCTAAGGTGAGATGCAAGGGCGAGGTGCATTTTAAGACGTAAATGGACACAAATTAATCCTAATTAATGCCAAATAAACCCTAGCATCTCGATTTAATTCTAATAAGTCTTAAATTGGTCGAGGGTGTTTACAATCTACCCTCCTTAGAGCATTTCGTCCTCGAAATTAAAACCTACGCATGGTAAGAAGTTTCGACCGAATACAAAAGATGCTAATACGTACCTAGTCCTTTGAAGAGATGGGGATAGCGTTGTCTAATGTCCTCCTCGCGTTCCCAAGTAGACTCGCCTGGTGCATGATGTCTCCACACGACGCGAACTGAGGGAATGGTTTGTCCTCGTAGTACTTTCTCGCTCCTATCCAGAATCTCGACGGGCTCCTCTTAGTATGATAAGCTCGGGCCAACTGTGATCTCTGAGTGGTCAAGTATGTGACTCAGATCCGATATGTACCTCCTCAGCTGAGATACATGGAGGACATCATGAACTCCTTCCAAGGTCTGCGGCAAGGCTAATCTGTAAGCAACCTCTCCAACGCGTTCTAATATGTCGAATGGTCCGATGTATCTCAGACTCAGCTTCCCTCTGCCTCCAAATCTGATAGTCCCTCGAGGAGGTGAGATCTTCAGAAATATGTGATCTCCAACCTAAAATTCTAAGGGTCGACGATGTGCATTAGCCCAATGCTTCGGTCTGTCTTGTGCTGCTCGAAGGTGCCCTTGGATCTTCTTCACTTTTTCTACTGTACGAACAACCAACTCTGGTCCGAAAATCTGTCGCTCGCCTATATCACTCCAGCATACTGGGGAACGAAATTTTCTTCCATACAACGCTTCATAGGGAGCCATCTGGATGCTTGCTTGATAGCTGTTGTTGTAGGAAAACTCGACCAGATGCAAATGGTCCTCCCATGATCCTCCGAAGTTAAGCATGCACGCTCTCAACATATCTTCTAGCGTCTGAATGGTACGTTCCGACTGACCATCTGTTTGTGGGTGATATGCTGTGTTAAACTTCAGGCGAGTACCGAGACTCTCTTGCATACTCCACCAAAAGTAAGACGTGAACCTCGTATCCCTGTCAGACACGATGCGAACTGGCACTCCATGTAGGCGCATAATCTCCCTCATGTACATATCTGCTAAGGCCTCCGTCGATTGCCCAACTCTGAAGGATAAAAAGTGTGCGGACTTGGTGAGTCTATCCACGATTACCCATACTGCATTGCGCCCACTAGGACTTCTCGGGAAACCCGTAACAAAGTCCATAGTAATATGCTCATATTTCTACTCCGGTATAGGTAGCGGTTGAAGCAATCCTGCAGATCTCTGATGTTCATCCTTGACTTGCTAACACACCAGGCACTTGGCTACAAAGTGTGCTATCTCCCTCTTTATTCCGTGCCACCAGTAGTACTGTCTCAAGTCCCTGTACATCTTCGTGCCTCCTGGATGAATAGAATAGGTTGAACTGTGTGCCTCTGCCATCAACTCCTGACGAAGTTCTCCATTTGGAACATAGAGACGATCTCCGTATCTCAAAGTCCCATCTTCATGTATTCTCAGGCCTGTCTGCATTCCAGCCTTTGTCCTCTGTCTAAGCCTTTGAAATCTGGCGTCTGTCGGCAAAGCAGCCTTGATTCTCTCCACTAATGTCGATTACAATTGGAAACTCGACAATTGTTCATCTACTCTGGGCATAACGACCTCTATACCCATCTGCTCTAGCTCTCTCAATAGATGTGGTTGGGTGGTCATGAAGAATGCCGTGGGTCTTCTGCTCAACGCGTCGGCTACTACGTTGGCCTTTTCCTGATGGTACTGTAGCTCGATCTCAAAGTTCGTCATCACCTCAAGCCAACGTCTCTGCCTTTGATTAAGATTCTTCTGAGTGTAGACGTACTTTAGGCTCTTATGATCAGTAAATATCTCCACTCTCTCTCCATATAGATAGTGCCTCCAAAGCTTCAAGGCAAAGATTACTGCTGCAAGCTCCAAGTCGTGGGTGAGATAGTTCTTCTCATGCGCCCTTAACTGTCTAGAAGCATAAGCTACAACCTTTCCATGCTGCATCAAAACACATCCTAATCCTTTTTCGGAAGCATCGCTATAGATTACGAATCCTCCGGGTCCAGATGGTATGGTCAAGATAAGTATTGTAGTCAAGCGCTTCTTCAGCTCATCGAATGCCTTCTGACACTCCTCTGTCCAGGTGAACTCCTGCTCCTTGCGGGTCAAACAGGTCATTGGCTCTGCAATCTTTGCGAAGTTCTCTACGAACCTCCGGTAATATCCGACAAGTCCTAGGAAACTCCTCACTTTCGAAACATTGGTAGGGGTTGGCCATGTCTCTACCGATGAAATCTTCGCCGGATCTACTAAAATTCCATCTCCTGAGATGACGTGTCCAAGAAAAGTGACACAATCCAGAAGAAACTCATATTTGCTCAGTTTGGCATAAAGTTTCTCGCTCCTTAGTGTCTCTAACACTAGTCTCAGATGCTCTTCGTGCTCCTCGTGGATCTTCGAATGCACCAAAATGTCGTCAATGAAGACTACCACGAACTGGTCTAAGTATTTATGGAATACTCTGTTCATCAAGTTCATAAATATAGCTGGCGCATTTGTCAGTCCAAATGGCATTACTAAGAACTCGTAGTGACCATAACGAGTCCTGAATGCTGTCTTCTGAATGTCTTCTCTTCGCACCTTCACTTGGTGATAACCCGATCTCAAGTCAATCTTGGTGAACACTACTGCTCCTATCAACTGGTCGAATAAATCCTCAATCCGCGGTAGGAGGTACTTGTTCTTGATAGTTAAAGCATTAAAGGCTCTGTAATCAATGCACATGCGTACTGTTTCATCCTTCTTGGGTACGAACAACACTGGTGCTCCCTAAGGTGATGCACTAGGATGGATAAATCCCTTGCTCTACAACCCCTTTAATTGTAACTTCAGTTCGTCTAACTCCTTCTTCGCCAATCGGTATACATTAGAAGATACCGGCGCTGCTCCGGGTACTAGTTCGATGGTGAACTCCACGTCTCTATCTGGCAGTTGTTTGTGGTATTAAATGAAAGAATGAAAGTGTATTTCAATGACGGGATTTATAAGAGACCCGCGCCCTTTTGTTTACAAATAAACTTGTACAATGTAATCCTATACGAGGATATGGGAGTACAATTTATTTAATCTGGGTATAAATTGCTATAGGTGTCTGATCTGCGGTCGATCACTTTAGCCCTTGGACTATACGATGTTGAAGAAGTGCCGTGGAAGACAGGATGCAGCCTCGGAGGTTGCAGAAAAGGGTGGATGCACGATGCCCTGGTCGCCTGATCCCTATCCTTTGCCTGAGCTCCGGGTTCCTCTCTCTCTCTCTCTCTCTCTCTCGATCTCTTCTCTCCTTGCTCGATCTTCAATTGTTCGACCTCGTCTCTGAGTCTTTAATTGTTCGATCTTTCCATTTTTCGACCTTTTTCCCCATTGATAGGGGTCTCTATTTATAGAGTTTTGGTGACAGTGACAACTCCGTCGGTGTAACAACCGAGGAGTGGACAGTACAGCACCCTTTTACACAACGGTTTAAAATAACCAGTGCCTGCGTATAAATGACCTTTTGAGTGAGCATGTGACGCATGTCCAACTAAGGGGACAAAACGTGTATATCTGCTATGAAGATCACGGCGTAGAAGCCACGCAGGTAGGTATCCCTTGTGTAGCAGATGTTGGCGTAAAAGCCAAGTGACTGTCACCTTGGCGTAGAAGCCAAAATAGGCATAGAAGCCGAACAGGCGTAGAAGCCAAATAGGCATGAAAGCCGAACAGGCATAGAAGCCGAATGGGCATAGAAGCCGAACAGGCATAGAAGCCGAATGGTCGTAGAGACTGAGAGGGCGTTGGAAGCCGAGGGAGCACTGATCCTGAGCGGGCGTAGAAGCCACTGCGTACCGTGCCGAAGTGTTGATGTTGACGTCTTAGCCAGAATTACGGCTTTCGAAGATGTAATCAAATCTTCTACAGAGATTTGTCATCATCTTGTGCATTAAATGCGGAGACGTGTTTTGAAGGTCTGCAGCCCTTCTGTGCATCCGTCGCAGAGACGTGCCTTGAGGGAAACTGTCACTACTCTGTGTAATTAGACGTAGAGACATGCCTCGAGCCCCGTACGAAGTGCAACTTTTGACGTGGCAGCGGTTTGCCTTACTGCGGAGCGCAAAACAGCTCATGTTTGCCTGTGTAAAGCAAGGCAGCGTATTCCCTTGTACGCGAAAGAGCGGTTTACGCTGGGGGGACTTTGGTAAACCACGGTTTGGTGATATTTTAACCAAATCCTCTGCATTAAATGCAAAGATTCACCATCATACTGTGGGGTATGTCCCGAGGGGTCTGCCATCGTTTCCAGCCATCGTCTGGGTAGCCTTGCAGTACTTTTTTGTCAGGAGTCAGAGGCCAGGTTCACCGCGTGACTTGACAGGTTCATTTCGGGGAAGACGAAGCGTTCCTCGTACGCTTTAACGCTACTTTGAGAGCGACTGGGTTTTACGCCATGGAGGCGATGAAGAACCCTGTTTTACGTTGGATGGCTCCGAAGGCCTCTGCTTACGCTACTCTGTATCAAGATGCTGCATAGATCGTTCCAGCGTATTTTTCATGCTTCTACAAGACCCCCTTCAAAGCTTTTAAATTCCTCGGAATTTGAAACACTTTGAAAGAAGCATGAACGGCCCCTCGTAACTCGAAACGTTTCTGAATGGAGCGTTGAAACGGTCGGTACTGACTTTATGGCAGATTTATTGGGGACCGCTGTGATCTCTTTCGCCTATAAAAGGTTGGGGGGTGAACCTGTTTTCACCACATTCCCATTGCCATGCAGAGATGATCGCCGGAGCTCGTCGGGTCGATCTGAGGAAGAAGGAGATCATGTTCTTCCAGCATGTAGGGAGCCAAAAAAGACGGCGTCTTCGAGCAAGTGTCCACTGCAACGATGGATCATGGAAGGATATCTTAGCCTCCCTTGCTCGGGATAACCAGCAACTTTGTATGGCGTTGCACCAGGAGAGAGGAAGGGTCGTATTTGACCACACTGCCTGCAATTGGCGCCTTCTCCCGTTGCCTCCGGTGACGAGAGTCAGACAGACTCGTTCTATCCCGGCTTGAGCGGTGCACGGAGCTTGGGACCTACAAAATCTATGCAAGCCCCAACTCTATCGTCCTCCGCCGTCGACCACAGCCATGCCAGTCAGTTCTGCCGACTGACTGCTGGAGAAGATGGATGAAGAATTGAAGCCCATGCGAGAATCTGTCAGAACAGCTTCTGGGCGATCTTCAGATGACGATGAGGAAATCCTTTGTAGAAGGGATTTCCCTCATATGTAACCATGAAAAGTAGAGAAAAAAACCCTTGTAGATAGGATTTCCCTCATATGTAATCATGATTTTGAAATAAAGTCGTCTTTCTTCTTCATATGATCGTCTTTGCCATACGTTGCTGTGAAGTCTGGATATGTGCAGCTTTGACACGTCTGAATCTTTACGCCGACTCTTATAGAAAGAGTATTAGGCCCTGAATAGTCCATAGAATGCTGCTGAGCGTCCTTGAACATTTAGAACTGTCCTGTTGCTAGGACTGAGGGACGGTGTAGAATTCTGAACTGTTGCTTCTCTGATGAGCAGGATCTTGTTCAGACTTCGTCTTCAAGAATGATCTCTCGAAACTCCCTTGGAACAGGGTCGAGGTTTTTGGCTGTCAAGTTGAGTTGCCACCTTGATAGACGGGATGTTCAGACTGGAGTCTGGATGAACCTCCAATTTTGGACCCGAGAAGAGTAATTTCTCAATGTTTGAACTCTGTATGCTTCGGGTACTTAGGATGCTCTGGGTCAAGAACGAGTATCTTCTGTGTGAACTCTTTGCAATTGACCGTCTTGGGGACTGTTCGGATATGCGGAAAGTCGTGGAGCATAAAATCATCAGTCTGTAGCCTCTGAGCGTAAAAACACCACCGAGCGTGAAATCGTAGACTTGTGGTTCCTGAGCGTGAAGTCATAGGTTTGTTGCCTCTCGAGCATAAAAGCTACCGAGCACAAAGGCATCCGGGCATAAACCGTAGACTTGTGGCTGTCGAATGTGAAGCCGTAGATCTGTTACTGTCGAGCGTAGAAAAGCTCTTTTAGTGCAGAATTGTAGATCTGTAGCCTGTGAGCGTAAGAACACCATCGAGCGTAAAATCATAGACTTGTGGTTACTGAGCGTAAAGTCGTAGGTTTGTTGCCTCTCGAGCATAAAAGCTACCGAGCACAAAGGCATCCGGGCATAAACCGTAGACTTGTAGCTGTAGAACGTGAAGCCGTAGATCTGTGGCTGTCGAGCGTAGAAAAGCTCCTTTAGCGCAGAACTGTAGATCTGTAGCCTGTGAGCATAAGAACACCATCGAGCGTGAAATCGTAGACTTGTGGTTCCTGAGCGTGAAGTCGTAGGTTTGTTGCCTCTCGAGCATAAAAGCTACCGAGCACAAAGGCATCCGGGCATAAATCGTAGACTTGTAGCTGTCGAATGTAAAGCCGTAGATCTGTTGCTGTCGAGCGTAGAAAAGCTCCTTTAGCGTAGAACTGTAGATTTTTAGCTCCTGAAAAGAAAATTTCTTCGAGCGTGAGGTTTTGCGGATCTGTTGCTTCTGAGCGTAAACTGAGCGCCACCGAGCGTGAGATCGTCGATTTGGTATCTGCTGAGCGTAAAGTCGTAGGTTTGTGGCCTCTCGAGCATAAAAGCTACCGAGCACAAAGGCATCCGGGCGTAAAACCATAGACTTGCAGCTTGCAAGCGTAAAACCGTAGATCTGTTGCTGTCGAGCGTAGAAAGCTCCTTTAGCGTAGAACCCGCTGAACCGTCTTGCACGAAGAAATCTTTCGAATTCGCTGACTGTCCGTTTTTCGAGGGTAGTGGGCTGACGTAGAATCCAATCATAACCAATTCTTAATTGCGAGATCCGGTTGGGGTCTCGAGGGGTTCGTCCGAGGATTCGAGGAGTCGACTCGGACCGTATATATACCCCAAGCTTTTGAGGGAAAGAGCTTCTTATCTGCCTTCTGCGAAAGAGAGCTTTCCTTCGTTCCTTCTCCGAGCACTTCGAGTCCTCAGAAATGGCGTCAAAACAAACTTCCTCCGCTAAGGGAAAGAGCGTAGGTTCTTCTTCTCGTTCTTCGGTACCGGCGAGAGATTCTTTGGTCGGGCAAGGTGAACCTCCTTCTGAGAGGAGTATCCCGCCGATGAGCAGTGCACCCGGCTTTAGAGGTAAAGCTTTTTGGGATGACAAACGACGAAAAATCCTTCGCACACGTTGAACGTGACCGCGCTAGGTCGTCTTCTGTGCTGATAGCCTCTTTTGAGGAAGATAACGCACGGAGATGTTTTCATCTTTTACGCCCACATTTCTAATATGCCAGCGTAAAAACTCTATATTTTTGTAGTTCTGAGCGTAAAAGCTCTGGCTAACGAAAATTGGGTATGTCGTAAAAGTTTGAATTTTTACGCTTGCGGAGGAGACTTCCGGCGTATAGAGACCAAATTTGCGCAATCTTGGCGTAAAGCACAGACTGTCGTTACTTTGGTCCACACTTCGTGCAGGATTTGTCATGACCTATTTTCCTTGCACCTTTGCAGTTGATTTGGGTGAATCTCCGCTGGCTGAGGTGATGGGCTCCGCTGCCGGGATGCTGCACTCGAACTCCCTGGAGGATCTGTCCCATATGGCCTTTCCCATCTCTGGACCCCAGTGTCCTGAGGGCAGGGAGTTTCTGATATCGGCCCAGGGTGAGCGAATGCTGTTGAGCATGATCAATGGCGAACCCTTGACGCATGTAGACGAGGAGCAGTACATAAAGCCGGCTTTCCTCTTTGGGGATATGATCGATAAATAGTCCCAGACGAAGCCTAAGAGGGAGCCTTGGGTCTTTCCTGCCGGGAATTTGGTCTTGTATCTGCCGACGATGCCGAGGGATTATCCTATCTCGGCTTTCTCCCATGCGACGCATCCTAGGAAGATGTCGTGGAAGCTGACTCATGATCTTCACGGGAAGCCTGGGAAGATCTTTCATCTGAAAGGAGCTGACCAGGGGTCGTTTGTCAGTCGCCCCTCTGGCGTTGTGACGCTGTTCTGGGGGCTGTGCCCGGGTAATGTCCCGAGTGAAGATAGCTCGGTGATCCAGCCTGTCCAGTTGCCGACCTTCTGCAACGACTTCATGGGTCGAGGTGGGGTATATCCCAAGAAGAATCCTCGGTGCAACGGGTAGATCGCCCCAACGAACTCCCGATGGAGATGCCTAGTTGATTGGGCCTTGACGCACTTCCGAAGAGAGCTGGAGGACATCGGACTATATGCTGCCGTGAGTGCGACGAGTGTTGGGTTGCCTCCCAATGCTAATTTGTTCTTAGCACTGATGGAGCGGTATATTCTGCTCACCGGGACCTTCGCCACTCCACTGGGGGAGTTGGGATTGGCCCTCCATTAGATGGCAGTTGTCTCGAGACTGCCGATGGGGGATACCCCATATGAAGAGTATGTCCCAACCAACCGGGAGTTGGGAGATTCGGACCCTCGGGTGGCGGAAGTATATCAGGAGTTGATGTGTCAGTACTTCACGTGCACCGCTTTTTATGACGAGCCCTCTGATTTGGCCCATACCACTAGGTGGATGTCTTACCTCTTCTTCCATCGGGCTAGGGCCGCCAAGTCGGAGAAAGCTTCGGGGGTAAGAATGAGCCCGTGAACTGCTTGGGCGTCCTTAGTGCCCAGGTTGTTGAGGCTCTTATGGAAGACGCCAAGGCTCCCGATCAGATTCTCGCTGAGGGGGTAGGAAAATACCCCGAAGGCACCAAGGCCCACAGTTATTTGAGGCGCTGTCGCAGGCCTCTGTCTAAGGAAGCCCAGCTGGCTGGTTTCCTCTCCATATGGCTGCGTCGAGTGGTAGTGCCCGGTATCGCATCCGCGGATCGTATTCACCGGAACATCCTGTGGCCTACAGTGCGTCTGGTGTTTGGGGCAAGACTGGGCCTGCTTCCTGCCATGGTGTGCCGTATTCAGGCTGGCCTGAGGGCCATGACCGATGGGTTGCTCGTCGATGAAGCTCGGCGTGAGAGTTTTCCCAGGGTGGAATTGCCATACCTGTATCTGATAGGATGGTTAATTCTCCATAACCCCCGGGTGATGTCTCCTGGTTCCGGTAGCAGCTCAGGGGGTATATTCCTGCTGAATTACAGGGATTCTTCCTGGAATGTGAACACAGTTTTAGACTGTCGGTTAGTGTTGAACCTCAGCCATGGCTGGAAGATCCTCTGTACTCCCCCTCCGGTGCATCGTAACCAATCCGGGGTGTGGCTTGAGGATTCAGGTGGAGAGAAGACCGTTCTTTCTCCGGAGGCTTTTAATTGGTTGGTCTGTATCAGACCATCCCATCTGCTGTATAGGAGCGAAGACTATTGCTTCTTCGAGCCCTACTTGCCTAGTCGATTTGCCAGGCAGTTCGGGTACGATCAGTTGCACGTGGGTAACGCCGTCACCAGCTTCAGGCCCAGGGGCGGACTCATTGACGGAGCTAGAGGGTGGCGATATTTTATCATGGGTTGCACAGGGGCAATTTTTATCGTGCCGGTCGTTACAACCTCCACGGAGCTGCGCATCCTTCATCTTATACCCAGTTTTATATGGCGATTAACACCTTCCATCGCGATTTCGACAGGCGTGGAAGCTTTAGAGTGCCTTCTGCCAAGCCTGGGGGAAGAGTCGAAGTCCCCTCGGTTTCTTTTGACGAGGGCGAGGAGTCTGGCACTCCGGACGAGCCTCTGGTGTCGTTGCCGAGGTGTGCAGTGCCTGCACCGGCGGGGGCTTTGGTAGTCTCTTCTGGGAAGCGACGGGCTTCTGCTCCGAAGGAGGCTTCCCTTCATAAGAGAAGGAAGGAGACGGTTGCTCGTCCTCTCCGCATTCCTGGTATTGAGGCTCCCGTGAGTGAGCCGGCACCTCCCTACATTAGGGATGAATCTTTGGCTAGAGGTTCCTCGCCTTTTAGAGAGGGACCTTCTACAGTTCCTGCTGGTGGCGCTGGAGAGTCTTCGCTAGAGGCTGTTGTCACTGTGGCTGCTTCAAGTAGTGGAGCGGGATTGCCCACGTGGCCGCTGCAGATGGGAGAATCTTTCCCGAGGTCAGCAGCGGGGGAAGTTGCTTCTGTGTCAGCGAGTGCGCTTAGCGAGACCCCGGCTAACAAATCTCGACCGCGTCTCGGGGAAGGCTTGACCGAGCTTTTGGCGATGTCGGTCGGCCCACCTCCTTCTCCAAGTATGACAGGTCGTATCGCGTCATTAAGGCATGGTTTGGCCACATCGACTGCAGACGTGTCGTATATGCCGTTGGCTCCGGCTCCTAGCGATGACGTGGAGGCGCCTAATTCTGAGGCAGAAGTGTCTTCGGGGGCCAGCTCGCCTGGAGAGGTTTCGTCGTCTCAAGAGGGGGACGAACCTGTTATCGTGACCCCGGCTTTCGCGAGTATGCCGATGACTTCGATCGTTGCCGTCACACCTTTTTTGGCCGTGCCACCCGTCGAGGCGGCGGCGGTGGCTACCTCGTCTGCAATTGTCCCTGGAGAGGGAGTTACTAGCACTGCGGCCACTTCGGGCGTTCAGTCGGGTCTAGTCGCGTTGACCGAGCAGCATACCAGCCTTGTCTATACCGGTTTACAAACGATGATACCGATGGTGTTGGCGAAGAATCTTGACTTCGAGCTCCTAAAGAAGACTTCTCAGCTTTCGATCGAGGTTGTCAGGGGGCTTGGCAATCCTGGAGTAGCTGATGCTCTGGAGGCGGTGGTTAATGGTTTAGAGCAACCCGTTAACGAATATTTGCAGCGGGCTGAGGGCAGCCTTGATGCTGATGTCCAGGCTTGATTCAACCTCATGGCTGAGCGACTCGCTACAAAGCTTGAAAGCCTAGACAACTCTATCTAGAAGCACAAGCTGGAGGTGGATAGGAGAAAAGCTGTTGTGGAAGAAGCTCTTGCTGTTGAGACGCAGTGTCGATCCGAGCATGAAGGAAATACAGCGAGGGTCTCCAAGCTGAGGGAAGAACTTGCTCGGGCAGAGGAGTGGGCTTCCCAGTCGTTGGCAGGTTCAGAGGTAGCGACTGGTCGACTGAGTGAAGCGCGACGGGATCTGGACCGTGCGGAAGCTGCCCGTGCGGGCTGTCTTCGGGCAAGGGCTAATCTGACTCTTACGCATACCCCCGAGACACAGCTGGAGCGGGCTCGCGTCGATGCCTTGGCCCTTAGGAATGAGAGGATGGCTGCACTGGAGCGGCAGATTCGTGATCTGATTACTCCGCCATCTTGATGTATCTCTCCCTATGTAATTTTGCCTCCTTCAGGGAATGAATAAAAGCGACTCTTTTCTGACTGTTGTGGACCCGTTATTTCGGAATGTAAATGACAGTTTTTTTTTTTTAGGTGAGGGGGATATCAGAGGTAGTATGGACCTGATATACTCTCGATAAACCTTTTTAGCAGGATATATCTATTCAGAGGTCGTACGGACATGATAGGATATGACCTAACTAGTTTCTTTTCTTGGAGCAGCTTTGTCAGAATTGAGATTCTCGCTATGTTCCACCTGGGCAGGAGGGAATTAAGCGTAGTATCTTTTCAGGAATTTGCCGTTGATGAGAGCCATTAATAGGTCCCCGTTAGGCTGGGCTATCCTGTAGGCGCCGTTCGAGAATGTTGTCTCGATCACATAAGGGCCTTCCCACTTGGGCTGGAATTTGCCTTTACTTCTGTGAGTTAAAATCATCGGCCTTCTTACTGCTAGAACTAGCTCACCGACCTTGAACACCCTTTCCTTTACTTTATGGTTAAAAGCCCTGAAAATGCGGGCTTGGTAGAGCGCGATGCGCTGTTGAGCTTGGAGGCGTTTCTCGTCTAATCCTTCTAGCTCCTGAAGCCTTAAAAGGTCATTCTTTTCTTGAGTTAGCTCGTTAGCCACGGCTATTCTGAGCGACGGGATCTAGATTTCAATGGGAAGAACTGCTTTGCTCCCGTAGACCAGCGAGAATGGGGTACAACCCGTCGGCGTTCATACCGTCGTGCGGTATGCCCAGAGGCATTCGCCCAGCTTTTCATTCCAGTCTCTCTTGTTTGAAGAGACAAACTTCTTTAAGAGTTTGATAATGGTTTTATTGAAAGCTTCTGCCAGACCATTAGCAGGTGGATAGTACGCCGTGGAGACAACATTGTGTATCCAATTTTTATCGCAAAACTGATGAAACGCTTGGCTGATGAACTGGGGCCCATTGTCGTGAATTATCCTCCGGGGTACCCCGAAGCGATAGATGATGTGATGTTTGATGAAGCTGACCACGTTGGATGCTTTTACCTCAGTGAGAGGGATTGCTTCGGCCCATTTGGAAAAGTAATCGATGATGGCCAGTATGAACTGGTGACCCCTGGAAGAAGACGGGTGAATAGGACCGATGATATCCATTCCCCATGCTTCGAAAGGCCAGGATGCGACCGTAGGATATAGATGTTCCGACGGTTGATGTATGAAGTCCGCATGAACCTGACAGACTCTGCAATGCTTTGCATACTGTATTGTATCTGCGATCATGGTCGGCCAGTAATAGCCCATTCTCCTGATGCGATCCTGTAGCTTAGGCCCGGGTTGATGCACTCCGCATACGCCGTCGTGAGCTTCACGGATAATCTGCTGTGCTTCGGCGCCAGAGAGACACCTCAACAGCAGTCCGTCGTAGGTCCGGCGATACAGGCATTGTGAAGATGCATCGAAGTAAAAGCGTAGCGATCGTCTCTTGACGGATACTGCTTCCTTGGGGTCCTCCGGTAAGATTCCGTATGCCACGAAATCTATGAAAGGACTTGTCCAATCTCTTGTAGGAGGATCGGTGTTTACAGCATAGCTGCGTTCTATGTGATAGCTGTTCTTCACACAGAATAAATCTCTGTTAAGAAGGATTACCGAATCTTGCCTTCTTGTAGGAGTAGCTAAGTCTGCAGCTAGGCTGGCCAGGGCGTCAGCTTTCAGATTCTGAGATCGAGGTACGTGTTCCAGGAAGAGCCCTTTGAACGTCATGGCTATCTCGATTGTCGCCCGGTGATAGGGGATGAGGTCTGGATTACAGACTTCGTATATTCCCCTGACTTGATTGACGATGAGCAGAGAATCACCGAAAGCTTCCAGGGATTCTACCCCCAGTTCTGTAGCAACTTGGAGCCCAATTAGTAGAGCGTTGTATTCCGCCACGTTGTTGGAGCAGGGCTCGCTAAGAGAGTATGCTCGGTAGATGACGAGTTGATCCGGGGTAACTAGGACGACCCCCACTCCTGAAACGATGTTTCCTTTAGGACCGGTTCTGGAGGCGCCATCAAAGAACAGTTGCCATACGTCACTTTTTCTTGCGAAGTTATATTCTGCGACTTCATCAGGGATGTCTTCGTATAGCTTGGATGTCTCCGGGATCGGATGAGCCGCTAGGAAGTCGGCCAGTTCTTGGCCTTTGATGGACTTCTATGGGATGTATACCATATCGTATGGTGTTAGCAGCATCGCCCAAGTTGCGAGTCAGGAGTTGAGGGCACTTGGCTTGCTCATCAGCACTCGGAGAGGGTTGATCCTGGAGATGATATGAATAGTCTGGCCGGTGACATAGTGCCGTATTTTCTGGACAGCGAACATCAGAGCCAAGCATTCCTTCTCCACTGGGTTGTACCGGTGCTCGGCCCCGACCATCATCCTGCTGAGATAGTAGATAGCCTGTTCTTGACCCGTATCATTTTTCTGTGCGAGGAGAGCTCCTAGCAAATGATCTATTGCCCGAACGTACAGCAAGAACGGTTTTCCCATGACGGGAGGCACCAGGACTGGCGGACTGGTTAGGTAGCGTTTGATATCCTCGAACGCTTGCTGACAGGTTTCGTCCCATATGAAGTATACACCTTTCTTTATGAGATAAGAGAAGGGCTGACATCTCCCCGAGAGGTTGGATATGAATCACCGGATATAAGCCAGACGTCCTTGGAACCCCCTGAGTTCCCTCAGATTACGGGGCGGTCGCATTGCCATGATCGCTTGGACTTTGTCCGGGTCTACTTCGATGCCTTTGGTGGTAATGACAAATCCCAGGAATTTGCCGCTGGATACACCCAGAAAGGACTTTGTAGGGTTCATCTTGAGTTGATGCTGGCGCATTAATTCGAATACCGCCCTCAGGTCTCGAATGTGATCGCCTTTGAGGCGACTTTTGACAGCTATGTCGTCTTGAGTGAAGGTGATATTTGGGACCACCTCCATTACGCTCTGGCACTGAGGACATGCCAATGGTTCTTCGTCGGGGGACTTGAGTTGGGTCAAGTACGCCTCTGCCTGCACCAGCGCTTCACTCAGGGCTAGACGAGTGTCAGAGGAGAGCCTGAGTAGCTCAAAGATGGACAACCTGGCTGGCGTATTGGCTAGTTGGGCCAGGATGTCAAATTTGTATGGCTTCTCTAAACCTTTGCTTGGAATGTTTTTTACAGGTTTGTCGAAGCGTATTTCTTTCTACTTTCCCTTTTCCGCCGGAGTAGGTTTCGCAGGGCTGACGTTTGGCACGACGGGACCTTGCTCTGAAGGTTTGGTAGCTGGAACGTCAGCTGGCGCGCCTTCCTGATTTGCTCCGTTGTCGTCGAGGTAGGACCTCCCTGAACGGGTTGCGACAAGTACCTCGTCTTCATCTGATGTAGAAGAAGTTGTGATCATGTGGCATGATCTGTATTTGGGACTCTTCTTGGAGGTAGGCTTGGTTGTCTTGGTCTCCCTCTCGAGCTCTGGCACCAAATCCGGGTGAACCCACATAATCTTGCCCTGCCGGGTAGTTAGGGGCACCAGGTTATGATTTTGACCCCTAGCCGGGGGGAGGTTAACGATGTTCATCATTGTCCGAGATATAGGTGCAACACCATTAGGGACCTTTTGGGGAGGCAGATTGCTAAACTGCAGAGAGACCATGTTGGCCGTGACCGTCTTCTCGGTGCTGTGCAGAGTGATGGCCTTAGCATCAATTAATCCCTGGATCTTCCGTTTTAATACATAGTACGCCTTTGTCGGGTGGTGTACGTATCTGTGGAAGACGCAGTATTTGGGGTCGTCGGTATTGCCAACTTCCTGGGGCCGCCTTAGCTCCGGGAGGGTGATCTTGCTACTTTTGACGAGACACTCAAAGATACTTGGGATATCGTCGTCGTCGAAAGAGTAGACTTCGACGGGCCTAGAAGTCCCGGGTTTTGCTTGCGTGGTTGCCGCAATCTTTGGTCTGGCCGTGTTGATTGCCAGGGCTTCTTTCCCTTTGGGACCACGAGGATGGTCACTGTTGGGAGATGACCTCTTGCCTCTGTCAGAGGCGGAGATCATGATGCCATTGTCGCACGCCTTGCGACTGTTATCTTCAGCGGCTACTGCCGAGATGATGAACGAGGGCCAATCATGGAACTGATATGGTCCTGTGAACACCGAGACCACGGGAAGGAGATTTTTCCTACAAATGTCCACCAATGCAGAGTCTGGAACTCCTGGAGGCATCTGTAAAGTGGCCTGACGAAAGCGTTCGATGAAGATGCGAACGTCCTCCTTTTCCTTCTGTTTGACTTCGATGAGGGAGGACATAGACATGTCCATTCCTCCCTCGTAGAATCATGTGAAGAACAGAGCTTTGAAGTCCTCGAAGGAAGTAATGCAGTTGTCCGCCAAGCTACGGTACCACTGGTAGGCTACTCCTGAGAGACAACCTTTGAACACCCGAGTGAGGAGGGCATCGTTCCCTTGTAGCAACACCGTCATCATACTGAAATAGTTCATGTACTGACTTGGTGATGTTTTTCCCTCGAACAGAGCCATAGTCTGAGGTTTGTATCTCGGAGGGAAAGGGACTTCCTCCCAGACAGCTGGGTAGTGCTGGTTGATTCCCAGTTTCTTGAGCTGATCTTTGTGCTTCAAGGCGTCGAACTGGGCTTTCAACTCTCACACTGCCTGCATCAGATTCTCAGTCGAAAGTGGGGCTACTGAGTGGTGCGGAGTCAGTTGTATTGTAGCTCCAGCGGGAGGTAGAGCATTTTTTAGGTGAGGAAACGGAGGAACCGTTGACTCTTGATCCAGCGTAGGCTCTTGGCTTGGGTTGGGTGGTGGTGAGTCCACCCCCGCGCGTATCTGAGTTGGCGGGATCGACGCTTGAGCCATGGTAGTTGCGTGCTGAGCGAGCATCATCCGGTGCATGTTTTCCATTACGGATTGCATTTGTTTCAGAGACGTCTCCAGTATAGTGATGCATTCCGTGTTCCCTGATGGCGAAGCTTCCTCGCGCTCATCTTCAATGGCGTAAGCTTCCATTTCTCTGGGGGTCATTGAGGGATTAGTATAGGTCGTTATAGAAGTCGACTCCATACTTTCTGCCTCTGATTCGGGAACTTGGCGACCTTCGGCGTCGGAATCAGAAGAAGATGACGCTGGTTGTTGTGACCTTGCACGAGTGTTTTGGAACACCCCGGCTTCAACGTCTCCGAGGGGCTTACTAAACCTCCTTCGGCTCGGAGGTCTAGAAGGATGACGTCTTGAGCTCGACCCTCCTCTAGGTATGTGTGAAACCATGTTTACAGACGCATGCGCGGGTTCTCCTTTCTGGAAAGACAGCGAGTAGCTCAACCGGTCGAAAACCGATCGTTTTGCCTTGGAGCAGCAGCAATTAATCACAACTTTATGAATATTACAATAGTGTTCGCCAGGAGGCGAAATAGACATGTTGGAAGGTCCCCTTTCTTTACGCCTCTTGATTAGATACTCGCGTAGGTCAGGAGGGTTTCTTTCCGCCGTCTGAGTTTGTTTTACGGCGAGGGACCGTGCCTGGCGTAATCTGGAGGTCCGCTTAGTCTGACGTGAGGCTGGAGAGGCCCTCAGTTGGCCATTAGCTTCTCGCGTAATCCGGAGAGTAGGCAGATCATTCTTTTGTTGGCGTAAAGGCCCAGTAGTTGAATATTCACCCGCCTGCTTTCCCTTGCGGAGATCGCAGCGCTCATTTGGTTCACCGTAAAGGTCAGATGTCGTAGAGCGCGATCTGTACTTCTGATTTAGTGTTGAGGCACCATCAGAGGTTTTGTCTGTACCGCGCGTAGCGGGAGACTGATTCCTGCGCGTAGAGCGCAGTGGATACTTCTGGGTTAGCGCTGAGGCTTTTCCAGAAGCTTTGTCTGTACCGCGCGTAGCGGGAGACTGATTTTTGCGCGTAGAGCGCAGTGGATACTCCTGGGTTAGCGCTGAGGCTTTGCCAGAAGCTTTGTCTGTACCGCGCGTAGCGGGAGACTGATTTCTGCGCGTATAGCGCAGAGGATACTCCTGGGTTAGCGCTGAGGCTTTGCCAGAAGTTTTGTCTGTACCGTGCGTAGCGGGAGACTGAATTTTACGTGCGGGGCACGGAGGGAGCGATGCTACCACCTCATTGGTCGGAGAGATCGGAGAGATCGGAGAGTCCATAGGAACGGCGGAGGATGTCTTGGGCATCCACACTTTGCGTAGCTTCCTGCTGTCTTGGACGGAAAGAGAGTGAGAGCTACCCCCAGTCCGAAGCATGTCTTCGTAGGCAGACTGGTCGAACTGAACGACCAGTGTCTTCTTCACGGTTCCTACATATACCGCATCGTGTTGAGCAATTACTTCCTCGTCAGAAGAGAAAGACGTCCCCAGCAGAGTCGCCATCTTGTTTGTGGTATTAAACGAAAGAATGAAAGTGTATTTCAATGACGGGGTTTATAAGAGACCCGCGCCCTTTTGTTTACAAACAAACTTGTACAATGTAATCCTATACGAGGATGTGGGAGTATAATTTATTTAATCTGGGTATAAATTGCTATAGGTGTCTGATCTGCGGTCGATCACTTTAGCCCTTGGACTACACGATGTTGAAGAAGTGCCGTGGAAGACAGGATGCAGCCTCGGAGGTTGCAGAAAAGGGTGGATGCACGATGCCCTGGTCGCCTGATCCCTATCCTTTGCCTGAGCTCCGGGTTCCTCTCTCTCTCTCTCTCTCTCAATCTCTTCTCTCCTTGCTCGATCTTCAATTGTTCGACCTCTTCTCTGAGTCTTCATTGTTCGATCTTTCCATTTTTTGACCTTTTTCCCCATTGATAGGGGTCTCTAATTATAGAGTTTTGGTGACAGTGACCACTCCGTCGGTGTAACAACCGAGGAGTGGACAGTACAGCACCCATTTACACAACGGTTTAAAATAACCAGTGCCTGCGTGTAAATGACCTTTTGAGTGAGCATGTGACGCGTGTCCAACTAAGGGGACAAAATGCGTATATCTGCTACGAAGATCACGTCGTAGAAGCCACGCAGGTAGGTATCCCTTGTGTAGCAGAGGTTGGCGTAAAAGCCAAGTGACTGTCACCTTGGCGTAGAAGCCGAAATAGGCATAGAAGCCGAACAGGCGTAGAAGCCGAATAGGCATGGAAGCCGAACAGACCTAGAAGCCGAATGGGCATAGAAGTCGAACAGGCATAGAAGCCGAATGGTCGTAGAGACTGAGAGGGCGTTGGAAGCCGAGGGAGCACTGATCCTGTGTAACCTCCGATTTTTAAATTTTCGAAATAATTAGATTTTTATTTTTTATATCAAGATTATAGCATATTTTCTCCTTGAAATTGTAGTATTAGATTTTGAGCAATGTTTGATTTTTGTAGGTGATTTGAAATCTTTTATAAAATTTATTTTTCCTAAATGTCGATTTTATTATAAATAAATAGATAAATAATATGTATATAGCTTCGAATATTTATTGGTTTGAAATTATGAAATTATTTGTTAATAAAAATTATTGAAGGACTAGTTGTTCATAATAAAATTTTCATATCCATTTTTGGAATAGTAAATACATGAATTTCATATTCTCTAGGGTTTTCAAATAGGGGTTTAATTAGTAGTTAAATTGGAAATCAGCTAGCTTTCCTAAAAACATTTTCTGAAATTATAATCTTTTTTTTTAAATTTTACAAGTTGCCATTTCCCATTAACTAGCCTACACACCCTCATTTTTTCCACATGAAAACTCGTTTATTTATTATCTGGGCCATTCATTATTTGGGCCAACCCTCACCCTTCATCCCACACCCTCTCTCCCTATTTAAGTCCCTCATCACCATTCCCAAGAAACCCTAATCTCCAATTTATTAGCTAGCCCCCACAATTTCCACAAGCCAACAACCACCACCATTTTGTGTGCTCGTGTCCGCGTGTCCAGCATCACCGTGTCAGCCGTGTTGGCCTCGGGTCCGACCCCGGGTGTCCCACCGTATCCATTCATTTCCTGTGTCCAGATTTACAACATTACAATCTGATTTTCATGTCTGACACACCCGGACACGTCTGCCCCCATACCACAGTACATCAAACCCATCGTGTCCAGCCCCGGACACGTTCCAAACCGACACATCCACAGCAGACCCTAACCCTAACCTAGCTTCGGTGACTGTGGCTCCTCCTCGTCGTCGTCGAGCTCGCCGGTGGATGCGAGACCGCTTCCTCGAACCACCGCCACCTCGGACCTCCTCACCGCGTCGAGCCGTGGCCGCCTCAGATCCGTCGAACCCAGATCCGCCGACCGCCTCCTCGATCAGGTCCGCCGCCGCCTCGAGTCGAGCCCCGCCGCCACAGCAGACCCGAGCCGAGTTTCGCCGTCGATTTGGTTGTCGAAGCCGACGAGCGCTCCTCCCAGTTCAGCCTCGAAGTAGTGGACTGCCCTGCCCGGCCTGATTTCGGCGGACTTCCCCCGCGCCGACGTCGGGAAACCCCTCCCCCAAACGTGAGCCCTCGTTTCTCTCCCCTTCTTCGGTTCTGTGAATTATTGGAGCAGTGAATGTGATTAGTAAAATTTCTAAGTAGTTTTAGTAAATAATGGTTAAGTTAATGTAAAGTATATTAATTAGTTAATTAAATTATAATTAGTTTAGATAATTAATCAAGTTAGTTAATTTATATTAGTTTAGTTAAGTTATAATTAGATTAGTTTAGTTAAGTAGTAATTAATTCTTAATCAGTAAATTATTTATAATCAGTTAATTAATTTATTAATCAGTTAATTAAGTTTAATCAGCATTAATTTATTAATCAATAGTTATTTGTAATCAATTAGTTAATTTCTAATTAGTTTAGTAAATAAAATATAATTAGTTTTATTGTTTTAATGTACGAATTTAGTTAATTATTATGTGTGAAAATTTAGTTATGTATATATAAGGATTTTCGATTATGTAAGATATAATAATTTTGGGGTTTTATAATTAATTAAAAATTTTAGTTTCAATAATAAAATTGGTTCAAAAATTGGTTATTTGGATTGGTAACTGAAATTTCTTGGGATATATAAATATATTGGCTTTTACGTAAATTTTAGATTTTTATAAATAAACTTTTACTTGTAATTACTGTTCAAAAATAATTTCGAAATAATTTTCATTAAATTAAGGTGTTACCTTAATAACAAACAACGACCCTTCCTCTTATTAGCCTGGAATCCTTATCTCGGTTTTCGTGCCGAACTCCGATCATGGACTTCTTTATATAGTTTCTAGCTATTTGGACTGCTCCGGACCCATTGGAACTAACTATTAATTCATCTGGGATCACCTTGAGAAGTGTGGCATTATGTACATTCTCTGATTAGTTTAATATGTATAAAATATATTTGATTGATATATATATATATACAAATATATATTTTGGTATAAAAGTATATTATATACATCTATTAGTGTATATACATAAATACGTATTTTGTACAATTACTAAGAGACTTATATATATATATTATGTACGTTTTATTGGTATATACTCTGAGTGTAAATGTGTATTATATACGTATCCCTAATAGATGACCCTAGTTGACTAGTGCCATACCTGGCAGAGCCCCTGAGTTCATGTAATTGTGATGTGTTAGTGTAGCATCTGATGCAAATATGGTTTTGCTTGTGTTATGTTTATAGGACTGTTGGTTTACCCAGGGGATACTCTGGAACAGGACATCAATAATTACCAGCTAAGGACCTAAGGCGAGTACATTCTCTGATTAGTTTCTAATTTATGATATCTTCTATGTTCACTGTATCTAGTGTAAATATCCATGTTCTTGACACATTGGTTACACGGATTGGTATACACGAATCTCGTCATGAGATATTATTCCTTATTCATGGTGTAGCTTGTACAAGACTTGTTTTCCTTGTTATCTTGTGCATGTACAGACACTGATTCCCGGGAAGATTTGCTACCTTCCTAGGGAATCTAGTGCCATAGCGTACCATGATTGGATCTACTATACCAGTCGGGGTGGGGAGTATTTTAGTGTAGATATGTGATCATACCCAACTTTTCATGCATCATAGCTCATCCCACATCTCACGTCGGGTGCGGCCTGACCCTCTCCATGCTTCATAGCTGTTACGTGTGATTAGCCTGACCTATACATGCATCATAGCTAACCAACGGTTAGCCTGACCTTCGTGAATCATAGCTAATCACATGTAACCAGCCTGATCAAGTTCCCAAGTCGATCACATGTTAAAGCTAGTACTCACACACTTAGTCATAGGTTTCTTGCTCATGGACATATTGTTTCTTTTCCTGCAGTTACTTACAGTATTTTCCAGTATTTCTTTCATTGTACATTTCTCGTACCTATACATGCATCTGGTATATTTCCATCTAGAACTGCTACATAGTTTATGTCATTTATATAGAACTGCTATTTAGAGATGTACTTTGCTCCTTCCTGACTGAAAAATATTTTTCCAGACTGTGACCTTAGTGGACTTGTTTCTGACACTTGGGGATTGGTTGTTACTGATTGCAGGTATGATTATTTTGTCATTAGACTTGTGTTGGATTCTTTTGTTTTCTTCAAATTCTTATTGTGCTGTAGTTGTGATTGAGTATGTTGTTCATTTTATAGTGGTATCCGTGTCTCCTTATGGAGTTGGATACTAGTGTGAGATTATTTTAGATAGTACTTGACCTAGACAGCGTTCTACCGCCGATGCTGCGGCGTAGGCTGGACGTACCCACGCTCTCGTGCCCTTATACCGGGTGCGGGTCGTGACACGTTTTTAGTGGTGGCCCATGCAGGTCAAACTTCGCTAGTTGTGCGATGTCGTAGTAGTGCGACGTCATAGTTGTACTACTGCGTACCTGCTATAGAATATAGGACATAGGATACTAGGATGAGAGAGGATACTCAATCACAAATTCTTGAGAGATTCCTGGGACGACCCCTTGAGAATCTTATTATAATTTACAATTTAAATCTTTCCTTATTTCCGTCCACTTTCGCTTGTTGTTATTGAACTTGATCCTTATTGATCAGTTATTAAATTAAAATCTTGGTATCATTGTTGAGTTTGATTCTTGTTGACCAGTTGTTAACTTTAATTCCTGGTATCGTTGTTGAGTTGATTTCATATTGAGATGAATTTTACGGACTAGAATTTATGGTATCATCTGATGACATATATTGATGAGGACAGTGAGAAAGGTAAAACGTCTACTTTGGTTATGGGACCTAGAGTTTATCGCAGCCATATTAGCTATCGTGACGAGAACGTAGGAACCTAACTTGGATGTACATACTTTAGTTATGAGATTTAGAGTTTCTCGCAGCCATACCGATTGGCGTGGCGAGGATTCTAGATGACATGATTATAGGGTTGCATACCTTAGTTACGGAACCTGTCGTTTATCGCATATATGCTTACTGGCGTGGCGAGGATTCTGTGTGTCATGATTTCTGACAGACGTGTATGATTATCAGGTTGTATCTTAAATTGGTTCTTAAAGTATCATCTCAAGACTTATCTATTTATGTTATTCCAGGACTTTGTTCCATCGCTTCTTCTCTTTACTAGCAGTAAAGATACCTTCCGCCCTTGATCCAGTTCCTTTTTGAGCTTATTTTCTTTGAGGATTCCTTGTTAGTATGATAATTAGTGACTTGCAATTTTGTTGTGTCTTGTATTAGTTTGACCGAGTGTGACTTGTGAGTTTGTAAGTGTTTCTTATGTTGGACATGGGAGCATTAGGCATTAATCTAGAGATACCCATAGTATAGTACCTTGTAGCAGTAGTTCTATGATAGGTGTTATTATAATTAGTATTGGTATTATATAAAGAGGAGTAAGAGTATCAGTGATAGTTCTCAGAGTTAGTATCAGAGCCAACATACTCACCCTGGATAATCACGATTATGCAATTGGATGATCTACGTGAACAATTAAGTATCCAGGAATTATGTTAAGGATTTATGGAGCATGATGTTCAATTTGATGATTGATATCGGGTGTGTTAAAGGTAAAGAATTGTATATACATAAAAGAGTTAATGGGCTGTCATGAGAAGAGAAATATCAGAATTGGTAATGAAGATGGTGAAGCGTATCACAGATCAGTTTAACAGACTGAAAAAGTTAAAGGAGAATACCTATACATCAATCGAGATAAAGAACCATACACATGCCCATGAGAGTAAAGAAACATGAGTATTATAGAAGGAACAGGTAAACATGAGTTCTATGAGCTTGATGAGATGATCCATTAATAAAGCTAGTGATATAATACCAAGAGTGCTAATGGTTCTATTTCGAGAGTTAGTCGAGAATGACGCTCAAAACAGTAAGCACTCTGCGTGATGATACTCGGATGATATACCAGTTAATATAGATTGAAAATCATGGAAGAAAATACATGTGATGATAACTTTGATCATTGGAGGTAATAGTACAAGTGATTCAGGCAGTACAATTTTAGTACACAATTATAGACACTAGATGCATTGAGTGCACCTTGAGTATCAGAGACCGTGAGCACTGATATGTACCTTTGTGGAGTTATAAATCGAAAGGGGGAAATAAAATGTTTATTTTAGAATAATTGAGGAGTTGAGATTATGTCATTAAATTTTTGAGGATTTCAAATATGAATTCAATAAACATGGTTAAGGCTACAAAGATTTTAGGAGTGATTAAATTTTATTTTCGATATTGAGTATCTGATTTTGAGGAAGTATATACAATTTATTTTAAGTTGATCGAGAAGTTAAACCTTGACGATTATTTTGAGGATTAATTTTATGGTAGATGAGAGATATGAATATTAATATATGAGTAGATGATATACATGTGTAAGGATCTGATGATTTGAGCATGATTGAGATGGCACCGCAGACTGACTTGGGTGTCCATCTAAAGTTGTATTGGAAAGAGCAGTATTTAGTATGGTGTTGCACTTGACGTATATTGAGTGATAAGGACGACTAGTATGAACAATTATAGTAGGAACGGGAACCGACAGAGAGTAGGGTACTAAAGAGATAGAGGTATCAAACCTTGGATGCATTATTAAACCATGGATATATTAAAGATTCTTGGTATCAGATTTAGGTATCAATAGGCAGGTGTATGCAATGAGGATGTAATCATGGATGTCGTGTGGACTAATGATTAGTTGATATGGGTACCAGTGTACAGGGATAGGAATTAGTTAGTGAATGTGCTAGAGTTAAGTGTTTGTTAGAGATAGGAGATACCGTAAGTAATATGTTAGCAGGTTCTTTTTTTCCCTCATAATGTTCTTTTTTCGCCTTTCGATTGATTGATTTTCCTAGTACTGTAGTTGTATGCATGATTCCTTGTTAGAATAAAACTAGTAGTACACCTTAACAGAGACTGAAATACCATGACAAGATACATGACCTATTTTTTCTTAAATTGCATGGCTGTAGGTAGAGTTTTCTTAAATCATGATCATTAGGGTTTTGACCATAGCAAAGATCTGTGACGAGGTTATGACTGGCAAAAAGAGACAAGAGGATTAAATTGTGGATGAGCATTAATTTAAATAAAGAATTTAGGGGTTGTTATAACGGAGTTGATGGATCATTAATTTTATGAAATCGAGGTATGATTGAAATTCGAGGACAGACATTAACTTAAATAGAGAATTAAGAAATTCACAGGGCAAAATTGAGGATTTATTAATTTTAGGAAGGTCTCGATATGATGGAAGTGATTATTAAAATTTGAGAAAATTTGAGAGATTATCATTTTTCTATTTGATTGCAAGATAGAAATTTATAGTTTATATTATGAATGTTGCATTGAAGATTCTGAAAGTATCGCATCGTTGAGTATTTGAGGGAAAAAAAAATATCGTTAATGGAATAGTGTCGAATTCAATTCTCGGGATGAGGATTTAGATTTGAATAAGCATCAACTGAAATTGAGTTAGAGGAGTAAGATGATTGATGGATTAGTGTTTAAAATTTAAATTTTGGGATACCGATTTTTTGTTTTTATAAATATGCATTGATTGGATTCCAATTGGAGGATTGGATATTAAATCCTTGAGTATTTAGATGCGAATTTAAATTTTGGAGGAGATTCTGATAAAAATTTGAATTTGATTTTAAACCTTGAAGATTTTCCGGAATATGATGTTATAAAATTTTTGAAAGGTTGTGAAATAACATTATGAAATTACTTCATGATTATTGGTTTAAAATTTAAATTTTGATAGAAATAATATGATGAGTAAAAGCAATTATTGAGAATCCTAAATTTCGAGGACGAAATTTTTCTAAGGTGGGTAGACTTGTAACCTCCGATTTTCAAATTTCCGAAATAATTAGATTTTTAATTTTTATATCAAGATTATAGCATATTTTCTCCTTGAAATTGTAGTATTAGATTTTGAGCAATGTTTGATTTTTGTAGGTGATTTGAAATCTTTTATAAAATTCATTTTTCCTAAATGTCAATTTTATTATAAATAAATAGATAAATAATATGTATATAGCTTCGAATATTTATTGGTTTGAAATTATGAAATTATTTGTTAATAAAAATTATTGAAGGACTAGTTGTTCATAATAAAATTTTCATATCCATTTTTGGAATAGTAAATACCTGAATTTCATATTCTCTAGGGTTTTCAAATAGGGGTTTAATTAGTAGTTAAATTAGAAATCAGCTAGCTTTCCTAAAAACATTTTCTGAAATTATAATCTTTTTTTTTTAAAATTTTACAAGTTGCCATTTCCCATTAACTAGCCTACACACCCTCATTTTTCCCACATGAAAACTCGTTTATTTATTATCTGGGCCATTCATTATTTGGACCAACCCTCACCCTTCATCCCACACCCTCTCTCCCTATTTAAGTCCCTCATCACCATTCCCAAGAAACCCTAATCTCCAATTTATTAGCTAGCCCCCACAATTTCCACAAGCCAACAACCACCACCATTTTGTGTGCTCGTGTCCGTGTGTCCAGCATCACCGTGTCAGCCGTGTTGGCCTCGGGTCCGACCCCGGGTGTCCCACCGTATCCATTCATTTCCTGTGTCCAGATTTACAATATTACAATCTGATTTTCGTGTCCGACACACCCGGACACGTCCGCCCCCACACCACAGTACATCAAACCCATCGTGTCCAGCCCCGGACACGTTCCAAACCGACACATCCACAGCAGACCCTAACCCTAACCTAGCTCCGGTGACTGTGGCTCCTCGTCGTCGTCGTCGAGCTCGCCGGTGGATGCGAGACCGCTTCCTCGAACCACCGCCGCCTCGGACCTCCTCACCGCGTCGAGCCGTGGCCGCCTCAGATCCGTCGAACCCAGATCCGCCGACCGCCTCCTCGATCAGGTCCGCCGCCGCCTCGAGTCGAGCCCCGCCGCCACAGCAGACCCGAGCCGAGTTTCGCCGCCGATTTGGTTGTCGAAGCCGACGAGCGCTCCTCCCAGTTCAGCCTCGAAGTCGTGGACTGCCCTGCCCGGCCTGATTTCGGCGGACTTCCCCCGCGCCGACGCCGGGAAACCCCTCCCCCAAACGTGAGCCCTCGTTTCTCTTCCCTTCTTCGGTTCTGTGAATTATTAGAGTAGTGAATGTGATTAGTAAAATTTCTAAGTAGTTTTAGTAAATAATGGTTAAGTTAATGTAAAGTATATTAATTAGTTAATTAAATTATAATTAGTTTAGATAATTAATCAAGTTAGTTAATTTATATTAGTTTAGTTAAGTTATAATTAGATTAGTTTAGTTAAGTAGTAATTAATTCTTAATCAGTAAATTATTTATAATCAGTTAATTAATTTATTAATCAGTTAATTAAGTTATTAATCAGCATTAATTTATTAATCAATAGTTATTTGTAATCAATTAGTTAATTTCTAATTAGTTTAGTAAATAAAATATAATTAGTTTTATTGTTTTAATGTACGAATTTAGTTAATTATTATGTGTGTAAATTTAGTTATGTATATATAAGGATTTTCGATTATGTAAGATATAATAATTTTGGGATTTTATAATTAATTAAAAAATTTAGTTTCTATAATAAAATTGGTTCAAAAATTGGTTATTTGGATTGGTAACTGAAATTTCTAGGGATATATAAATATATTGGCTTTTACGTAAATTTTAGATTTTTATAAATAAACTTTTACTGGTAATTACTGTTCAAAAATAATTTCGAAATGATTTTCATTAAATTAAGGTGTTACCTTAATAACAAACAACAACCCTTCCTCTTATTAGCCTGGAATCCTTATCTCGGTTTTCGTGCCGAACTCCGATCATGGACTTCTTTATATAGTTTCTAGCTATTTGGACTGCTCCGGACCCATTGGAACTAACTATTAATTCATCTGGGATCACCTTGAGAAGTGTGGCATTATGTACATTCTCGGATTAGTTTAATATGTATAAAATATATTTGATTGATATATATATATATACAAATATGTATTTTGGTATAAAAGTATATTATATACATCTATTAGTGTATATACACAAATATATATTTTGTACAATTACTAAGAGACTTATATATATATATATTATGTACGTTTTATTGGTATATACTCTGAGTGTAAATGTGTATTATATACGTATCCCTAATAGATGACCCTAGTTGACTAGTGTCATTCCTGGCAGAGCCCCTGAGTTCATGTAATTGTGATGTGTTAGTGTAGCATCTGATGCAAATGTGGTTTTGCTTGTGTTATGTTTATAGGACTGTTGGTTTACCCAGGGGATACTCTGGAACAGGACATCAATAATTACCAGCTAAGGACCCAAGGCGAGTACATTCTCTGATTAGTTTCTAATTTATGATATCTCCTATGTTCACTGTATCTAGTGTAAATATCCATGTTCTTGACACATTGGTTACACGGATTGGTATACACGGATCTCGTCATGAGATATTATTCCTTATTCATGGTGTAGCTTGTACAAGACTTGTTTTCCTTGTTATCTTGTGCATGTACAGACACTGATTCCCAAGAAGATTTGCTACCTTCCTAGGGAATCTAGTGCCATAGCGTACCATGATTGGATCTACTATACCAGTCGGGGTGGGGAGTATTTTAGTGTAGATATGTGATCATACCCAACTTTTCATGCATCATAGCTCATCCCACATCTCACGTCGGGTGCGACCTGACCCTCTCCATGCTTCATAGCTGTTACGTGTGATTAGCCTGACCTATACATGCATCATAGCTAACCAACGGTTAGCCTGACCTTCGTGAATCATAGCTAATCACATGTAACCAGCCTGATCAAGTTCCCAAGCCGATCACATGTTAAAGCTAGTACTCACACACTTAGTCATAGGTTTCTTGCTCATGGATATATTGTTTCTTTTCCTGCAGTTACTTACAGTATTTTCCAGTATTTCTTTTATTGTACATTTCTCGTACCTATACATGCATCTGGTATATTTCCATCTAGAACTGCTACATAGTTTATGTCATTTATATAGAACTGCTATTTAGAGATGTACTTTGCTCCTTCCTGACTGGAAAATATTTTTCCAGACTGTGACCTTAGTGGACTTGTTTCTGACACTTGGGGATTGGTTGTTACTGATTGCAGGTATGATTATTTTGTCATTAGACTTGTGTTGGATTCTTTTGTTTTCTTCAAATTCTTATCGTGCTGTAGTTGTGATTGAGTATGTTGTTCATTTTATAGTGGTATCCGTGTCTCCTTATGGAGTTGGATACTAGTGTGAGATTATTTTAGATAGTACTTGACCTAGACAGCGTTCTACCGCCGATGCTGCGGCGTAGGCTGGACGTACCCACGCTCTCGTGCCCTTATACCGGGTGCGGGTCGTGACATCCTGAGCGGGCGTAGAAGCTACTGCGTACCGTGCCGAAGTGCTGATGTTGACGTCTTAGCCCGAATTACGGCTTTCGAAGATGTAATCAAATCTTCTACAGAGATTTGTTATCATCTTGTGCATTAAATGCGGAGACGTATTTTGAAGGTCTGTAGCCCTTCTGTGCATCCGTCGCAGAGACGTGCCTTGAGGGAAACTGTCACTGCTCTGTGTAATTAGACGTAGAGACGTGCCTCGAGCCCCGTACGAAGTGTAGCTTTTGATGTGGCAGCGGTTTGCCTTACTGTGGAGCGCAAAACAGCTCATGTTTGCCTGTGTAAAGCAAGACAGCGTATTCTTTTGTACGCGAAAGAGCGGTTTACGCTGGGGGGACTTTGGTAAATGACGGTTTGGTGATATTTTAACCAAATCCTCTGCATTAAATGCAGAGATTCGCCATCATACTGTGGGGTATGTCCCGAGGGGTCTGCCATCGTTTCCAGCCGTCGTCTGGGTAGCCGTGCAGCACTTTTTTGTGAGGAGTCAGAGGCCAGGTTCACCGCGTGACTTGACAGGTTCATTTCGGGGAAGATGAAGCGTTCCTCGTACGCTTTAACGATGCTTTGAGAGCGGCTGGATTTTACGCCATGGAGGCGATGAAGAACCCTGGTTTACGTTGGATGGCTCCGAAGGCCTCTGCTTACGCTGCTCTGTATCAAGATGCTGCATAGATCGTTCCAGCGTATTTTTCATGCTTCTACAGCGGTAAGCCTGGCAGCTCTTCGGGAAATACATCCTCAAATTCTGCAACTATTGGTGGGGGTGCAATCTCTATAGCCATGCAAGTTTCTGCTATTTGTCCTACTCCTTGTTCGACGGTCCCTCGCATGTACTCGAACTCCGATTGATCTGGTGGTCTAAAAGTGATGCTACCTTTTTGGCAGTTTAGTACAGCGTTATACTGGCTTAACTAGTCCATGCCTAACACAACATCAAAGTACGGCATAGGCAATACCAAGAATCACGCTCTCATCTCTCTACCACATACAACTACCGAGCACATTCTGATAGTGCTGGTAACTGGCACGATACCTCCTCCGGTAAGAATCTTCCAACTCCTAGGTAAGGGGGAAGTCGCTACTCTATTCATTGCTACGAATCTACTAGATATAAATGACAATGTGGCTCCAGAATCAAATAATGTAGTTGCAGGTAACGATGCAACTAAGATGGTACCTGTGATAGCTTCCCCTTCTGTTTTTTCCTCAGTAGCTGCTAAAGCGAAGGCTTGTCCCTGCCTTTGTCCTCCTGTCTGCTGTCGGTTCCGGTTGAACTGTACTTCCTGTAGGGCCAAGGGTGGTCCCCTCTGAAATCCTCCTGGTGCTGGTGGTCGCTGACCACCTGGTGGGGGTAGTGTCCTCGGGGCTGGTACTGCTGGCCTCGGTCCTGTCTGTAGTGCTTCCTCTCTGCGCTGCGGGCAATCTCGGACAAGGTGCTGACTAGACCGTCATATCATGCATAATCCCAACTTCTTCCGACAATCTTTAACGACGTGTCCCTTCTTGCCATAGTGGTGACAAATCGGAAGCTCCTGCTGTGGGTATGGCACTGCTCTCTACTGCGTCTGTGCTCCGGGACAACGAAGCGGTCCTCCTGCTCTGGGCTATGCTCTGGCTGATATAATCGTGCTGGGATGTCTAGCTCCTCTGACGATGGCCTCCTGGATCCTTGCCTCTGTAAGAACCTCTTCATAAGAAATCCTCGCCTGTGTAGTGGTATACCTCTGTAGCTCGAAATTGAGGCCGTGATGAAATCTCTAGGCTTTCTCGAGATCATTGGGTATCAGGACGGCACCAAATCTGCTAAGGGGGCTAAACTTTGCATCATAGGCGTCAATAGTCATATTTCCCTGCTCTAGATATAGGAACTGGGAGTACAGGGCATTTCTGAATGTAGTTGGGAAATACTTCGCATTAAAGTATTCTAGGAACTGTTCCCACGTCTGGTTCTTTCCTACACTGCGCTCAATGGAATTCCACCAGTGATGGGCATTGCCTTTTAGTTGGGCCCTCACTGCGGTCATCCAAAGATCTGGGCGCAGTTATGAAGCCTCTAGTAACATCTCCGTGTTGGTGTCACGCCCCGGTCCCAAAAATACGTAGGACTAGGACACGTAGGCATGCCAGCTGCATGGATATGGCAACTCTAATATATGGAAACCAAATCCATACGTACGCTGTAATATGAATATCAAATCCACAAGTGGTATAAAATGTAATACAAGTCACAGGGTAAAATCTAAATCTCATCCACCAAAATCATATAGAAATAAATAACCAGTATCTATGAAACTAGATCTCAATAAGAAGTATCTAAGGATGATGGTTGGATGGAAACAAATCCACTACCAACTCGAATATAAGAGCAAATACAATATGAGTACAACACAATAAACACAATATAAGAATACCAGCCATCAATCACGGACTCAAAGAGAAGACATCCTCGGATCATATGTCACCATCCAAATCTGCGCTCCTGTAAATACTCAAGAACAGATACACCTGGCAGAGGACCAGGTCCTCAGAGGGACGTAACAAGATACAAAAAATACGAGCCAATTTGAATACAGTAAACATGCATTTAATTTGAAAATAAATAAGTACGCTGTACAAGACAATCTATATGAATGCAAATGACGACAACTTTTTGACGTATGGGCAAGGGTGGCTACTCGATCTACCTCACAACTCACACACACGTCAATGGACATCAGAAATTGACATACCACGGGGGTAGCGACCAGCGAGACTCCAGAAATCGACATACCGCGGGGGTAGCGACCAGCGCGACACACCCCCGTAGTGCGAACTATAAACTACGGTTTACCAGAGTGGTTAAAAAGCCCATACGCCTAATGATTGTCCTCTATGATACTAAGTGCCATGTGTGTGTCAACATATCTAATACATAGTAATGACTGAAAGAAAACTACACATGCAAGAATAAATAGAAATGCAATAAATATACAGAAATTTACTAAGCATGCAAAATACTGTAAGCAATTTGGCAAGGTATCTTGCCTGGTAAGAAAGCTGCAAGGTGTACTGTCCAGAAGTCCAACACACAAGATCAAAAGCTATGGCCGCAGAACAAATATCTTTGGATGCTGAAATAAATATCACCAACGTTCCCAGAATAAGCAAAATAGCTAAAAAGCACTTCCCTTTCGTCCAATTTGGACACAGGGGCAAAATGGTAATTTCGGGTAAAAGTGGGATCCACCTATGGCCCACTTTGTACCGAAAAATGTGCCGAGGGTAACAGTCTCTAAATGGGATAAACTATAGGTCAAACAACTCTAAATGTCAATACGAACCCAACGGTATGTCCAAATGTGGATTCCGATGGGCCGAACACAATTTTGTCCAAAAGGTCAACTATAGGGTCCGCCAATTGGCGACTTGGTCAACCGTCTCAGAATTGCGTGAAAATTGGGTCACAAGACCAGTGTGTTACCACGAGTCCAGTGGCGCATGTTTTGTCACAATCTGACAAGCGTGCACAAAATACGTACGAGTTCCACAAGAGTTGCGACATGGGATGTGACCGCGGATACGGCCTGATTCCGGCACGCACACGCGTCCGAATCAGTTCTCACAAATTTTTATGTGTCCGGTTACGCTGCATGCACTGTTTGGTACACTATGGTACACCGCGGGGCGGTCCCGTTTGGCGGGGCGCGCTCCGTTTTCCAACTTTTGGAAATTTGGAAAAAGTGGGTTCGCGGGGTTTTGTGACGAATTTAATTTTATCCACAGCAGCTAATAATTTAGGGTTATTTAACAAAAAATAAACTAGGTCAAGTGGTCTACACATATCAAAAAGAATCACCGAATTCGGATCTCTGTGGTGGGAGATACGAACTCGGCAACATGGGTGATCACCGCAGTTTTCAGCGATCTCAGAATTGGGTCTGTTTGTGCCAACTTGGGCGCTATTTTTGCCTATGGGTATATGTTGTTCGAGGGCTGCTATCATACTGATATGGGAGAGGGTTAAGGGGTGAGCATACCGGTGAAGACGGAACGGCGTTTGGTTGAGCGAGTCGACGGAAAACAACTCCGGTGCGAAGGTACCTCGAGTGGGAATCTGCAGTGCGCGGGGTCGCGGTCGTCGAAATTTGTTTGGACGGCCTGGCGGGGTTCTCCGGCTGCGGTGGTGGCACTCTCTTGGTCTAGATGGGAAGAGGAAGAGATTTGATGATTTAGGGTTAGGGTTTTAGTTAAAAGATGAGATATAAATAAGAGGGAGAGAGAGAGATGTGAATATATATATATATATATATATATATATATATTAGGTGAGAGGCGCGGGGGGGGGGGGGTCCACTTTGCTGCTGTTGCTCTTGCTTTCTAAGGGTTCTGCTAGCAAATTCCAATGAATTTGCTAATGGAATAGGTGGTTGGTTGAAGTAGTAATAATAGTAATAATAGTTAAAGTATTAAATAGTTTATTAGTATTAGTTATTATTAGAATTTTTTTTCTTTTCTTTTCTTTCCTTTTCTAAATTCTTATAAAATATATATGCATATATATATTTATATATACGTATATACTGACAGGAAAAATCTAGAATTACACTAATACATAACATTAAGCTAGCAACTGCTCAAGGGATCTCCTATATGGAATAAATTCTAAAAAATTCCTAATGGTCCCATAAATCCTCTAAGTGCCCGAACACCTAAAATAAAAATTATTAAAAATCTATTTCTCCTATTTAGCCACTAATTACTACAATTAAATTATTAATTAATAAAAAAAATACAATTTTTTTTAGAAATAGGGGTTTTACTTTCTACCCAACTTATAAAAATTTTGTCCTCGAAATTAAAATTAAGCCACGATAGAATGCAAGGATGGTATAAGATTTGTATTGTTTAAAATGCAAGGCTAAGTTTAAAGGAGTGGGCGATGTTGCGCGTTGCACATCCCGAAAAATTATAGGAAAATCCACATGAGCGAAAAATAGGTTTCTTCATGTGTCATATCCAATGGTGTGTACACCTAATGCTCTTTTGCATAAAAGCGCCCAACAATTGGAAAGTTGCACAAAGATCAGAACGGATGGTGGGCACGTCTAGGATAAGAGTGTGAAATTTGTAGGAAAGCAGTGGCTAGTGTAGTGTTCCAATTATCGGAGCACGATATGGTGCGCTAGGTGATATAATTATTGCAAAATTTAATAAAATACCAGGTTCCATCTCTAACTGGAATCAATCTAGCCTTAGTCTCACTATCTCAGCCAAGTAGGTCTAGTTTTGGGTGAGGGGTTCACAATCTACCGAACTTAAAAGTTATCCATCTATCACCTAAGGCTATACATCTAGGAAGACTATTCCTCAAATTGTTTAATCCTGTTATTCAATCCTCAAGGTTTTAACACCAAACATATCATCTATGATATGCCCTTAACCAATTATAAAAGAGAGTCACTAAGTCATATGATTAGCTTTATGGGGTATATCTAGTACTATCAGTGTCAACTTATACCCGCACGAGGTTTCGTCTTTCCGAAATAAGAGAAGACGAAGAGCAATAATAAAAAATTCAAGGTGAAGGTGATAGAATACAAGTACGAGATTCAAAGAGATTAAAGAATTCGAAAAGAGAGTTGTCAGGACAGTTATGGATTAAAATTCTATTTTTGGTAATTTTCTATTTACATGCTCGTATCAGTACAGTTATGTAACCGATACGATATGTCAGACATGTCTAGGGGCAAGTATATTCGTCTGCTACCCTATATCTCAATCCACGTAAAGTAACCATGCGAAGAGCGAACCAAGTGCACTAAGGTTAGCTAGACCTTAATACACCGATTCTGATTAGGCAATTGTATCATTGTGTGCACCCAATAATACATATGCCATGAGCAAGCTCGATAAAAGAATAAGCTTGCAAAAACTAGGCTATAATAGCAGCATAAATCAAGGTAGTACAGCAAATATAAATATGCTGGATTATGATGAAAGAAGGTACATAACGATTCAAGTTCACAAAAGATAAGACTCCATAATCTCTACAGTTGTCATACTAATTCCTTGTCTAAGTCGATAGTCGACAAAGTAGGGGTATAGTCTCTAAGTTCTATAGTCTGGAAAAAAAATACTGTCGTACTAAGCTAGCATACAGTTAATGTTGTTCAATCATACTTCAATAGTAGGACAAAAGACTATGTGATACTAGGTTGTGAGGTATACTACCCAACTTATAACAATAAACTAATAGTGTAATCGTCTTAAGGGTACTGTAGAAACTCTTGTTAAGGTCTACGAGAAGGGGTCTTGGTACTTATTAGGGTATCATCTTTCATTACATAGGTCATGGTCGTCCTAAGTCTTAGTCTTAGTGCAAGTGTCAATAGTAAGAATGGAACAGTTACTGGACTCAAGGAAAAGAGAATATAACTCGTATCGAGGTGGGGGTACATGTTACGCAATTTAAAACTAAGGGATAAGCACCAGGTCTCATTCTACAAGGATAGCTTAAACCATCAAGTTCTAACTACTAAGCACATCATTCAAAATTCAAGAGTAACAACCAAAATCCTAGCAAGCTATATATATCCTAACATAGAATAAAATTACTTGGTCTATAATCAGAAGTGTCAGATGGCACGAGTTAAAAGATGAAGAATAGAGGAACAAAATTTAGTCGTCGCGCAATTAGCGAACGCTAAGGTCACAGAGGAACAATATATAAAATTAATATAGAGGCTCGAGATAGCATCATAATTTTTTAAGGAAAAGTGGTATGCTAGTTGCTATGTTCGAGGTATGATCAAGAGAAATATTATATTCATTGCTCTTGGCTTCCTAAGGTACTGTTTGCTGCTAATAAGACAATGATCTAAGTTCATAGTTCTAATATTATCTCACCATAAGAGTTAGGTCCAGCCCTAATATTTAACCTTAGATTTCTATTGGTCCCTCAATACTAGGGTCAAACAATATGGTCAAACTTCTAACTAACTCTAGTAGTATCTATACTACTCCCAAGTCCTCATAATACATCAAGGGGAAATGGTAAACCAATCTAGAGATAAGGAATTCTAGGGTTCACTAGATATTCTAAACTTAGTGGTGTGTCTATATTCTCGTTGTATTCTTAATAGGTGTGCTACCATAATTATTATCCTAATAATATGGGTTCCTATATTCTAGCAAAGGCTATACTCAAAGAACTATTAGGGAACTACAGGAATCAACCAGGATGCAATTATTCAGATATACTGGATTGGAAGGAGAGTGAATCATAGTCAATTGTGAATGAGATCCTATACTCTATTCTTAGGTGCAGGCTTGTTTGGTACAATAACGTAACCGAGACAATATGCTCTCGGCCTGCATGGGCCAACACAAAAACATGTCACGCCCCAGTCCCAAAAATATGTAGGACTAGGACACGTAGGCATGCCAGCCGCATGGATATGGCAACTCCAATATATGGAAACCAAATCCATACGTACGCTGTAATATGAATATCAAATCCATAAGTGGTATAAAATGTAATACAAGTCACAGGGTAAAATCTAAATCTCATCCACCAAAATCATATAGAAATAAATAACCAGTATATATGAAAATAGATCTCAATAAGAAATATCTAAGGATGATAGTTGGATGGAAACAAATCCACTACCAACTCGAATATAAGAGCAAATACAATATGAGTACAACACAATAAACACAATATAAGAATACCAGCCATCAATCACGGACTGGAAGAGAAGACATCCTCGGATCATATGTCACCATCCAAATCTGCGCTCCTGCATATACTCAAGAACAGATACACCTGGCAGAGGACCAGGTCCTCAGAGGGACGTAACAAGATACAGAAAATATGAGCCAATTTGAATACAGTAAACATGCATATAATTTGAAAATAAATAAGTACGCTGTACAAGACAATCTATATGAATGCAAATGAGGATAACTTTTCGACGTATGGGCAAGGGTGGGCTACTCGATCTACCTCACAACTCACACACACGTCAATGGACATCAGAAATCGACATACCGCGGGGGTAGCGACCAGCGAGACTCCAGAAATCGACATACCGTGGGGGTAGCGACCAGCGCGACACACGCTCGTAGTGCGAACTATAAACTACGGTTTACCAGAGTGGTTAAAAAGCCCATACGCCTAATGATTGTCCTCTATGATACTAAGTGCCATGTGTGTGTCAACATATCTAATATATATTAATAACTGAAAGAAAACTACACATGCAAGAATAAACAGAAATGCAATAAATATACAGAAATATACTAAGCATGCAAAATACTGTAAGCAATTTGGCAAGGTATCTTGCCTGGTAAGAAAGCTGCAAGGTGTATTGCCCAGAAGTCCAACACACAAGATCAAAAGCTATGCCCGTAGAACAAATGTCTTTGGATGCTGAAATAAACATCACCAACGTTCCCAGAATAAGCAAAATAGCTAAAAAGTACTTCCCTTTCGTCCAATTTGGACACAGGGACAAAACGGTAATTTTGGGTAAAAGTGGGGTCCATTTATGGCCCACTTTGCACCGAAAAACGTGTCGAGGGTAAGAGTCTCTAAATGGGATAAACTATAGGTCAAATAACTCTAAATGTCAATACGAACCCAACGGTATGTCCAAATGTGGATTCCGATGGACCGAACACAATTTTGTCCAAAAGGTCAACTGTGGGGTCCGCCAATTGGCGACTTAGTCAACCGTCTCAGAATTGTGTGAAAATTGGGTCACAGGACCAGCGCGTTACCACGAGTCCAGTGGTCCAAGTTTCGTCGCAATCTGACAAGCGTGCACAAAATACTCGCGAGTTTCATAAAAGTTGCGACACGGGGTGTGTCTGCGGATACGGCCTGATTCCGGCACGCACAAGCGTCCTAATCAGTTCCCACAAATTTTTACGTATCCGGTTAGGCTGCGTGCACCGTTCGGTACACTACACGGCGGGGCGGTCCCTTTTGGCGGGGCGGTCCCGTTTGGCGGGGCGGTCCCGTTTGGCGGGGCGCGCTCCGTTTTCCAACTTTTGGAAATCTGGAAAAAGTAGGTTCGCGGGGTTTTCTGACAAATTTAATTCTGTCCACAGTAGCTAATAATTTAGGATTATTTAACAGAAAATAAATTAGGTCAAGTGTTCTACACATATCAAAAAGAATCACCGAATTCGGATCTCTGTGGTGGGAGATACGAACTCGACAACATGGGTGGTCATCGTAGTTTTCTGCGATTTTAGAATTGGATCTGTTTGTGCCAACTTGGACGTTGTTTTCGCCTATGGGTACATATTTTTCGAGGTCTGCTATCATACTTATATAGGAGAGGGTTAAGGGGTGAGCATACCGGTGAAGACGGAACGGCGTTTGGTTGAGCGAGTCGACGGAAAATAACTCCGGTGCGAAGGTACCTCGAGTGGGAATCTGCAGTGCGCGGGGTCGCGGTCGTCGAAATTTGTTTGGACGGCCTGGCGGAGTTCTCCGGCTGCTGTGGCGGCGCTCACTAGGTCTAGATGGGAAGAGGAAGAGATTTGATGATTTAGGGTTAGGGTTTTAGTTAAAAGATGAGATATAAATAAGAGGGAGAGAGAGAGAGATGTGAATATATATATATATATATATATATATATATATATATATTAGGTGAGAGGCGCGGGGGGGTTTCCACTTTGCTGTTGTTGCTCTTGCTTTCTAAGGGGTCTGCTATCAAATTCCAACGAATTTGCTAATGAAATAGGTGGTTGGTTGGAGTAGTAATAATAGTAATAATAGTTAAAGTATTAAATAGTTTATTAGTATTAGTTATTATTAGAATTTTTTTTCTTTTCTTTTCTTTCCTTTTCTAAATTCTTATAAAATATATATGCATATATATATTTATATATACGTATATACTCATAAGAAAAATCTAGAATTACACTAATACATAACATTAAGCTAGCAACTGCTCAAGGGATCTCCTACATGGAATAAATTCCGAAAAATTTCTAATGGTCCCATAAATCCTCTAAGTGCCCGAACACCTAAAATAAAAATTATTAAAAATCTATTTCTCCTATTTAGCCACTAATTACTATAATTAAATTATTAATTAATAAAAAAATAATAAATATGATTTTTTTTAGAAATAGGGGTTTTACAGTTGGTGACCCAATCGGAGATCTGCTAGGCAGTCTCATTGCCCGAGAAAGTATCTGGTCCCATCTGTCGGAACCATCTAGCAGTGCCACCCGTCTGGGCTGGTGGAGGTGCTGGTACTGGTGCTGCGATAAGTGTCCTCTCTAGTACTGCCATCAAACTCTGTCTCAATGTCTCTGTCTGTTGCCACTGTGCTTGCATCATTGCCTAGAAGAACTGAAGCATCTGTGGCTGGCCGTCTAGCTGTGGCATCTGGGGTGGATACGGTGGAGGCGGTATTAATGGAATCTCTGGCTGTGCAGTAGGCGTCTCCCCAGATGTCGGCCTCTCAGTTTGCGGCATCGGTGTAGCTCCTGAAGTCTGGCCCTCACAATGTTGTGTGGGGATTATTTGGGAAGTCTGTCCCTCGGGCTGCGGTGTAGGATCGCCCTACGATATTTTGTGCCAATATATCAGCGGGGTCTGTAGCAGGGGTTGCCCTTGGGGTACCTCCTCTCCTTGAGTGGTGTTATCTGGCATCACGGCACGGGGTGCTCCTCGTCCACTGCGCAAATTCATCTTGCTGCAAGAGATAGGGCTTTATTAAAAGAGTACGAGAACAAACAAACAGGATGCAGATATTTAGAAGCAGTGTGAAGGAAGTTCAAGGACGAATCAAAAGTGGATGAGACCTAGTAATTTCTATCCTATTGCAGGCTCGCTGGGTACGTTACCATACCACAAGCAAAAAAGTCGACCTGTATGGGCCACCACTAAAACCATGTCACACCCCAGTCCTAAAAGTACACGGGACCAGGCCACGTGGCAATAGCCAGCTGACACGTCTCCGAGGATATCCTAATTTAATGGATCCACGAAGAGTGCTACGCTGTCCTATAATACTAACGGGTCCAATATCAGTCAATAACAAGTAATCTAATCTCATCCACATTATAAAGAGCAAGAAGTACAACATAAACTGCTGGAAGATAAACACCAATCTGAAATATCATAGTACAAACCAAGATGACTGGTGGGAACAAACCCACTACTATGACGAAATAAAGTACTGAAATAAGATATAAAAGATAATGACTAGGGCATCGGCTCTAGATAATGATACACCCAATCTAGGCTGAAGGCCTACCAACTGATGACGGAAACTTTGACGGCTGCACCTCTAACTCCTCTGCGGTAGCGAATCTCTTCTCCTGTCCGGGGCCGTATACTGTGGGGTAGAAAGCCTCGTCCAAATCTGGAAGGGAACCAGGTCCTCAGAGGGACGTAACAAGATACATAGAGACAAGCCATATATAAATACTGAATAAAATAAATACAATAAAGGTGTGCTAACCATCTAAGTGAATACAATGTGAGGAAAACTGTGAGTATATGGGAAGGTGTAGGCTAGACATATACTGACGTAATTCACCAGTCGTGGCAACCGGGTAGTATATGCCACATATGCCCCCTATAACACGGGCGCAGGAATATAATAACGTCCGACATTCTATAGAGTGTGGTATCTGCAATGTCATCAAGTAACGCCCAACACTCTACAGAACGTGGTATCAGTAATATATAAATACGTCCGTATCACTCCGTCGAGTGCGGTATCAGTGTAAAGGAGTGGGGTGTTCCATATGCCTACCAGTCGTCCTCCCCACCCAATGTAGATATACCAGTCAAATAATCGACGTGCATATCCCTTATCTAAATGCCAAGTCTCTATACTGAAATAGTCCTAAATTGCTTGCTAACCGTGATGCACGTCACACGCGACGATAGCTAGTCGATCACGCGAACACGCATCCCAATATAAGATTTATTATTATGAATACGTGTAAAAGTGTCAGGTCATAAAAGATAATAGGGTATCATCCAATGAGGTGAGTCTGCTAACGACTAAGTCCATGTATACTAATCATCGACGTATCCGTCGAAATGCACCCAAGACAATCTCGGACGCGTACAGTTGTATAAAGCAAGACAACAAGCATATAATACAACATTTGCATAATTTAAATTAGACAGTAAATATAGCAAGGTATCTTGCCTAAGTCTTCAAGAGATGAATGCCAAAAGCCTGCTCTGGTAGCATCTTCTGGCTGATCCAAAGACCCTAGACAATCAATATAACACAATAATATAGGCATCAGATACTATGCATTATCTACGTACGGTTAGGACGCTATTCTTGAATACTGTCGCGAGTTCACTGTTGCTCGAGTACAACATCATGTGCGCACTTAGCTAGGGTGTACACGTGTTCTGTCTTCAGTTAACAGGTGTCTCGAGGCAATAATTATCCAGTTACGAGTTATCCATGATTTCTGTTCTATGCGGGCATGTCTTTATTCTCTATGTTTGTTCATACTAGGATTTATATCTGGAGGTTTCTACCGAATTACCTGTCCTTGGTAACTGGTCGTTAGTTTAGAATAATTAATCACTAATTAATATTTAACTAAAACTCAATTCCATGCACAAAATATTAACTAGGTTTATGAGTTTATTAATACACTTCCATGCTAACACGGCGACACGAAGGAAATTACTAGGACACGAGAGAGATGGGTTCCACGAACGAGTACCTGATCAACCAAGCGAGGGGGTATGCTCACTGGTCGGCTGTTCCCTTTGACGAAGGTGGCTCCAGTAGCGTGGACGGATCCGTCTAGCGGTGATGGGACAGTCGGGATCGGGGCAGTGCTCCGGTCGGGAGCGGTCGGGCTGGGTTGAGCAGTCGGTCGGGGAGCGGGCTGGCTGGCTTTAGCAGCCGGTCGGGGTCAGGGTGGAGCGGGAGCGGGCTGGAGCAGTCGGCGCGGGGGCGGCTGTAGGGGGTCGGTCGGGTGAGGTTGTCGGGAGCGGGCTGGGGTGTACAGCCTGTTGGGAGTAGTCGGGGTTGAGGGGTCCGGCCGGTTAGGGAGATTGGTTTAGATGGGGAGGTCGGCTAGGGTTTTGTGGAGGATGATGAACAGTAGTTTATTAGGGTTTTGCTTGAGGGGGTTTTTATTTATAGTTGGTGATGGAGATTATGGGCTGGCCTTGCATGTGGGCCTGTCCTGCCTTGTTGGGGGCTGGTCCACGTAGCAGTGCACAAGTGGGCTTGGTCGGATTTGTTTGAGGTGAAGTTGACTTCAATATAATTAAATTAAATAATTGCAAGGCGCTCTCTCAAGAACTGCGGCGTAGCTTAGGTGAGATGTAAGGGCGAGGTGCATTTTAAGATGTAAATGGACGCACATTAATCCTAATTAATGCCAAATAAACCCTAGTGTCTCGATTTAATTCTAATAAGTCTTGAATTGGTCGAAGGGGTTTACAGTGCGATGTCGTGGTAGTGCGACGTCTTAGTTGTACTACTAGTAGCCTGTGATAGGATCTAGGATATAGTATACTAGGATGAGAGAGGATACTCAATCACAAATTTTTGAGAGATTCCTGGGATGACCCTTGAGAATCTTATTATAATTTCTAATTTAAATCTTTTTCCTTGTTTTCGTCCGTTCTCACTTGTTGTTATTGAATTTGATTCTTGTTGATCGATTGTTAAATTTAATTCTTGGTATCGTTGTTGAGTTTGATTTTATATCGAGATAAATTTTATGAACTAAATTACGGTATCATCTGATAACATATATTGATGAGGACAGTGAGAAAGGTGAAACGTCTGCTTTGGTTATGGAGCCTAGAGTTTATCGCAGCCACATTAGTTGTCGTGATAGAAATGTAGGAACCTGACTTGGGATGTACATATCTTTGTTATTAAATTTAGAGTTTCTCGCAGCCAAACCAGTTGGCGTGGTGAGGATTCTAGATGACATGATTATAGAGTTGCATACCTTAGTTATGGAACCTATCGTTTATCGCATCTATGCTTACTGGCGTGGCGAGGATTCTGAGTGTCATGATTTCGGACAGATGTGTATGATTATCAGGTTGTATCTTAAATTGGTTCTTAAAGTATCATCTCAATACTTATCCACTTCTGTTATTATAGGACCTTGTTCCATCATTTTTTTTGCTAGCAGTAGAGATACCTTCAGTCCTTAGTCCAATTCCTTATAGAGCTTCGTTCCATTAGGATTACTTGTTAGTATGATAATTGGTGACTTGTAATTAGGTCTATGTCTTGAGTATGTTGACTGTTGGGAGTGTGGCTTGTGAGTCTATAAGTATTTCTTGGTTGGATATGTGAGCAATAGGCATCAATCTAGAGGTAACCTATAGCGTAGTATCTTGTAGCAATAGTTCTATGATAGATGTCATTATAGTTAGTATTGGTACTATAGGTAGAAGGGGGAGTAAAGAGTATCAGTGAGAGTTCCAGGAGTTAGTATCAGAGTCAGCATGCCAGTCCTGGATAGTCATGAATTCATGTAGTTGGGTGATCCATGTAAACAATTAAGTATCAAGGAAATTATGTGGAAAATTAATGGAGCATGATGTGCAATTTGGTGGTTGATACTTGGGTGTGTCAAAAGTAAAGAAATATATATGCATAAAGGGTATTAATAAGTGTGCCATAGTAGGAGGGTACCCATAAGTGGATAGGAGAGTATGAGGGAATAAGAATACATTGTGCTAAGTAGTAAGACTTGTGTTACAGATAAAAGTAGGGCCTTGATGTGATTAGATATGAGTGTACTAGTATATGACTAATGATGAATGTATCACCTGATATTGAGGCCAGTGATGGGTTGGAAGCAATAGATGGAAGAGTGTCTAAAAATTATGTGCATGATGCACAGTGGGTGATGAGTGTTAGTGTGGGAGTTCATAAAAGTGGAAGCATGAGTATTAGAAAATTCTAATAGTGTATCATGGATTGAGAAATATCAAGATTGGTCATGGAAGATATGAAGTGTATCCCTGATTAGTGTATTAGTCTGTAAAAGGTTAATGGGAGATACTTATGCATCAATAGAGATATGGAACCATATGTCTTCCTTTAAGAGTGAAGTGAAGCATCTGTATTATAGAAGTTAATAACTAGTGCAAGTGATCATGAGTTCTAGTGAGTGTGATAAGGTGATCTAATGATAAAGCTAGTGTTACCATACCAAAAGTGCTAATATTTCTATATCAAGGATTAGTTGAGAAATGTGCTAGTAACAGTAAGTACCTTGTATGATAATATTAGATTGGTATATTAGTTAATATGGATAAAAAATCATTGGAAGTGATAGTGCAAGTAATCCAGGCAGTGCAAATTTTAGTACACAGTTGAGCGGTATAGACAATTGGTGTATTTGTGTGTACCTTGAGTGTTAGAGACTGTAAGTATTTATATGTATACTTAGATAGATGTTGATTTAAATTTATAATTTGAAGATTGGAAATAAATTTCAATTTTTCAGAATTTTTTAGGAATTGAGATTTTATGTTATTAAAATTTTTGAGGATTCAAATTCAATTCAATAAACATAGTCAAAGCTATAAAGATTTTTGAAAGTGATTAAAAATTTATTTCAATATTTGAATATTTGACTTTTGAGGAAAGTATATGCATTTTAATTTAAATTGTTCGAGAAGTTAAATTTTGAGGTTTTATTTTGAGGATAAAACTTTATGGTCGGTAAGAAATGTATAACAGTATATGAGTAGATAAAGTACATGTGTAAGGATCTGTTGGCTTGAGCATGTCTGAGATGGCACTGCTAACTGACTTGGGTGTCCATCTAGAGTCGTATTAGAGGGAGTAGTAGTTAGTGTGGTGTGTTGCACTTGGTGTGCACTTGAGTGATAAGAACAACTAGTATAAACAGTTGCAGTAGGTAAGAGAGCTAGCAGTGGTTGTGCTAGCAGTAGAAACAGTGATACCTAAAGGGATGGAGGTATTAAACTTGGATGCAATTTGACCTATGGTTGTGTTAGAGGTTCTTGGTATCAGATTTTGGTATTAATAGACATGTGTATACCACGTGGATGTATCTATGGATATCTTGGGGACTAGTGATTAGTTGATATGGGTATCAGTGTATAGGGATATGAATTAGTGAGTGAATGTGCCAGAGTTAAGTATATGTTAGAGGATGAAGATGTCACTCAAGTGATGGGTTAGAAGGCCATGTTCTTTTCTTTCCTTCTATTCATTTTTCGTCTATTTTATTGATTGATTGATTTCTTAGTACCATAGCTTGTATCAGTGATTTTCTTGCTAGAATATACTTAGTAGTACACCCTGACAGAGACTACAATACCATGACAAAAGAGACCATAATCATGTATGTTTTCTCTAGATTGTATGTTGTGTGACTGTAGGTAGGATTTTCTTAGACCTTGATTGTTGGGGGTTTGACCGTAGTGAAGATTAATAAAGAGGTTATGACTGGACAGAGAGAGACAAGGTGCCTTAAATTTTGAGGATAAACATTAATTTATATAAAGGGTTGAGAATTTAATATGGCAAAATTGACGATTTTGTTAAATCATTAAATTTTTATGAAGATTATGATAAGATTAAAATTGTCATTATATTTTAAGAAATTTAAGAAGATTATCATTATATTTATTTGACTGCAAGATATAAATTTAAAATTTATATTTTGAATGTTGTATTTGAAGATTTTGTAAGTATTATATTGTTTGAGTATGATGTGGAAAAAGAATAGAGGAGTAAGATCATTAACGAATTAGTGTTTGAATTCAAAAAAATTTGGGATGAGATATCAAATTTTATAAATATGTATTGATTGGATTTAAAATTAGAGGATTGGATATTAAATTTTTGTATTTAGTTATTAACTTAAAATTTTGGAGGAGATTGTGATAAGAATGGAATTTGATTTTAATTTTGAAGATTTTCAGGAATATTATATTTATGGAATTTTGAAAAATTTGTGAAATAACAATATGGATTTACTACATGATTATATGGTTTGATGAATTAAAATTTTGATGGTAAAAAAAAAAATACTATTGAGAATTTTTAATTTCGAGTACAAAATTTTTTTAAGGTGGGTAGACTAGTAACCTCCGTATCCTGAAATTCTTGCTTAAATGTTATTATTAGGTTAGTTTGGGGCTATTGGAATTTTTTCACAAATTTTGGTTAATTAAAATCTAGTAATAGTAATTTTTTAGGACTTTCAAGAATTTATTTTAGTGTCAAACATAATTCAAAATGTCCCAAACTTTTAATTTATGTTCTAAATAATCAAATATATTTTCTAGAATTTTCTGAGAATATTTTGAGAATTTTTTGAGTATTTTTAGTATTTATTGGGAGTTATTTAGGCTAATAACTAATTTTTTTAGGACTTCTAGAATTTATTGTGCAAGTCCAGGAATATATAATTGACCCACATAATTTTCTAGTGTTTATTATAATATTATATTTTTTCTAAAATTATTTCAGAATTTTTGGAATATTTTTAATATTTATTTTTAGTTAAATATTTAAAACTAATTTTTAGAGCTTCTTGTAATTATAGTAGGAAACATATGAACATAAAACTATCCCAAGTATTTTTCTAGGATTTTTGGGTTCAAAATATGTTTTCAAAATTTTTCCAGATTTTTATGATTATTTTTAATGTTTATTTTGAGTAATTTAGATTTAAAACAACTTAAATAATGTTTTGATAAAAGCAAATCAAAAATCAATAATACAAACAAAATCATCCAACCAGATTCTAACACGTGTCAGCCTATTACTTTTTATTCAGCCGCAGCCAACATATATATATATATATATATATATATATATATATATATATATATATATATATATATATATATAATAACCTTAATTATCCCATTATTTTAGAGAGAGAGAGAGAGAGATTTGAGGGAAATTGTCATCTAGAGTTTCTTTCATCTTCCAGAAGTCATTACTCATAGCTTCGGACTCCAAACGTTGTCCAATTTCTTTCATTAGAACCGTATTGAGGTTAGTTTTCTGAATATGTAAATTGTTTCACGAAATTCTGAATATTAAATTCTGGAAAATTCGTTGAGCACAACATATCCGAAAATAGATGCGTCTCGGTATTTTCACCATTTCGCAGGAATCAGAATCACTAACCGTTTAAAGTTTCGGAAAAATAATGTTGAGATAATTGACATATGTTTTTTTTCTAGATTTAATACAAAATATTTCTGTGCTGTTAATTCTGTAGAACTTCTAGGTTAACAATCAAACACCGTTGCACAATGCGATTTTAGGTATGTGCAATAATTTTCAAACGAATTTGAATTTGGATGAGCCATAAATTTAAGCATGTTTTTGACGTTGAAATCTACAAGAAACCATCTATGAAAGTTGAGTTTGCATCGGTTTACTTTTGGTCAACAGATCGCCTAGATTTGCGTGCCATGAGTCTCGAATTGGTAAAATTCAGTTTCTTTGGACAAAATTTAGCAATTAACCTAAAATTCAAAATAATAAGATTATTGAAGAATTATGGGCTGAATTTGGAATAAAATAAATAAATCCTACAAAAGAGTGAAGTGGCCTAATTTGGCATAGAAGAATTATGGGCTGCTTATTGAAGAATGATGGATTGGAAAATAATCACAAATAAATTATATGTATAAAAATATCTAAATATCTAAATATCTAAATATAATAAACTATGATTCTTATACTAGTGCCATATTAATGCTAAATGATCGAATTCTGAGTCACGGAAAGATCCTACGTGTAGTGTCTCCAAATTTGGCTACTTTTTACGAAGGGCATTATAGATTTTAGGGTCATCCTATGTCATTAATTTCCAAAGCACAGTAAAGTATTCTAATACAATAATTAAATTTTAATCGATTTAAATTAATTTAAAATAATTATAATAAACACAAAATCCACACAAAATACATATTTTGGGTGAGAAGATTTACAATCTACCTAACTTACAAGAATTTTATCCTCGATATTAAAGATAAGACATGATTTGTTAAATTTTTCTAATTCATATCTAAGGCAAGTCAACCACAATCTTCTTAAAAATTTAAATAACAAAATCTATTCAAATTCATCTTAATCTCTTCAAAATTAAAATAACCATTGTTTAAATCAAAATTCAACCTATAATAATCTCTTCTCAATTTTCAAATAATTAACATCCAAATTTAAGTCAAATCTATATGACATCTTCAAGATTTAAATAACCCACATCAAATTTTAAATCACGATTTCCAACTATCATAATCTCCTCTAGATTTTAAATAATAAATAACTCTAATCAAATATTATTCCTATTTTCAACTTAAGAATTTTGTACTCTTCAAATTTTATATTTAATTTCCATCCTCAATATTTCAAATAGTTGATCCAACAATCAAAATTTTACTTTTAATTCAAATCATCAAATTATAAAATTTTGAATTCAATCCATCAATGGTCATGTTTAGAATTCTACTTTTATCCTAAATTTAAATCGTTGATTCAATCTCCAATATTCAAAATTTAAATCATGTGCTCAAATTATAAATATTTGGTCCGCAATATCAAAATTTCAAAATTTATTCTCATCTTTAAAGTTAAGTCCTCGTCATCATAATTATTCTTTTAAAAAAATTCAAAATTAAAATGACTTAATTCCCTCGATCGTATCTTACTTGATAACCTTCGTAACCACCATCTAAGATCTCCATATAAAATTTTAGCTCAAGTTGATAATACAACTTCTACCCAACTTAGAATTTATCCATCTTTCATAAACACCAGGCTATAAAAAAAAATCCTCGATCATTCAATAGTGCTTTCTAATCCTCAAAATTATAACACAAAATCTATCATATGTGATACGCTCTTAATTACAAAAGATAGTCATAAAGTAATATGATTGGCCTATGGGGTATACCTAGTACTATCAGTGTGTCAAATTTATATCAAGCATGAGCGTTCGTCTTTCCGAAATAGGGGAAGACAAAACATCAATAAAGAGTTCAAGTAGTAGGTGATAAAATATAAGTACGGGGTTCAAGGCGAATGGAGAATTCAAAAGAGAGTTGTCAAGGCAGTTGTAGATTAAAATCTTATTTTTGGTAAATTTCTATTCACATGCTCATATTAGTACAGTTATATAACCGATATAATATGCTCTGACATGTCTAGTGTCATGCCCCGGTCCCGCAGGGGCCGTTCGTCCTCACTTGGTCCCTATGAAATTGATCATCATCGCACGGGCGTGAAGCCGTGTAAGCCAAAAGTGCGCTTGCAGAAGGCCAAAGCTTTGAACAAGGGCAAGTAAGCTATTCAAGACAGGAGCAGCGACACATATATATTGTAGAAAAGTAAAAAAACACAAGGGGATATGAAAACAAGCTCTTTATTGATAATCAAAAATGTTACAAGCGGCGCATGGCCGAGTTTATAGTTCACTCAAGCTCTCTTCCTCTCAATTTTAATGACACCGTTCCATACATTATGTCCCTCTATACAAAAGCAACTCAAAGTAATCTCGATACGGCTCACGGCATCAACTCTAGATTTCTGGGTCCTGGGGATGAGGCACGCCTTTTGCTTCCTCAGACGATCCAGCACCTAAGAACAAGCAAACTGTTAGTGGGTCAGCACTTTTAAAAGTACTGGTGAGTATAAAATAACTGAACAAAAGCTACACCCCCCAAAACCTATACTAAGTAAGCATATGGCAAAATATTTTATTACTAGTGATCTTGCTACTTTTACCTATGTTCGTTACATGCAGGAGGGACGGAGTCATATTAATTTCTTTTTAGAAACATCTTTGAAAAACATAATCCAATACAACCAAACAATTGAGGCAAACAGTTCAAGAATGATGTACCAATCCGGGTATGCACAGCGTATCTCGTGAACTGTACTCAAAGACTCTAGGGACAAGCAGCATTTAGGAACTATCATTCAATCAAGCACACAAGTTGAAGTATCAATCAGAGGTCGGTCCCCGTGAAACTCAGGATCGGTAGCGGTAATCCAGCTAACCAATGACTCATTTATCTGATGCTATTAGCAGCTGTGACTCATGGTTGCTTTCTACTATCGCTGTAGCAGCCGTGACCATGGTTCAGCTCTTTACCAATAGCCATTGTTCGACCGATACAAATGCATGAAATACTATCAGATAATCTCTAAGATGCACAGATTCATGGACAAGCAGACTATATATATATAAACTCTTATGTGTTTCTTACCCCTTGCCGATCGGTTATCCCTGCAGCAAACATACAAGTTAGCAACATATGCATAAATAAATATATGGTTCACTTTTCCTGTCCGCCTCTGCATCAAATAGTTTGGTATGCAAGAAGGCTAGCCTAGCATGCTCCCTAACTACCCAAATGTAGCTATCTCCATAAACAAGCTAACTTCTCTAACACAGACTCAACTCTTCTCAACAGAAGCACCCCCTCCCATCTAATAGCCACGTCCCCCTGGATCCCATAGGACCAGAACATCAGGACGCACTATTAGTCTTACCCCATCAATCTCCATCCTCCATTCTAATATTCGTACCCCGAGCTCAGGGCACATTATTAGTCTCCCATATTTCGTTTGGCCTCCATCCACCGCAAGCTCCCACTATTACAAGCATATCACATTTCACAATAGCAACACAACGTGTCAATGCAACTTTTAATCCATTAATATCTTATCTAATAGCTGCACCCCCTGGATCCCATAGGACCAGAGCATCAGGGCGGGCTACTAGTCTCTGCACAAACAAGACAAGCATTTACTCTTTTATCGAAACAAGCATATATTCCATCCAGCTTTAGCATTCAAGACAAGAAAAAATATAAATATGATGATAAGCAAACATATGAACGATCTCTTTAGTTGAAGCTAGCATGGAACGGGTCTATTTATCTCTTTTAGTTAAACATGTAGTTTTACTCTTTCCTTAGCAGGGCAAAGTTCATTCGATAGCGGTGTCAGTATAACTAGCATGCAATATTTTCTATACTTAGCATGGCAATGGCTCTAACTCTTTTAGGCAGAGGCAGGTTCTCGTTCTATAATTCATGCAACTTATCTTATTAAGCAAACAAACAATTCAAAAACTCAGATTCATTATTAAGGCGTGCAAAAATCAGAGAATACAGTTCTGCCCACTCACCTAGATCAATCATCTTGTTGGTTCGGTCGGAAACTCTCCGAGAAGACTTTCGCTCGAGCAAGCAAAGCGATATCACTTGTACATAGTGCCTACGCGAAGCAGGGTACTACATCTAGAGGGCAAGTATATTTGTCTAACAAGCTAAGTCAACTATATCTCAATCCATATAAAGTAGTCATATGAAGAGCGAACCAAGCGCACTAAGGTTAGCTCGACCATAATACACTAATTCTAATTAGATAATGTATTAGTATGGAGCCCCAATAATACATATGTCATGAACAAGCTCGATAAAGAATAAGCTTACAAAACTAGACTGTAATGCAGCATGAGTGGAGATAGTCCAAATAATATAAGTATATGAGATTATGATAAATGAAAGTACAATAGTTCGAGTTCATCAAGAATCGAAGACTTGTCCGGTGTTTGCCTCTATAGTTCCCATGCTAACTCCTTGTCTAAGTCTCTGGTCGACTAAATGGGGGTATGGCCTCCAAAGTTCTACAATCTGGATAAACACTATATTTTTACGCTAACATATAGTTAGTGTCATTCAATTACACTTCATTAATGGATCATAAGGACTATGGGATTCTAGGTTGTGAGGCATGCTACCCAACTTACAAGAATAAACTAATACTATAACTTAATAATAGAGAAGTTACTGGCTCTCAGGTGAGAGAGGATATAACATGTATTGAGATATGTGGAATAGATTACTTGATTTAAAACTAAAGCATAATCATAAAGTCATAATCTAAATGGATAATTCAAACTATCAAGTTCTAACTACTAAGCACAAAAATTTAAAATTCAAGATTAATAAACTACAATCCTACCAAACTATATATCTTAACATAAAAGGAATCACTTAGCCTACAATTAGAAGGGTAAGGTGGCACGATCTGATTTCAATCATCGTTTAAGGTCGACGGTTATGGAATAAGATTGCGACAGTCAAGTAGGAGAATAATGAGTATGCCTCAAGGAGCAAAATGATTGAAAGAAGAAAATACTAAATAGTATTGGATTCAGCGAACGTGGCATAATTTAAAAGTTGAAGGAAATTTTTTGTCATCGCATAAATAGATAGCATTAAGAGTTTGGAAAAACAAGATATAAAAGTAAATAGAGAGACTCTTGATAATATCATGGTTTCATAAGGGGAGGTGGTATGCTAGTCTCTGTGTTCGAGGTATGATCAAGAGAAAGGTTCTAATCATTCAATAGATTTTAATTGGATAAAGAGCTAAGATAATTTTTCCATAATGGAGGAAGGGATTAACTCAAGATGGGAAAGTATATAGATAGTTGGATGAGATGGCACGGTCGTTGACTCATGAAGACTCAATTATGACTCAACGATGATGATAGGTTCTAGGGGTTCTACTAAGCTGAAGGTAGGGTACCCTTGCTCCTACTGAGGTATTGGTTCATTCCTTTTGGTTTCCTAGGGTGCTGCTCTGCTAATATCAAGACAAGAATCTAAATTTATAGTACTCTTATATTATCTCACCATAGAGGTTAGGTTTAGTCCTAATATTCGACCTTGGAGTTCTATTAGTTCCTCAATATTAGGGTCAAACAATATGGTCAAATTTCTAACTAACCCTAGTAGTGTCTATATACTCTTAAGTCATTCCTAAATATATCAAGGGATAATGATCAATCAATTTATATGTGTTGGATGCTAGAGTTCATTAGGTATGCTAAACTTTTGGGAGCTACCAATATTCTAATTTATTTTTAATAGTAGGTATGATATCATAATTATCTTCTAACCATAATAATAATGATTCCTATATTATGGCCGAAGGCTATACTCAAGGGACTATTAGGGAAGTACATTAAATAGGAAAAGGTGAGGAAACAAGAATACTGATATTAAGAGAAATTAGTGAGTACAATTTCGAAGGTCAAGGAAGATAGGGGAGTTCAAGAATCCAGAACAAAAATAAAGAGGAAATTCAAATATGTGGATGAGGCCTATACTCTTATCCTATTTGCAGGCTTGCTAGGTACAATAACGTAACCGAGACAATATACTCTCGACCTTCAAGGGCCACCACTAAAAATATGTCACGCCCCAGTTCCAAAATACGTAGGACCAGGTATACATACACATGCTTGCTGTACAAACAAGTATATGAACTCAATTTAATTGACCTAACCAGTCGTAGTACGCTGTAAAATATAACTAAGACTCAATATCACAGGCAGGTAAAATCTAGTCTCATCCACAAAATATCACAGAATAGAAAACTGAAAAAAATAGAATAAGTCACAGAATCCACTACAAAAGAATATCTAGTAGAGAATAATCCATAAAAATGAGTACAAAAGAATACTGAAAGAATACAACTAAGCAATAAAGAAATAGTCCGGTGTCAGCTAACTAAATAAAGACTCCAAAGACACTAAGCAACTGTCGTCCATGATTGAATGCTCAAAGAAACTCATGTAGCTCTACCTCGAAGTCCTCGTCTGCAAAATCTCTAACTCCATAATCCGTCGGGTATAAGTGCTCGTCGGGATCTGGAAAAGGTGCCAGGTCCTCAGAGGGACATAACAAGTACACAAAAAATCGACATGAATGAAAGTAAAGCAGTAAATAATAAATAGGGTAAGTAAACCATATATGTGATGTGAACTTGAGACATCTCTAATGGCGCATGAGGGGAAAGAAATAGATGGACAGTCATCCCACCAGGCATTCTGTAGAACTAGGGGGTTACACAGTTGCACCATTTTTACAGTACAGTAAGAAACAAAAATCCCATACGCTCACTAGAAGATTATTTCCTCCCAATGAACTATCTGAACCATATACGCAATGCAGACATAATGCAAGGACGTCAATAAAATCTAGAACCTAAACTAACACCAACAGCTAATGCAATACGTGAACTCACATACCGTTGGCCACTCAACACGCCAGTCGATGAACCCACTCACTCCAGGAACGTGTTTAAAATAGTGTCAGATCAGAAGATACTACATACCTTCATAATATACTAGGTAAATCTATTACTCTAAGATGCGTGCACACAGCTAACAAAATAAAAAGAGCTAGGCATGTAAACTGCGTAATACAAACAAGCAATATGTACTTACCTTCCAAGCGAAGGTGTGAGCATAACAAGTCTGGTCCGGAGCTATCCACATGAACGTCTCGAACACTTACCAATTAATTATTACACTAATTAAACTCTTATTCTAACAGTCAAATTAAGTTATTATCTAGTTATTAATCTTACGTTGATTGCACATGCAAGTAACTACACGCAAAAATATTACTAACCATTAACATTGCCAAAAACTATTTTTAAATCATTAATTATGAAAACTATTAGTTCTGGGATTTTGATTAGAAAATAGGGTTTTTAGTGATAGGGTCATCTCCTATAAATTTTATGAGTCCAAAACTAAGTAATGCATGCAAAAGGGGAGGTACATGGGTGTTGTGACAATAAAATAATATTTATTTAATAAAAAATCAGAATATATAATTTTTGGAAAAATAATAGTTCATCAAATTTTTTAAGGATTTTCTATCTATGATCAAGTCCTAACAAGGTCAAAGGGTCTCCAACATGCATACATCAAAACTAGGTCAAAACTACCCATAAAATATTCTCAAACTCAAATTTAATAAAAACTAATAAATCTAGAATTTATTATAAAAACTGAATATATTCCCTATTATTAAAATCTATATGAATATATTAACAAGAATTAAAGAGAATTTTGAAGGATATTTCATGCATGTACAAAAGTGTTGAGTTGAACCTTAAAATTAGTGTTCAGGGGTTTCATAAGTTCTTCAAAATAAAATAATAGAGTTTACATCATCACACATATATATAATCTATATATATATTCATAAATCAAGAAGAGATTGAAGAGGGAATGATAGAAAGATTAAAGAAACTTACTAGAAGAAGAATGAATAAGATGTTAGGGTTCTTGGATGGAGGAGATGGCCTGTCCACGTGAGGGGGGTCGGCGGCTTGGAGATGGTTGGGAGATAGTTAGGGTTTGTGGAGGAAAGATAAGAAGGAGATATTATATATATATATATATATATATATATATATATATATATATATATATATATATATATAGAGAGAGAGAGAGAGAGAGAGAGAGAGAGAGAGAGAGAGAGAGAGAGAGGGACCGCGGGCTTGGAAGAGGGGTAGGATTGATGAGTAGTGATTTATTATGAGGTTTTCTAATTAGGTTGTTATTTATTAAATAGTCAACAACTAATCGATAACAAACTAATGAATAAGATTTGATTTGATTTGATTCTAAGAGAATAAAATAATAGATAATTAATATGTAAATCTAAGATAAATTTTTGATAGTTAGAATTTGATTGGGCTTCTAAAAGAATAATTAATAAATAAATAAATCATACAAAAGAGAGAAGTGAGCTAATTTGGTATGGAGGAATTATGGGCTGCTTATTGAAGAATGTTGGACTAAAAAATAATCAAAAATAAATTATATATAAAAAAATATCTAAATATTAAATTTAATAAATTATAGTTGTTACACTAGTGCCATACTAATGCTAAATGATCAAATTTTGAGTCACAAAAAGATCCTACATGTAGTGTCTCCAAATAAAGCGACTTTCTACGAAGGACATTGTAGATTTTGGGGTCATTCTATATTATTAATGTCCAAACCACAGTAAAGTATCCTAATACAATAATTAAACTTTAATCGATTTAAAATAATCTAAAATAATTATAATAAATACAAAATACACACAAAATACCTATTTTGGGTGGGGGGTTTACATACGTTGATGACATCACTATCAAAAGTCGCTATAAGGATGATCATCTCCACGACTTAAGGACTATGTTCGACCTAATGCGTGCGCACCAGCTCAAGATGAATCCTACCAAATCCTTCCTTGGATTCTCCAGCGACCAGTTCCTGGGCTTTGTCATAACTTTGAAGGGTATCCACATAGACCCTGAAAAGACCAAAACGATCCTTGAAATGCATCCGCCGAAGAATGATCTAAAATAATTATAATAAATACAAAATACACAAAAAATACCTATTTTAGGTGGGGGGTTTACATACGTTGATGATATGCTATAAGGATGATCATCTCTACGACTTGAGGACTGTGTTCGACCTAATGCGTGCGCACCGGCTCAAGATGAATCCTACCAAATCCTTCCTGGTATTCTCCAGCGACAAGTTTCGAGGCTTTGTCATAACTTCGAAGGGTATCCACATAAACCCTGAAAAGACAAAAATGAACCTTGAAATGCATCCGCCGAAGAACCTCAGAGAATATTGCGACCTTCAAGGGAGACTGGCATACATCAGAAGATTCATAGCTAATCTCTCTGGACGTTGTCAGCCATTTATCCATCTCATGAAGAAGGGAGTCTCTTTTTTCTGGGATGAATAATGCTAACGTGCCTTCGATGACATCAAAGAATACCTCATGAACCCTCCGGTGCTGGTAGCCCTGTAGTAGGAAAGCACTTTCTGCTCTATGTAGAGCAATAGATCACTCTCTTAGCGCTCTGCTAGCCCAGACGAGTGACACAGGTCAAGATCAGGCCATCTACTACCTCAGCAGGATAATAGTTTGCGCGGAGCACAGATATAATCCCGTCGAGAAGGAGTGCCTTGCTCTGGTCTGTGCTATCCAGAAATCTCGGTATTACATGATGGGACAAACGATCCAAGTGATTTCATGGGTCAACCCCCTCAGGGTCCTCATGACCAAACCCGGGTTACTCAACTCCCGCTGGGCTACGTGGGCAATACTCTTGTCACCATACAACATGGTATTTGTTCCACAGAAGATGGTCAAAGGTCAAGCATTGGCCGACTTTCTGGCTACCCATTCGGTGCCAGAAACCTCAAAGCTTTATGAGGAAATCCCGAACTAAGTGGCATACTGCAATATGACAAGCGCAGAAGCTGTTTGGTGGATGTTTTTCGACGGTGCTTCAAGAACAGGGCCCAAGGGCGACACCATCGCTGGAGTCAAATTCGTGTTGTTCTTCTCAAATAATCTGGTTATCAACCGCGCTTATTCTCTCATAGAGCTATGGTACAAGAATGTAGTAGAGTATAACGCCCTCGTTATTGGACTCTAGCTCGCTAAGCAAGTAGGAGCGGACTACCTAGAGGCCTACGACAACTTTAAGTTGATCGACAGTCAGGTCCGGGGCAAGTACAAAGTCTGGTATAAGGATTTGATTCCCTACAACCAAGCCGCATTCGATATAATCTCTACATTTAAAGGGTTCTTCATAGAAAATATCCCTCGACTAGAAAACATCAAGGCTGACGCCCTGGCCGGTCTCGTTGTCTCCTTGGCCTTCCCTGCCAATGCTCACCAGTTGATCACCACGGTCAGCCATGAGCTAGTCTGCCCAAAAAATAATCTTTACATGTGTCGAAGCTACGTTGTAGAGGCAGAAACTAGCATCCGAGACTGGAGGCTCCCATTTATCGACTACGCAGTCTATGGAATCATTCCCGAGAACCCAAATAAAGCCACTTCCATCAGAAGATGTTCCCTCCGGTTCTATTATGTTACGGCTATCAAAATGCTGTATTATCGTTCCTACGACGGCCTTTTGCTATGATGCCTATCGAATACATAATCAAAGCAGGATCTACGCGAGGCTCACGACGGGGTTTGTGGTACCCATCAGCCCGAGCCCAAACTAAAGGACAATCTCCAGAAAATAGGTTACTATTGGCCAAAAATGGTTGCGGATGCTGTCAACTATGCAAGGAATTGCCAAGCGTGCCAAATTCATGCTGACTTCATCCACCAACCCTCAGAGTTTCTACACCCGACCATTGTATCTTGGCCGTTCGAAGCCTGGGGGATGGACATTGTCAGACCAATAAGTCCACCTTCGTCGGAGGGACATCGGTTCATCTTGGCCATCACCGACTACTTTTCCAAGTGGGCAGAAGTTGTTCTGCTCACTAAAGTCTAGACATTAAACATGATTAGCTTTGTCAAGAATTACGTCATATATCGCTTCATCTTGCCATGGAGGATCATCCACGACAATGATCCACAGTTTGTAAGCCATGCTTTCTATCGGTTCTGTGACAAGAACCGAATTCAAAATATAGCATCAACTTCCTATAACCCAACAGCAAATAGTTTGGCAGAAGCATTCAGCAAGACCATCATAAAGCTACTCAAAATTTTGTGTCATCTAATAAATACGACTGGAATGAGAAGCTGGATGAATGTCTCTGGGCCTACCCTATAACGGTCCAGATGCCAACTGGTAGCATGCCATTCTCCTTGGTCTAAGGGAGCGAAGCGGTCCTCCCCCTTGAGGTCCAAATTTCCTTGCTCTAAGTGTCTATCTCCAACCGTCTAACCACCGACGACAATCATCGGCGATGGCTACAAGAGTTAGAAACTCTCGACGAAAAATGCCTCTTAGTTCAACAGCGCATTAAGCTGTACCAATAATACCTCTCATGAGCCTTCAACAAATGGGTTAAGAAGAGGGCCTACCAAGTGGGTGACATCGTCCTGATAGTAAGGAGGCCGATGGTTATGACCCACAAGATAGCTGGCAAGTTCTAACCAAAATGGGGAGTCTCATTCGTCGTAGAATCTGTATTCTCCAACGGCGCCTACTGGCTCGCGAAACCCAATGGCGACTTGCTCATGATGTCCATCAACGACAAGTTCTTAAAAAAGTACTATATTTAAGGCTAGACTTGTACTTCTTCCTATCCCTAGCAGGACAACAGAGATGTATAGGGTTCCCACTCCTTGTTCATCCCCAGCGAGTGCCTATGTACGATATTTTTCTACAAGCCATTATCAATATTTAGGAGTCCTGGATACCTAATGGATAATAGATCCTCAAAATCTCCCCAGCGGAGCAGTCCTCGGGTCAACCTGCACACTCCCTCAGGGACCACTCAAAAACTAGTCTCGTTATACGCTAGCCAGGTCCATATTACCACTGAGCTATCCACCTAAAAATCTCCCCAGTGGAGTAACCCTCAAGTCTATCTACATTCTCGGGTAGTCCACACTCAGCAAACCACTCCTCGGTAAATTTTTTGGACGCTAGTTCATGTCCATACTACCTCTGAACTACTGTCCTAATATTTCTCCCCGGATGTGTTTGCAATGTCCATGTTACCTCTGAGAAAATCTCCCGAATTTGGCTATCGATTATCATGTCCATATTACTTCTGATCTCGATCATCGTCTATATTTAGCACCCATTCTTAATTCTAAGTACGCCAGCGGTGTTAAGTCCACCAAACTTTCCACATCCATATTACCTCTAGCAAGGCCTGTTTCGAATCTATTACTTGTACTCAAGTGCGTAATAAGTAATAGGTCCACAAAAGACCCCCCAGTGGGACATCCTTGACAAATATGGTGTTGTACTACCTCTAACACAATACCCAAGGTCCACAACATGCAGTAAGACAAGTACAAAAGAGAAGTTCTAGAAAAAGATAAACTTTTCATTAATATTCTAGATCATGAGTATATACGGTAAAAATCTATTATATTTTAAAGGTTTTCATTAATATTCAAGATCATGAGTACATATGATAAAAAATTATACAATTCAAAATTTCTCCATCCAGGTGCCCCTCCGTGCTGTCGTTGCTACCGACACAAGTGGATCCAACAGCAGAGCTCAATGCTTTTTAGATCTTCCCTCCATAATACAAACTGCAATATATGAAAAAGACTCCATACTATGGATAACAAAGGAGGAGAAGTAGCAGGTGCTCTACAACCAGGCACGAATATCGAGAAAAGGAATGGCAATTAATCCAAATCCTGTCATTGAAGCCGCAGGCCCCCGGCCGGTAGCAAGCTGCATAAAGGGGAGAAATACAGCTATCACATTGCATGGATAAGGACAGCTCCGCACATGACACAGGATATTCACCGCCGTCTCCTGGATCAGTTCTTGGGGAACTATTTTTATCTTCTGGATCAGTTCTTGACTAGGAACAATCATATAAGGTTAGTATTCACTCCTAATAATGGTGTTATGATATCCTTCCATGCTCCATCATGGGCAGCACGAGGGAGAACACAGCCTGCACAAGAAAACCATATGACATTAGCAAACAAAGGCAAAGTTAATGTCCATGCGGCAGAGCCGAGTCGACCCATGAGAAGCCTTTAATACTACAGACTCATGAGAAAAGCCCCCGCATGTTCGCAATGATCTCTCATCCATGCGGCTAGGCTGTATAAAGAGGCGATGCATGTTCTAGAGGATTTCTCATCCATATAGCGAGTCGGTATACTGGTGTCTCTGTGTCCACAGAAGCCCAACACGAAGGACGCGGTGCTCCCCTACCTCCAAGTAAAGTATTGAAATTAGGGGGCCAAGGATCAAGACCGCCCCTAACAAACTCCTCAGCGAAGAGAGCCACAACCGTCGACATTCTTTAGAGGGAAAGAGAAACTGAGCAAAAGAAATAAAGTTCTCTCTCTCCTGGCCGCCTATTTAAAAGTCGCGTGAAGAGATCGAGGCAATGAACCAAGCAGTTATGAGGATGAACCTGACGTCTCGATTTGCGGGATCCATTTTATTATCCTTGGAAACCGATGCCTCAAGCCCCGCATCGAGAGATGGTACAGAATTCCAAGAAATCCACTCAAGGATCAAGCCGAATCCTGTATTAAATAGAGATTTGACAGTCTGGCAAAGACTTGTCTATACGACCCGCCATCCATGTGGCCCAAAGTCATTTCCTCCATGCTTCTTATTCAAAGTATCCTAAACTTATTAGTTTAAAAACTTTGAAGAGGGTCATGTAGAATCATAAAAAATCTAGATCCATGCATCAAACAACCATGCGTCGCACATTTGACTCAAAAGAAACCAGGCCGCAGGATGACCATGCCGAAGAGAAAAAATGTCGCCTAAAGTACTGAAACCAAGATTACATATGACAGAGAATCCTGACAAAAAGGATTTTCTGAATGGCTCGAAAGATGTGAGAACGCTAAGCGATAAGAAGCTCTCGTCAGACTAATAATGACTTCTGACAAGCGGACAATGCCACGTGTACGGGGCCTCATGCGTCCCAGACTCCATGGACTCCATGCATCTCTAGCCCCAGGCGTTCCAGACTCCATGCGCTCTATGTGAATATGGCCCTATGCATTCCAGACTCTAAGAGTTCCATGTGTCTCTGGCCCCATGCATTCAAGATTCCATGCTTCCCATGTGCCACTGGCCTTATGCGTTCCAGACGTCATGCGTCCCATGCGTCTCAAACTTTAAACATCCAATATGGCAGGGTTCCCTGAGACAAAAATTTTCTATTATGATTCTCTCCAACTAAAAGCGGGCCACGTGTCAAGCTGACCAAGTCGCACAAACGGAAGACGAGAACCGCCAGAATCTTTAGCAAACAACAAATTCCAACAAAACATCCCTGTGGTAGCGTACCATGGACTAAATCCATACTATGCGCCCACAGTTACAACTGCATTGTGTTGAAAGAGCCCCCTGCAACCACCAAACAGAAGGACATACGACACCTGTAGCCCATCTACATGATGGCTATAAATAGAGGCATCTTGGACGTCCCAAAGGTCGATATTTTTCTTCTTCAGAGAAAGATCATACCTCCCGTCCAGCTATGTACGTTCACACAGGCTCAGAAGAGAGAAGAGAAGAGAGCATCCTCATTCCCTCATTAGACCGTCAACGGAGTAAACGAGACGCCACTGCATTCAAGCTCCATCGTCACTATCTAGATTAAAAATATTTTACTTAGATTTTCTGCTTATGATCTCTTTGTACTTCTTTGTCTGTTATTTTAACGTTCAAAACTTGCGATGGCGGACAATATAGTAACTTTCATTTAGGATCGAGCTAAAAGATTTGAGCAGGATTTGTATTTAGAGATTCAACAGTTCATGGTGGGTCACGATTATGCTACGATATAGTACTCAGGGTAGCTCGGTCCCAAGAACTTGTTGGCTAGAGATTAGTAGCAAGGACTGAAGGACAGAAGAGGTCCCACTCATCCATGAGAGGCATCAGTATTCAGTCCTCACCTCCAGCATCAGTAGTCAGGGCTCCTCGCCCGCCTGTACCTCCAGCCCCCACTATAGCCTCAGTACAATCCAACAGGCAGTCAGCATCAACATGATGTAATTACAGCGGCAAATTAGGGCACACTAAAGATTAGTATAGGAGGGCCAATGTCCAGTGTATCAAATATGGGGCATCCGACCATATGATTGGCTCTTGTCCGCTTGTGTACCTTGAGGCATCTCCAGCCCGATAGTCGCCAGCTCCGCCTCAGGTAGCGATTGGAGGCCCGAGGGAACCATCATTAGCCATTCAACAACTAGACCCGCGTCCTCTCCAGACGCAGACTAAGCAGTTCCAGCAGCAGCGTCCGGCTCAGTTTGTGTAAGTCCAGCAAGCCCAGCAAGCAAGGCAAAAAGAGTAGAAAGTTAGAGCCGTAGCCCCTAGGCGTGTGCGTATAAAAGGATTCGGCCACCTAGAGCAGTTGTTAGCCGCAAGCGCTACGATTTTGGGTAAGATTTTTGATTTTCTCTTAGTATATCTTGTTCTTGGGTTCTTGTCGAACGATCTTGTATTTCGTTGTGCTAGAGTGCAACAGTCGCCTCGATTCTTTTATCGAGTAGAGACGAGTTTAACATCTTGCTCTTCTGCCTACGTATCTCATGGTACATGATGTCCATCATGTGACCTGACTGCGAAGGTATATATATATAATTATTTAAAAAAGAAAAAGAAAAAGAAAAGAAAAGAAAAGAAAAGAAAAGAAAAGAAAAGAAAAGAAAAGAAAAGAAAAGCCAAAAAAAAACCTAACTTAAAAACTAACTACCCCCCTTCAGCCCACGAACCAACAATCCCCCCCCCCGTCCCGATCTCTCTCCCTGACTCTCTCTCTCTCTCTCTTTCTCTCTCTCTCTATATATATATATATATATATATATATATATATATATACACACACACACACACACACACATAAAAACCTAAACCACGAAACTCTACCCCTACCCCAGCCCTCGGCGGCTACTCCTCAGACCAACGCCGACCCCCCGAAACCTTTGGCCGCCGCACAGCCGCCCGCGACCGCCGCCGCAGCAGCCGCGGGCCGCCAGCGCGTGCACGCGTGCAACAACACAGACCCGACGTTCCACCTTCGAGGTATGGTATCTCTCTCATCTCTCATCCTTTTCTCGAACGGTTTATCCGTGTACGTTCACAACCTAACCCTCTAGGATTATCTCCAAGCGGGACGAGTTTTTGTGCCCTGGATTGGTTAAAAAATCGACCAAAAAACGGCCGAAACACTGACCAAAAATTGTTTAGAATTTTGACCCAAACCCCCATGTTCATGCCTAATTTGCCATCAACCTGTTTAATATTTTCAAAATCTAATTAAAAGATTTTTTTTCTTAATATAACCGAGAATTTTACTGTTCTTTTAGTTTTTATTAGTTAGTTTTATTTGTTAAATTATTCGGCCTCTAAAATGACAAAAAACTTGGTATTTTAAAACTAATTTTTTGTGATACGGAGCCCCGCCAAACAAGACCGCCTCATCGTGTACCAATTGCATTGGAAGGTGTGTATATTATATCCTGACGTGTGGGTTTTTACGGAAGTTGATTCGGACGTGTGTGCGCGTCGGAATCAACCCGTATCCGTAAAAAGTTCTCATATCGCAACTTTTGCAAACCGCCACCCCACTTTTTGTACGCTCGTCGGAATATGAAAAAACTTATGCCATTGGATTCGTGGTATCACGTTAGTCCTGTGACCCAAGTTTCACACGATTCCGAGACAGTTGACCGAGCCGCCAATTCGTGGGTCCCACGGTTTTACTTGAAAGGCAATTTTGTGATCGGCTCACCGGAATCCAAAATTGGACATACCGTTGAGTTAGTATCATCGTTTAGAATTTGTTTGACCTATAATTTATCCCATTTAGATACATTTACCTCTGACACGTATTTCGGTACAAAGTGGCCCATATGTGGACCCCACTTTGACCCAAAATTATCGTTTTGCCCCTGTGTCCAAATTGGACGAAAGGGTAGACTTTTCTGACTATCTCGCTGATTCTGAAAACGTTAGTGATATTTATTTCAGCATTCGGAGACGTTCATTCGGATGCCATAGTTTCTGATCCATTGTGCTTGACGTCTGGACGCTTACACTACGCAGCTTTCTTGCCAGGCAAGTATACCTTGCCAAATTGATTACAGTACTTTGCATGCTTGTCATATTTTTATATATTTATTATATGTGTTTTCTTTCAGTCATATTTATATATTATATTTGTTGACACACACTTGACACATAGTATCATGGGAGGGGAGGATAGTCAGTAGGCGTATGGGCTACCCACTCTGGTAAAATCGTAGTAACTAGGATGCGCTACGGTAGTTGTGCCGCGATGGTCGCTACCCTCGCCGTATGTCGATTGATGGTGTCACGATGGTCGCTACCCTCACGGTATGTTGATTGATAGTACATGGACGTGTGTGTGAGTTGTGAGATAGCATGTGTATTAGAGTAGCCTACACCTGCCCATACGTCGAAAAGTTGTCCTCATTATGCATTTTTATATAGATTGTCTAGTACAGCGTACTTGTATATTTTCTGTCTATTATGCATATTTTACTGTATTCAATTGGCATACTTCTTTGTATCTTGTTACGTCCCTCTGAGGACCTGGTCCCTTTCCAGGTGTAGACGATCTTGACTATTTGCAATAGCACGGATCAAGACTTGCTACTTCTCTCTCTTTGGAGGAGGTCTTCTCTTCGAGCCTCATTGTTTATTAGATGTACTTATTTTGTTTCTCTTATATTCTAGTTTGGTAGTGGATTTGTCTTCACCCAACTACTTGTTCTTATCAAGCATTTTATACTTGATTTAGTTATATAATTGATTGGTTATTTGATTCTGTGGATGAGATATAGTTATGTCCTGTGACTTATGACATAAATCTATACCAGTTATGAATTGTTATTCATAATACAGCGTACGTATGTGTTATGGTTTTCATATATTGGAGTTGCCATATATATACGACTGGTATGCTTACGTATTCCTAGTCCTACTTATTTTGGGACTGGGGCATAATATGTTTTTGTAGTGGCCCACGCAGGTCGAGAGCATATTATCTAGGTTACGTTACTGTACCGAGCAAGCCTGCACATAGGATTAGATTATATGATCTCATCTACTTATTTAATCACCTCCCTTGATTTTATTTCGTATTCTTATTTGATTGCTTGTATTGCATCTTGCTTGATCCTTTCACAACGTTAATCTTATCTTTTCTTTCGTGATTGATAGGGGTCAGAAAGGTAACTTGTACTAAGTATATACATTCTATTGTTCAATAATACTATTAGTTAAATTCTTGTAAGTTGGGTAGTATGTCTCATAACCTAGTATCACATAGTACTTTTGACCCATTAATGAAGTATAATTAAATGACACCAACTATAGGCTTGCATAAGAAGATGGTGTTTATCTAGACTGTAGAACTTAGAGGCCCATACCCCCACTTGGTCGACTAGAGACTTAGACAAGAAGTTAGCATGGCAACTGTAGAGGAACAACACCGGACGGGCCTTATCTTCTTGGTGAACTTGAATTATTTTGTACCTTCCTTCATCATAATACAGCGTACTTATATTTTTTGGACTACCTCGACTTATGTTGCTATTATAGCCTAGTTTTGCAAGCTTATTTTTTTATCGAGCTTGTTCATGACATAGGTGTTATTGGGGACGCCCACTAATATATTGTCTAAATCAGAATTAGTATATTATGGTCTAGCTAACCTTAGTGCGCTTGGTTCGCTCTTCGCATGACTACTTTACGTGGATTGAGATGTAATGACTTAGCTTCTTAGACGAATATACTTGTCCTCTAGACATGTCAGAGCATATCATATCAGGTACATAACTGTTCAGATATGAGCATGCGAATAGAAATTTACCAAAATAGGATCTCATCTGCAACTGCCTTGACAACTCTCTTTTTGAATTCTTTAATCACCTTGAACCCCCGTACTTGTATTCTATTACATCCTTCGTGAATTCTTTATTATTGTTTTTCATCTTCCCCTATTTGAAAAGATGAAATCTCGTTCTTGGTATAAATTTGATATACGGATAGTACTAGATATACCCCATAGGCCAATCACATTACTTTGTGACTATCTTTTGTAATTAAGGGCAATCATATGTGATATATTTGGTGTTAAAATTTTTGAGGATTGAATAACAAGATTAAATAATTTGAGGAAGTTTTTCTTAAATGTATAGCCATATGTGATAGATGGGTAAATTCTAAGTTTGATAGAAGTTGCATTATCAACTTGAGATAAAAAAATTTAGATTGTGATCAAGTAAGATTAGATTGAGAGATTTAAGTCATTTTTAATTTTGAGCATTTTTAGAAGAATGATTAAGATGATGATGATTTAATGAATTTTGAAATCTTGATATTGCGGACCAAATATTTATACTTTGAGCACATGATTTAAATTTTGAATATTGGAGATTGAATCAACGATTTAAATTTTGAGGAAAAGAAATAGAACTCTAAACATACACATTGATGGATTGAATTCAAAATTTTATAGTTTGATGATTTAAATTAAAAGTTAAATTTGATTGTTGGATCACCTATTTAAAATATTGAGGATGGAAATTGGATTTAAAATTTGAAGAGTACGAAATTCTTAAGTTAAAAATAGGAATAAGATTTGATTAGAATTATTTATTATTTAAAATCTAGAGAAAATTATGATAGTTAAAAATAGTGATTTAAATTTTGATGTGGGATGTCATATAGATTTGAATTAGATTTTGATGTTGATCATTTAAAAATTGAGAAGAGATTACGATTGGTTAAATTTTGATTTAAAAAGTGGTTATTTTAAATTTGAAGTGATTGCTATGGATTTGAATAGATTTTGTTATTTAATTTTTTTTGGAAGAGATTGCGATTGACTTGCCTTATATATGAATGTGAAAGATTTAGCAAATCATGTCTTATTTTTAATTACGAGGATAAAATTCTTGTAAGTTGGGTAGATTGTAAACTCCCTCACCCAAAAATAGGTATTTTGTGTGTATTTTTTATTTCTTGTATTTATTTTAGATTTTTTTTAAATTAAATAAAATCCAATGATTATATTAGGACACTTCGCCGTGGTTTGGATATTAATGATATAGGATAGGCCCAAAATCTGTATTGTCATTCATAGGAAGTAGCCTACAAAGAAGACACTACCTGTAGGATTCTTTCGTGGCACAAAAATTTGATCCCTTGGCATTAGTATGACATTAGTACAACAATCATCGATTTTTGTGTTAAATATTTAGATATTTTATACATATAATTTAATTATGGTTATTTTCCAATTCTAACTTTTCTACAAATTTTTTTCTTTTTGTAGATTTGCATATTAGTTGCCATTACCTCATTCTTTATAATTCTAATCCTACCCATGACCGAAACTCCCTTAACTTTATTTTGTATTTTTTAATACTTTATTTTATCTTCATTTAAATGATGAATTTTTAGAGTATTCTCTGAGAAAATAAATTTCTTGATTATTTAATTATAAAAAATAAGATACTTATTTAAAATTATTTCTCCAAAGTTATTTTTACTATAATTTATCTCGTGTTAAAATATTATAAATCTCCTAGAAGTTATTTTGGGTGCAAATATATTTTAAAAAATTATATATATATATATATATATATATATATATATATATATATATATATATATATATAGTTTTGTTAAAGTAGAATAAATATTCTAAGAATTTATTATATGAAAATATATTTTTATATTTTTATATTCCCATTTATATGTATAAATATATATACAAATATATTTCAAAAAGTTATTTTCTAATAATCCCATATATATATATATATATATATATATATATATATATATATATATATATAGTTATTAAAAAAAGGAAAATAAAAATAAAAGAAAAAGAAAAAAAAACCTAACTTAAAAACTAACTAATCCTAACTACCCCCCCTTCAGCCCACGAACCAGCAACCCCCCCTAATCCCGATCTCTCTCCCTGACTCTCTCTCTCTCTCTCTCTCTATATATATATATATATATATATATATATATATATATATATATATATATATACACATAAAAACCTAAACCACAAAACCCTACCCCTACCCCAGTCCTCGGCGGCCACACCTCAGACAACGTCGACCCCCCGACGCCGTTGGCCGCCGCACAGCCGCCGGCGACCGCCGTCGCAGCAGCTTCGGGCCTCCCGCGTGCGCACGCTGCAGCGGCACAGACCCGACGTCCCACCTTCGAGGTATGGTATCTCTCTCATCTCTCATCCTTTTCTTGAGAGGTTTGTCCGTGTACGTTCACAACCTAACCCTCTAGGATTTTCTTCAAGCATGACGAGTTTTCGTGCCCTAGATTGGTCGAAAAATCGACCGAAAAATGGCCGAAAAACTTTCAAAAACAGTCCAAAATTTTGACCCAAATCCCCATGTTCATGCCCAATTTGCCACCAACCTGTTTAATATTTTTAAAATCTAATTAAAAGATTTTCTTCTCAATATAACCAAAAATTTTATTGTCCTTTTAGTTTTTACTAGTTTATTTTATTTGTTAAATTATTCGGCCTACAAAACGACCAAAAACTTGATATTTTAAAACTAAAATTTTGTGATACGGAGGGCGTCCCGCCAAACGGGACCACCTCGTTGCGTACCAATTATACCGAAAATGCGTATGGTATATCCTGACGTGTGGGCTTTCACGGAAGTTGATTCGGACGTGTGCGTGTGTCGTAATCAACCTGTATCCATAAAAAGTTCCTGTATCGTGACGTTTGCAAATCACAATCCTACTTTGTGTACGCTCATCGGAATATGATGAAACTTATGCCATTGGATTCGTGTTATCACTTTGGTCCTGTGACCCAAGTTTCTCGCGATTCTGAGACAGTTGACCAAGCTATCAATTCGCGGGCCCCAAGGTTTGACTTGAAGGGCGAATTTGTGATCGGCTCACCGAAATCCAAAATTGGACATACCGTTGAGTTTATATCATCGTTTAGAATTTGTTTGACCTATAATTTGTCCTATTTAGAGACCTTTACCTCTGGCACATATTTCGGTACAAAGTGGCCCACATGTGGACCCTGATTTGATCCAAAATTACCGTTTTGCCCCTGTGTCAAATTGGACGAAAGGGTAGACTTTTCTCACTATCTCGCTGATTTCGGAAACGTTGGTGATATTTATTTCAGCATCCGAAGACGTTCATTCGAATGCCATAGTGTCTGATCCCTTGTGCTTGACGTCTGGATCCTTACACTACGCAGCTTTCTTGCCAGGCAAGTATACCTTACCGAATTGCTTACAATACTTTGCATGCTTGTCATATTTTTATATATTTATTACATATATTTTCTTTCAGTCATAATTATATATTATATTTGTTGACACACACTTGACACATAGTATCATGGGAGGGGAGGACAGTCAGTAGGCGTATGAGCTACCCACTCTGGTAAAACCGTAATAACTAGGACGTACTACGGTAGTTGTGTCACGATTGTCGCTACCCTCACTGTATGCCGATTGATGGTGTCATGATGGTCGCTACCCTCGCGATATATCGATTGATGGTACATGGACGTGTATGTGAGTTATGAGATAGCATGTGTATTAGAGTAGCCTACACCTGCCCATACGTCAAAAAGTTATCCTCATTATGCATTTTTATATAGATTATCTAGTACAACGTACTTGTATATTTTTTTTCTATTATGCATATTTTACTGTATTCGATTGGCATGCTTCTATGTATCTTGTTACGTCCCTCTGAGGACCTGGTCCCTTTCCAGGTGTAGACGATCTTGACTATTTGCAGGAGCACGGTTCATGATGTGCTACTTCTCTCTCTTTCGAGAAGGTCTTCTCTTCAAGCCTCATTGTTCATTAGATGTACTTATTTTGTTTCTCTTATATTCTAGTTTGGTAGTGGATTTGTCTCCACCCAACTACTTGTTCTTATCAAGCATTTTATACTTGATTTAGTTATATAGTTGATTGGTTATTTGATTCTGTGGATGAGATCTAGTTATGCCCTGTGACTTATGACATAAATCTATACCACTTGTGAATTGTTATTCATAATACAGCGTACGTATGTGTTATGGATTTCATATATTGGGGTTGCCATATACATACGGCTGGCATGCTTAAGTATTCCTAGTCCTACTTATTTTGGGACTGGGACGTGACAACATTCTAGTGGGATAAATTAAAGATTTAATTCATGAATTTAAATAGGTTGATGCTAACAAAAATGGATGTATGAAATATTTAAAGTAGAGGGTTTTCAAATATAGAATTATTAGAATTAGATTGGCTCTAAAAGTGGATAAGGTGCAAAGGTTGACCCTATCTCAAGAAGGTATCAAATTATATTATCCTAAAATAAATTCTACATAATATATATATATAAATATATAATTAATCACCTTATTTTAAGCCACTAGTGTCCAATAAATTAATTCATGGCTTTGGGATGGGAATTTTGATTGAAAAATTACCATACATAAAATATATATATATATATATATATATATTCAATACAAGAACTATGGTTGTTACACTGGTGCCATACTAATATTGAATGACCGAATTTTGTGTCATGGAAAGAACCTATTATAGTGTCTCCCGTGTAGGCTACTTTCTATGAAGGATATTGTAGATTTTTGGGTCATCCTATATCATTAATGTCCAAACTACGGGAAAGTATCCTACTGCAATAATTGAGTTTTATTTAATTTAAAATAATCTAAAATAAATAAGTTAAATATAAAATACACACGAAATACATTTTTTTGGTGAGGGATTTATAATCTACCCAACTTACAAGAATTTTGTCCTCAAAATTAAAATTAAAGCACGATTTGTTAAATCCTCTAAATTCGTATCTAAGTCAAGTCAACTATTATCTTCTTAAAAATTTAAATAACAAAATCTATTCAAATTTATCGCAATCTCTTCAAAATTAAAATAACTATTGTTTAAATCAAAATTTCACCTATCGTAATCTCTTCTTGAATTTCAAATAATCAAAAATCTAAATTTTAGTCAAATCTATATAACATCTTCAATATTTAAATAACCCACATCCAATTTTAAATTACGATTCCAACTATCATAATCTCTTCTAGATTTTAAATAGTAAACAACTCTAATCAAATCTTATTCCTATTTTCAACTTAAGAAATTTTGCACTCTTCAAATTTTAAATTCAATTTTTATCCTCAACTTATCAATAGTTGATCCAACAACCCAAAATTTAATTTTAATTCAAATCGTAAAATTTTGAATTCAATCCATCAATATTCATGTTTAGAATTCTATTTTTATCCTCAAAATTTAAATCGTTGGCTCAATCTCCAATATTCAAAATATAAATTATGTGCTCTATTTATAAATATTTGATCCACAATATCAAAATTTTAAAATTTATTCTAGAAGGCATTCTTATCTTTAAAGTTAAATCTTCATCATTATAATTATCCAAAAATAAATTCTTGAAATTAAATGACTTAAATCTCTCAATTTTATCTTACTTACTCACGATCTAAATTTTTTACCTTTATATAAAATTTGGCTCAAGTAGACAATGCAACTTCTATCCAACTTAGGATTTATCGATTTATCATACAAGACTATGCATCTAAGAAAAACTTTCTTAAATTATCTAATCGTGTGATTCAATCCTCAAAAAAAATGTTAACACAAAATATATCACATGTTTTACGCCCTTAATTACAAAGATAGTCACAAAGTAATAAGATTGGCCTGTGGGATATATCTAGTACTATTAGTGTGTCAAACATATATCAAGCACGAGCGTTCGCCTTTCCAAAATAAGGGAAGACGAAAAACAAAGATAGTGATATCAAAGGGAACAAACAAGTTCAATTACGAAGACCAAGGGAGATAATCGAATTCAAAGAGAGATTTTGTTAAATCGGTTGTGGATTAAGATCCTATCTTGGTCTATTTCTTTTCGCATGCTCGTATCAGTACAGTTACGTAACCGACACGATATGCACTGACATGTGTAGAGGACAAGTATATTCGTCTAACAAGCTAAGTCAACTATATCTCAATCCACGTAAAGTAGTCATGCGAAGAGCGAACCAAGTGCACTAAGGTTGTACAGACCATAATATACTAATTCTAATTTAGACAATGTATTAGTGTGGGCCCCCAATAATACATATGTCATGAATAAGCTTGATAAGGAATAATAAGCTTGTAAAACTATGTTGTAATAGCAGTATGAGTCAAGATAGTCCAAAAATATAAGTATGTGAGATTATGATGAATAGTTCAAGTTCATCAAGAATCTAAGATTTGTCCGGTGGTTGTGCCTCTACAGTTTCCATGCTAACTTCTTGTATAAGTCTCTGGTCGACCAAATAGGGGTATGACCTCTAAAGCTCTACCGTTTGGATAAACACTATCTTCTTTTAATAGCATATAGTTAGTGTCATTCAATTATACTTCATTAAAAGGGTCAAAAGGACTATGGGATACTAGGTTGTCAAACATACTACCCAACTTACGAGAATCAACTAATACAGTAACTGCCTTAAGGGGATTCTACAAATAACCTTGTTCTTGTAAATAAAGTAGAAACTCTTATTGGGGTATACGAGAAAAAGATCTTGGTACTTATTTGGGTATCTTATTGCATTATAAAACTCTATAGGTAATGGTCATCTTAAGTCTTAATCATAGTGTTTATAGAACAAAAGTTTTAATATTAAGATTAGAGAAGTTACTGGCTCTCAGAGAAAGAGGATATAACCTGTATTGAGATATGTGGAACCGATTACTTGATTTGAAACTAAAGGATAATCATAAAATCATAATCTAAATGAATAACTTAAACTATCAAGTTCTAACTACTTAGCACAAAAATTTTAAAAATTCAAAATTAACAAACTACAATCCTACTAAACTATATATCCTAACATAAAAGAAATTACTTGTCCTATCATTACAAGGGTAAGGTGGCACGATTGGAAAGATGAAGGGATTTTTTTTTGTCGTCGCACAAATAGTAAGTATTAAGATTTCGGAGAAACAATATATGAAAGTAAATAGAGAGACTCTTGATTTTATCATACTATCCTAAGGGAAGGTGGTATGCTAGTCTCTATATTAGATGTATGATCAAGGAAAAGGTTTTAATCATTCAATAGATCTTAATTGGTAAAGAGCTATGACAATTGATCTATGATGGAGGGAGGGATTAAGTCAAGATGAGCAAGTATATAGATAGTTGGATGAGATGGCACGATCGGTGACTCATGGAGACTCAAGTATGACTCAACAATGATCATAGATTATAAGGGATCTACTAAGCTGAAGGTAGGGTACCCCTTCTCTTACTAAGGTATTAGTTCACTCCTCTTGGTTTTCTAAGGTACTGCTCTGCCAATATCAAGACAAGAATCTAAATTTATAACCTTTTTATATTATCTCACTATAAAAGTTAGGTTTGGTCCTAATATTCAACCTTGAATTTCTATTTGTTCCTCAATACTAGGGTCAAACAATATGGTCAAATTTCTAACTAACCCTAGTAGTGTCTATACTACTCTTAAGTCATTCCTAAATATATCAAGGTATAATGGTCAATCAATTTACAGGTGTTGGATGCTAGGGTTCATTAGGTATGCTAAACTTTCGGGAACTGCCAATATTCTAATTTATTTTTCTTAGTAGGTATTCTATCATAATTATCTTCTAACAACAAGGATTCCTATATTCTGGCAGAAGGCTATACTCAAGGAACTATTAGGGAAGTACATTAAATTGAAAGAGGTAAGAAAACAAGGATACCGATGTCAAGAGAATTAAGTGAGTATAATTTTGAAGGTCAAGGAATAGGTGAGTTCAAGAATTCGGAACAAAAATTAAGAGAAAAGTCAAATATGTGAATGAGACCCTATACTCTAATCCTATTTGCAGACTTGCTCGGTAGTGTAACATAACTGAGACAATATACTCTAGACCTGCATGGGACACCACTAAAAATATGTCACGTCCCAGTCCAAAATACGTAGGACCAGGTATACGTACACATGCCAGCTGTACGAACAAGTGTTGAAACCCAATTTAATGGACCTAACCAGTCGTAGTACGCTGTAAAGTATAACTAATTCACAACAACACAGGCCAGTATAATCTTATCTCATCCACAAATATCACAGAATAAAGAACTGAATTGTTAGATAAGTCTCAAGTTCACTATATATAAAGGCTAGTGGAGAACAATCCAAGAAAAATGAATATAAATGATTACTGAAATAATACAACTAAGTAATAAAGGAATAATAAAAATAGTCTGGGCATCAGCTAGCTAGATAATGACTCCCAAGACTCTATGTAACTGTCGTCCAGGACACTCAAGGAAACTCCAGTGGCTCCACCTCAAAGTCCTCGTCATTATGATCTCCAACTCCGTAGTTCGTTGGGTACAAGTGCTCGTCGAAATCTGGAAATGGTACCAGGTCCTCAGAGGGACATAACTGTCACTACCATATTTTCTAGGAAGGGTATTTCGATCATTTCAAAATTAATTAATATGCTTATGGTATATTTATTTATTGTATTATTTATTTATTGTTAGATGCTATATTTTTATTAGACTTGCGTTAGTGGACTTAACTAGATTAGAATAGACTCATGGACCAACATTAATTCTAGTAGATTTGAGCCCAACAAATAAGCCCATTCTTTATGAGGATGACTTAATTAGTTAAACAAATTGGATTAGAACCATCCCTCCTTAATTAATTCCTTCATGACAAGCCCCAAGGGGTATTGTAGACTTTTTAGAGTGACTTGGAGTAGGGGGCAAAGCCGGCCATAAGTGGGAGGAGAGAGACTCTCTCTTTTCATCCATTCATCTCATTTCTAGATCTAGAATTTCTCTCTTCTAAATTCCTTCATCCTTACACCAATCCCTACCAAAATTTTCTTCCAATTCCTTCTCTATTCACTATTGGAGGCCATTAGAGAAATGATGAGGTAAAGATCTACAATGAGGAGTAAGAAACACAAGTTGAAGGCTCTTAACACTCATTTGGAGACTTGCATTGAGAATCCATCTCCTAATAGGTATAATTCAATTATCCCTCTCTATTTATACTCTAAATATGTATTTTATTTATTAGGAACCCTCCCATGTACTAAGGCTACCCATAGTAAGTGGAATTAGGTTCATAGGAGACCTATGGAGGAAGTTATGGTATATTTTATGCCAATTTTGGGAGAATTCTGAGATTGGCACATCATGTATTTGTCATTAGGTTAATTAGATCAAATTGATATGTGTTTGATTGTATAGGACTAGTGTCATATCCATAATTGGATATGTGTTGGCCGTATCACGGTAATTTGGCGATACAGGTTGATTTGGGGGTTTTCTTCCGACACGGAGATTTGAGAATGTCATATTTTGACACGGGCACGTAGTTGAGTGGCTAGCACTTCGTGTTACTTCTAATTATGATTCTAGACTTGCTCGTGTCCTTCGGGATACGTTTAGTAGTGTGGTGGGGCTACATCACAAGTGTATCTTAGATTGAGTGTGATACGGGTTAGGTGCACTCCACGTATTTATTATTTTGTTTTCAATTCATTAGACCTGTGGATAGCTAATTAAGTATTATATATGAGTTGTATATATGATATATATAGCTATATATTGATTATATAATTATTTATCTATGTTCTTATTTGTATTAATGTGTTCTTAGATGCATATGGTTGGGGGGAGTTAGTGTAGACTATTTTGGAAGTGTTGGGGACTGTTGCACAAGTGTAGACTTAATTGAGATCACTTGTGGACTATTTAGAGTGGTATATCAACTGTATAGGAGGATGAGGTTGTGTACATAGTGTACTTGTCGAGTTGGAGTATGTTGTACACTGTGTGCACACCAGGGTGTTGGAGTCGGGTTTTGCTGTATTTCAGCAAGGTCGAGTAGCAGCACAGTTGGGAGGATTTTGTGGACTACACAATACAGTTTTGGGGTTACGGTCAGCAAACTTAATTTAAGTTGCTACAGTTGTGAAGTCTGCTGTCCAGACTCGAGCGTAGGGGGAGTTCATGGACTCCACGATAGATGGTCAAGTTTAGATGGAAGGTAGTGACACAGTGACTAAAGAAAATAGAAGTCGGGATGTATAGGGAGAGCAGTGCATAGTAGCTAAGCATTGGTACACAGCAAGTGGGTCGGGTTTTGCTGTATTTTCAGCAAGGATTTAGGGGCAGCAGCAGCTCGGTATGCTGAGAGGAGAGTTTGTTTTAGCTAGTTGTTAATTCGTTAAGTATTAGTTATGTGTTGTTTTACTGTTAGCTAATGGTGGGTAGTTATTAGTTAACAGTTAGCTATAAGTTAGTGTTAGTTATATATATGTTTTGATATTGGTTATAGTTAACTACTAATGTCAGTTAGTTAGTAGTTGTAAGTTAGATTATATATTAGATGATAGTATATGTTAGTTATTTGGTGGTTTATGTTAAGTTGTATATTGATGTGGGATGATATACTTATTTAAGAGATATTATTACTCTTGATTGATAGTTATATATGATAGGATATATATTGGTATACATATATGAGTTAGCTAGTTAGATTAGCTGGTTAGTAGGTATTACCGTATATTACCAAGGTAAGGTAAGGTAAGGTAAGGTAAGGTAAGATAATGGAGTTGACTCAAGGTATTTGGTCAAGATGGGTAGTGTGATATGGAGTTTGGCTCCAAGCCAAGGTATCCACAGTACTAGTTTAGCTAGAAATACTAGTATATATATTATATTGTGTATCTTATCTAGTATTTTTATATATTAGATATTATGTATCTTACGATACGGTATAGTACTAGTATTCTATAGCTAGTATAGCCCAGTTATATAGTGTATGGACCCAATATCCAAGAGATAGACTCATACAACCTAGAAATGACTAGTTTGACATAGAGTTGACCAAGTTTGACTTTTTTGACCTAGAAATGGCTTTATGACCTAGAAATTGACTAGTTTGACTTATTTTTATTCCAAAACCTTATATTGATATAATATTCCATATTTAGGTCTCCGAGGCACCATTTCAGACATCTTTGATACTATTCACCGAATTTTAGGCAAGTACATTCTCTGATGGTTTTCTATTTACGATATCCTCTATGTTTCTTGTATTTAGTATAGAAATAGTTTATCATTCTTTGGAACTGTTGTTAGAGGTGTACTTTGCTTCTTTCCTAACTGAATATATTTTTTCCAGATGATACCGAGGAGTGGTATCCCACTCACTACGGGCCTCAGGACGTAGTTGGCTTAGAGTCAGAGACTTTGGCTCAAGAGGGTCTCATCTTGGTTGAAACAGATGACCCAGTGCCCGTCTAGCTCAGTAGATAGGTTTTGTAGTGGATTTGTCTCCAGTATTAGATATTAGCATTTCTTATAATTTGATGACTCATTGGATATTATTTTGTCTTGTTAGTTATATTTGACTTTTTAGTTCTTCATATCATATTCGTGCGATTATCCATATTATAGATCTGTGATTGAATATTCATACTTCATTGGTAGAATTATTGTTAGATAGATAGTTTACCAAACATCGTTCTACCGTCGATGCTGCGGCGTAGGCTGGTCATTGTTTACTACTCGCGTCCATACACCGAGTGCGGGTCATGACACATTTTTAGAGGTGGCCTATACAGGTCTTCGTGGTCGCAATTAGTGCGATTCATAGTGGTGCTCTAATTTGAGTGCTATTACGAGCCTGTTTCAGGATATAGGATATAGGCTATAGGCTATAGGCTGAGAATACTCAATCACAACTAGGAAAAACTCTATCGTTTATTTTAATTATTCTTCCTTGATATTGATATTAATATTTGATCTTTAACTGTCCTTCTTTGAATATATTGTATCATGTGCCATATTGATTCTTTTCTTTCGTTTTGACTCAGGATGCCGCCTAAGACCCGATCACAGCAGAGAGAAGCAGTTTCTGAGAGATCTGCGACTTCCCGAGGGCCTACACTAATCACGTCTCCGGTGATTGGGGTATCAGCTGCGTTCGGGGGTCTACCTCCAGCACAGAGGACTGTTCCAGCTGTGTCAGAGGGGCTTCCACCTTCCGTGCCGACAGATCTGACTCAGGTGTTCATATTATTTCACGAGACGATGGAGGCTCAGAGGGCCCAGTCAGAGGCTCACTAGAGGCAGACCGATGTGTTACAACATGGTATTGAGAGTGCTCATCAGCTTGATCTTGCTGTAGTAGAGGGAGGTACTCCGGTCCAGTAGCAGGTTGCTCCGCGGGTTGCCCAGCTTCGGCCAGATAATATCCAGGACTTTAAGAAGCTGGAACCTCGGGTCTTCAAGGGAATCGAGGGCATTATTTATACTGATGATTGGCTCGAGCGTCTCATGTGGGTGTCCCGTCTTGCTGAGAATCTGAAGGTTGAGGCAGTAGGACATCAGTTGTTTGACATCGCCCATACTTGGTTCAGGAATAAGCCACTCCTTGCTGATGTGGGGCAGTCTTGGGAGGTGTTCAAGGATCTTTTCAAGAGGAAGTTCTTTGCTCGGATGGACAGACTGGACTTAGGGAGGCAGTTTGAGGGCCTTATTCAGGAGAGCATGTCCGTGGAGGAGTACGCCGCAGAGTTCGGTAGGCTTAGCTTATTTGCGTAGTATTTGGTGAGGGAGCTAGAGGTTCGGGCTATCTGCTTCCATGAGGGTCTGAACTGGGAAGTGAAGATCCTCATGCTGTCTTTTTATGAGACGTATTCAGAGATACTTGCGGAGGCACGCAAGGTTGAGCGGGAGTTGAGCTTGAGACCCAAGAGAGACCGTGATTCTTTTTTTGTGGCTAGTAGCAGCACAATGCTTGCTAAGCATCCTTATTTCTAGTCTAGGCCTTTTCAGTAGCCGTACCAGACTCCAGATAGGGCACCGATGCACCAGGCACTATAGTAGCAGCAGAGACGGTCACAATAAGCTTTCTGCCACTTCTGCAAGAAGTCCAGCCATATCTAGAAAGTTTGTAGAAAGAGGTTAGGGTTTGTTTGTATTATGGTGCCGAGAGGCATCAGCTGAGGGATTGTTCTTCCAACCCTTGTAGTGCAGTTCAGGGAGCAACTCCAGCTCAGAGAACACAGGAGAGGCCACTTGCATTACAGCCGAGGGGACCGCCGCTTTCGACCCAGCAGCAGTGTTATGCCCAGCACCAGTATCAGGGGGTGCACCTCAAGGACGAGCGTTTGTTATAACGGTCGAGGAGGCCGATCCCATCGAAGATGTCATTACAGGTTATGTTCTTCTTGATTCTATTCCAACTTTAGCATTGTTTGATAGTGGTGCTTCCCATAGTTTTGTATATATTTTTTTTGCTCTAAAGCATCATTTAGTAGCTGAGCCTTTGCTTAGGACTTGCAAGATCATGACTAGGGGAGGCATTATCCTGGTTAGTGATATTTGTAAGGATTAGAGAGTTATTCTGGGAGGCCGGGAGCTGAGTGCGTGTCTACTTGTAATGCCACTTCTAAGATGCGATATTATACTCGAGATAGATTGGTTGAGTAGATACCATGCTAGTATAGATTAAGAGGGGGTAGAGTTTTGTTTAGCCCACCAGGAGAGCCAGAGTCTGAGTTTGCTAGAGGAGATGCAGACCAGAGAGAAGGCATTATATGTGGAGCTTTGGTGGAAGACAAGGAGTTTCCGCATCCTTTGATAGCAGATTTCTTGGATGTATTTTCTGAGGAATTGCCAGGATTGCCGCCAGATTAAGATATTGAATTCTCTATAGACTTGGTGCCAGGTGCAGAGCCAATTTTACAACATGTCTATAGAGAGAACAACAGCGAGCTGATCGAGCTGATAAAGCAAGTGGATGAATTGTAGGATAAGGGATTTATCAAATCCAGTTCTTCACCATGGTCTCCTCAGTATTGTTTGTACCGAAGAAGGATGGATCAATACGCATGTGCATCAATTACAGGGTATTGAATAATCTCACTGTCAAGAATAAATACCCGTTTCCACGGATTGATGACCTGCTCGATCAGTTGAGTGGCGCCAAGGTATTTCCAAGATAGACTTGAGATCATGCTACCACAATATGAAAGTGAAGCCGGAGGACATTTTGAAGAATGCTTTTAGGACTCGGTATGGCCAGTATGAGTTCATGGTGTTGTCGTTTGGGTTGACTAATGCCCCAACGGTATTTATAAATTTGATGAACAAGGTGTTCCACCAGTACCTTGACATGTTTATGGTGGTGTTCATCAATGACTTTCTCATATACTCGAAGATACCAGAGGAGCACGAGGAGCATCTGCGGATTGTGTTGAATGTGCTGAGGAAGGAGAAGTTGTATGGAAATCTATCAAAGTGTGAGTTCTTCTGGACAAGATGGAGTTCTTAGGACATGTTGTGACTGCTGATAGAATTTCAGTAAATTCGAAGAAAATCGGAGCAGTAGAATCTTGGAAGACCCCGAGTTCAGTGGCAAAGATCAGAAGTTTTTTGGGTTTGGCAGGCTACTACAAGAATTTTGTGTAAAATTTTTTGAGGATTGCTGAGCCGGTGACTATACTCACCAAGAAGGACACAGAGTTTGTTTGGACGGAGGAGTGACAGGCTAATTTTGAGGAATTTAAGGCGAGGTTGATATCCGCTCCTATTTTGACGTTACCATCAGGGTCTGGAGATTTCACTATTTATAATGATGCATCGGTGTCACTACCACATCCTAAAAATAGGGGTATTTTTGTTATTTTATATATTATAGGTATTGTTTGTATTTATTTTAAATAATTGCATGATATGTGTATATATATATGTGTATTATATATAGTGTTCATTAATGCATGAGTTAGTTGACTAGATCTAGATGCCCACTAGATGGAGCCCTGACCGAAATATAGTGTTATGGATTTAATTTATAATTTTTGGGATTAATTATTTAGGGTTATAATTAATTATTATGATTTTATTCAATTGTTGCGCCTTACCGTTGCTTCGATATTTGGAGCACTACCCTAGCTTTTGCCTTCCAGCAAATTTTACACCTTTGTCCTGGACATGCCAGCCTACTATTTTGACCTCTGTGTAACTCATAAATATGCTCTCTTGTACTTCATTTTAGTCGCACAATATTTATCGCGGACGTTTATTTTTAATTCTAAATAAATCCAACTTTGTATCCTTGTGCGTTCTAATCAAAATTGGAGACACAATCTTGAGCCGTTTTGTGCAACCCAAATTATGACAATATTCTATTCTGAGTTTTCTACGCCCATGACATTTGTGTCCCACCTAATTTTAATCCCATGCACTACCAATTTATTTTAGAACACCTATTGCATTAATTTTAATTAAATTAGTGTAAGAACCCAACTTGACCCAAAACTAGACCCAACACCAAACCAAACCTCCATTCACACCCTCAAGCTTCATCCTAAACACCAAACATTCTTTTCATCCACTACATCACACCAAACATGGTATTTTCCCTCTTTAAATCCTAATTTCCACTTTCTGTGCAATTTTTCAATTGTTGGGGACTCATTTACAAAAATGCAATGATGTGTCGCCATCCTATTGGTCAAGCACATGAAGAAAACAACCCCTCCCCTTTGACCGGTCTACCCTCTCCCTCTCTCCTCTTTTTGTTTGTGTATTTTTCTCCATGTGTGATCTAGGCCATCCATTTAAAATGGAGCCATCCTCACCATACAACACCCTTACCATTATATATATATATATATATATATATATATATATATATATATATATATATATATATATATATATATATATATCATAACCCCTCTCCCAATATAAACCCCATCCTAATGTGTACTTGACCGGCCCTAAACCCTAGTCTACCATCATCATCATCCCCCACATACAAAATAACTCCCCATTATTTTTAACATCACCACCATCCCTTCAAAACTCATCCTAACACAAACCTACATCATCCCCATCACCAACCTCTACTTCTCTTCTCCGACTTCCTTTCCCCCTCGCCTGAGCCGCTGAAGCCGAACCCTTCGCCCGACTGCACCGAGCAGTCCCTCGCAGCGGCGAGCAACTCCACCTGACACCCGCGGTTCTTCCTCTTGCGCTCGACTGAATGCCACAGACCGCCTGCCGACTTCTTCTACTCCTCCCATCAACTGATCCCGACGCCGGAGCTGCCTGCATCCCGCCTGAACTGAGTCATCCCACGCTCGACTTCCCTTCAGCTCGCCGACGACAGCAGCAACCCGTCCATCCCAACCCCGCTGTTCTCCTCCTCCTCGACACCCAGAGCACAGCCAATCCCCTAGCCGAAATACCTCGTCTCCACCACCCTCATCACATCCCCGACCCGCTGAACCGAGCACCCCGACTCAACCCGTCTTCTTCCCTCAACCTGTCGGATCACGAGCTGCTGCACTCGCCTGGACGACAACCAAAAGCATGCCGGAAGCTCGCCACGACCGCCTGTCAGCGTTCCCACACCTCAACAGCAGCCCACCTCGACGTCAAACCCCCTCGTTCACGCGCGCACAGGTTCGAGATACACTTTTTATGTTGTGTACGCATACGTACACGTATGCATATATTATTCATTGGTATACATATGTATATTTAGTTATTCATTAGTATGTTATTAATTGGTATACATATGTATATTTAGTTATTCAATAGTATATGTTATTCATTGGTATACATATGTATATTTAGTTATTAATATGTATATCATTCAATTAGTATACATATGTATATATTTAGTTATATATTTAGTTATATATTTAGTATATGTATTCAATTGGTATGTATATAATTATTGGTTGTTATATACATATATATAGATGGTATATATGTATATTGTAGATAATTAAATGCAAATACCAGTTTTGACTATATATATGTATTTATGCAGTGTGGCCATAAATGTGAGTAGTAGGTATCCCGTGTCTATATTTGACTGTATATATATATATATATATATATATATATATATATATATATATATATATATATATATATATATATATATATATATATATATATATATATATATATATATATATGACCCTAGTATAATTACGGATAGCCCGTATTTATTTTGACCGTGTGACCCTGATTATTGTGAGTTGACCGCCTTGTGTACACTGACGTACTGGCGAGACATATGCTAGTGTTTGACAGTCTGATTACAGATTAATTGAGATGTGACACCCGTGCAGCTAGACGCATGCTTGACCCTGCTAGATGACCAGTGTCACCCTAGTGTACCCTCTCAGCTCAGTGTAATTATGGTTATGTATGTGCTAGTGTATTGGCTGATGCTGTATTGTATTATATTATATGATATAGGACCATTGGATCGTCCTGTGAGACTTCAGGAGCAGGATATTGGTATTGCCAGCTAAGGACCCCAGACAAGTACATTCTCTGATAGTTTCTTGTTTATGATATCCTCTATGTTTATTGTATTTAGTGTAGATATCCATATTTTTTGACACGATGGTTACACGGATTGGTATATCTAGATCTCGTCATGAGATGTTATTCCTTGTATATGGTGTATCTTGTACAAGTCTTGTTTTATTGTGTCACGCCCCAGTCCCAAAATCTATGGGACCAGACACGTGGCAATGGCCAGCTGGTACGACTCCGTAGGGCTTTCCAATTTAATGGACCCGACGGAGTGTACTTACGCTGTCCATGTTCAAGTGATCCAAGTAATAATATATTTCTAACATACAACAACTAAATCTAAATCTCAATCCAGGGTAAGTAATCTCAAGAAAGAATGATATGCATCATCAGTCTGCAGCCCAATAATACATCCGTTCTAATAGACCAGAAGAACAACATAGGTCTATAAACACTAGGCTATAAAAGCAGAATAAAATGGTAAGTAATACATGACTAAAATAGCTGGAAATGTAAATATACATGCAATGACGTCCACACTCTATTAGATCAAATATCCTGTAACTGCACAAACAACCTGGAAGGGATCCAGGTCCTCAGAGGGACGTAACAAGATACAAAAATACATGCCATAAAGTAAATACTGAATAAATAAAGGGGGGTGTGCTAACCATCTAAGTGAATATAATTAGAGGACAACTTAGTGCGTATGAAAAAGTGTAGGCTAGACATATGCTGACGTAATTCACCAATCGTCGTGACTGACTAGTATATGCCACATATGCCCTCAGAACATGGGCGCTCTGTAATAATAACGTCCATATCCGAGGAGCATGGTATCTGTATAATAGCGTCCAACGTTCTATAGAGTGTGGTATCTGCAAAAATAACAAGTGACGCCCAACACTCTAAAGAATGCGGTATCTGCAATATATATATATGTCTGTATCACTCCATCGAGTGCGGTATCTGTATAAAGGAGGTGGGTGTCCCATACGTCTACTAGTCGTCCTCCCCGCCTAATGATCTATGCATGTCGTATCCACAACACGCCTTAGCTACTACGCCGAGGCATCGAAACTCTAGCTCATAGTCTATCGTTAGAATAATAGTCCAACCTTACAACCAAACAAGGACAATGATTGGACCTTCGTATCACAATATTCTATGCTCCGACTACTAATAACTGCTAAGTCTTCTATAATGCATCACTAATAGCAGTTATTCCTTATCCGTCGCACGCCTACACGTACAGGTGGCCAACCACATACGCAAGTCCGTGCCCTACATGAGACTCACAACACGTGTAAGAAATGTGTCAAGGCCTGGAGAGTCATACCGATAACTCCACAACTTTAGGTGGGTCCACTAGACACAAAGTCAGACACAAGTCCTAACGTCAATATTTTTGTTGACTGCACCTGAGTCTTCTCGGACGCGCATAGATATATAATATTAAATTAAATAAACATGCCACTAAAAATAACTGAATTTAAATAGTACAACAAAGGCAAGGTATACTTGCCTGGCAAGAGAGCTGCAAATATGTAACGTCCAGATGTCAAACACCAAGACTCAGAAACTATGGTCTCAGAATGAACGTCTTCGGATGCTGAAATAAACATCACCAACGTTCCCAGAATAAGCGAATTAGCTAGAAAACACTACCCCTTTCGTCCAATTTGGACACAGGGGCAAAAATACAGTTTCTGGTCAACACGGGGTCTACTAGTGGGGCCCGTCTTACACCGAAAAATGTGCCAGAGACAAGGTTCTTTAAATTCGTCAAACTTAGTGTCAACAAGTCTAGAACGTCGATACGAACCCAACGGAATGTCCAGAACTGGGTTCCGATGAGCCGATCACAAAATTGCCCGTCAAGTGGAGCCGTGGGGCCTACGATACGGGATTTTGTCAACGTTCTCAGAATCGAACCAAACTTGGGTCACAGGACCAACATATCGCTACGAGTCCGATGGTGCAAGTTTTTTTTCGAAACGACAAGCACACACGAAATTATAACGAGTTCCAGCACAGGGCTGATATGGGGTGTCGTCGACGGATACGCGTTGATTCCGATGTGCACGCACATCCAAATCAACTTCCGCGAAATCTCACACGTCCGTATTGATAGTGCGCACCATTTAGTAAAATCGGTATGCGACATGGACGTCCAGATTGATGGAACCCACTCCGTTCCGAAGAATTTTAGTATTTTGAAAACAATTTTTATTCGATTTTGGATCTAAACTAACAAACAATATAAATCAAATTAAATTATTCTAAATGAAGACGTTAGAAGAGGGTTACCTATCGAACATATCTGCGAAGATAGCTCGCAAAATGGTCGAGCGATGGAGGCGTGATCGCGTCGGGAAGTGGGTTGGTCGAGGTTCGATTCTGCAAATTTGAAGAAGAATATGAACAGTAGTAGCAGCAGGGCGTAGTCATCGCGACGATGTTCTAGAGGAGGAGAAAAGGAGGGGAAGCCCGGGGGAGCGTCGCCGGTTGTCGGGGGTGCTCGGTGGCCGTCAGGCGGTGCTCGGCGGCGCTGTGGCAGCGGCTAGGACGGCAACGGCAGCGGCTACAGCAGCAGTTGGAGCAGTAACAGCAGCAGCGGCTCGCGGCGGCGGTGGCTCTGCCGCGGTGGGGGAGGGAGGGGGTCAGCGCGCTGGCGTCGGAGCGGTGCTAGGCGATCTCCGACGGGGGTGGGGGTGGCTTGACAGCACCGCAGCTGCAGCAATTTGCAGCAGCAACAGTAGCTTGAAGCAGCGGCGGCGGTGGCTCTGCCGCGGGGGAGGGGGGGTTGGCTTGCCGGCATCGGGGCGATGCTCGGTGGTCCGCCAGCGGGGGTGAGGGTGGCTCGGCAGTGGAGGGTGGTGGTGTTGGTGGTGATGGTGATGGGTGTCGGAGGGGAGGCGGCTAGGGAGGTCGGAAAGGAGGGAGGTGGAGGTCGAGGAAGGGAACAGGCGGAGCTGCTCCGGCGGGGGGGGGGGGAAGGTTCCGCTTTTGGGAGAGGGAGGTTGGGAACAGGAAAAGGGGGGTGGCGGCTAGGGCTAGGTTTAGGTTTAGCTTTAGGAAATTTTTAAGAAAAATAAAGGGAAAAGGGAAGGAAAAGTGATATATATATATATATATATATATATATATATATATATATATATATATATATATATATATAACTATATGTAAAGGGGAGTTTTAGGTTGACCTAAAAAGGTGGACTTGGTCAACATCCTTCTTGGGATTAGGGCCTGAGTTGTCATGTAGGTATTTAAATGGCTAGGATTTGGTTTAATTAAAAAAATTAATTGCTAGGATTAAATGAGGACGATGTTGCGCGTTGCACATTTCGAAAATTAAAAAAAATTCATATAAAGGAAAAAAATGGTTTTCTTCATGTATTGTCCAATGGTGTGGACACCTCAATGCACTTTTGCATAAAAGTGCCCAACAATTGAAAAAATTGCCCAAAGACAGAGATTGGGTTTTAAATTAATTAAAAATAAATGCGCACGGTGTTCTTGAATTAATTGGAAGTACCTGAGGCTGAAATTTGGTGGGGCACAAGTGTCATGGACATAGAGGACTCGGAGTAGAATATTATCATAAATTGAGTTGTACAAAACGGTTCAAGATTGTGTCTCCAATTTCGATTTGGAACGCACAAGGAATACAAAGTTGGATTTAATTGGATTTAAGAACGGACGTTTGTAACAATTATTGTGCGACTAAAATGAGCACAAGGGAGGGTATTTGTGAGTTACACAAGGGTCAGAATAGAAGGCTGGTATGACTAGGAAAAGTGTATGGAATTTGTCTGCAGGTAATAACTAGTGTAGTGCTCTAAATCTCGGAGCAAGGGTAAGGTGCACTAAGTAATATAAATATTGCACAACAGATATAAAATATTGTAATGAAATTCTAATTGGCTCTAAATTAACCCTAATATCTCTATCTAAGCTAAGTGATCCTAAATTTTGGTCGAGGAGGTTTACAATCTACCCAACTTATAAGAATTTCGTCCTCGAAATTAAAAATAACACATAATAAGCTATAACTCATCAAGCAATGCTACGGATATATCTATGACCGGTGGAGCTGGCCTTTGCACTAATCTGTTGGGCTCTATTGACATATTGGGAATACTTCTGAGCCTGGTGTTTGTTCGATCCGTACCTCGAACACTGTCCTAACCTTTGTCAGCAACTAGGACGGTTATTATCTTAGCATTCTTTCTAGGTAATACGTCATCATCCTATAGTATCCACAAGGGAATCAGGTGACTTAACTTCTTACAATTGCCTTTAACAGCAACAGGTCTAATCTAGCTAGTCAGTCATACCTAGCCTAGAAACTCAACTCAAATAATTCCTAGGAGAAGTATATGTAATAAAATACTACATAAGTCTCTACTCAATACATAGTACTAAGAATATATAGAAAATATATAACAATTATCTATTCAGTCATTCTAAGTATCCTAGAATAAAATGTAACCTATAATAAGAATATTAACCCTAAAATCTATCGGTTAGGACAAATTGGATATAAGTTCTCATGACACCACCTACTACTAAGGATTTGGTTCAGCAAGCTCATGTCCTATTAGTCAAAAGTCTAAATCTCTATTCCTTAACAGTTTATGTGTAATCCACAACATTCAGCTGCCATCCCTGTCAGACTTCTATCTTCCGTTTATACCCCATACTTACGTGTCAATATACAACCTAAGAGTCCAGTGGTAATCGTCTACTGATTGACTAATGAGTCGGTATGTGACTTAAACCTGTATCTTGTTCCTCAAAATTCGTAGCGCTACGAGGCTAATCATCAATTTTTACTTGTGCTAAATCCTCGAAATTCCAAAAGCATTACAATACTATAATTATTATCCCTCCAGTTTTATATCAAAATTCTAATTTCGTCCTTGTGTTACGTGACTCCAATATATTTTTGTTATCCTTGTGTCCTACATACCTTTATATCTTTCTAGTACGTTGATCTTGTTTCCAACTCTAAGCTCCGTCAAAGGTAAGATATGGACCTCGTATCCCTGTCAGACGCTATACCTACTGGCATTCCATGCGGTCGCATGATCTCCCTCATATACATATCTGTTAAGACCTCCATAGATTATCAAACTCCGAAAGGTAAAGAGTGAGCAGACTTTGTAGGTTGATCCACGATCACTCATACCGTATTACGAATACTGGGACTCCTCGGAAGGCCCGTAACAAAGTCCATAGTGATGTACTTCCATGTTCACTCAGGTATCGTGAGTGGATTAAGTAGCCCTGCAGACCTCTGATGCTCAGCCTTGACCTGCTGACACACCAGGCACTTTGTCATAAAGCGGCTATCTCCCTCTTCATTCTATGCTACCATGAGTACTGTCTTAAGATCTCTGTACATCTTGTGTCTCCTGGATGAATAGAGCATGCTAAACTATGCGCCTCCGATATCAGCTCCTGATAAAGTTCTTCGTTTAGAACATAGAAACGATCTCCACATCTCAAAGTCCATCCTCGTGTATGTGTATTCCTGTCTGCATCCCAGCTTTTGTCCTCTGTCGAAGACTCTGAAACTGGCTTCTGTTGGCAAGGCAGTCTTGATCCTCTCAACCAATGTCGATTGTACCTAAAAACTCGACAACTGGCCGTCTGCTCCGGGCATAATAACCTCTATACCAATCTGCTCTAGATCTCTCAGCTGGTCTTGCTGTGTAATCACAAGAATGCCATGGGTCTCCTGCTCAATACGTCATCTACTACGTTGGCTTTTTCTTAGATGGTACTGTAGCTCAATCTTAAAGTCTGTCATTATCTCGAGCTAACGTCCTTGTTTTCGGTTCAAGTACTTTTCTAAATTTTTAAGAAAAAACTCAAGGCCAGGTACTTGTCACGAATCTCATCTTGTTGCCAATCTACCTTTTTACCTCGAACCTGAGGTTTCTCCTACTTTACTCCATGCGTACCCTTCATCCAAACTATATGGGTACCATCAGGTTTATAACTGGTCATTCATTATTGGTAGTTCACGATATCCAACTCAAGGCTAACATCTGTCGATACTCTCTCCTTCAATCTAATTGCTCTATTCCCGATACTAGCTTAACTAATCAAATTATCAAAGGTGAAAACATGAGACTAATAGTCACTGACTACCCAAATAAGTCAAGTACATCTAATCTAATTTGAAAAATACCTGTAGTACTCAACTATCTCTTCTTCCAAATATTGAGCCTAGCAATCAATGTATAGCAATCTACCTATCTGTTTTAGCTTAGTCCTGATCATTATCTAGAGGGTGGGAAAATAATTTAGGTCGGATACTGTAAGTCACCAGGTAACTAGGGGTTAACCACTATGGTTTGCTACTCCAGGTACTATCTCATACCCTATTTTTATTAGTGTCCAATAATCTTCTTCTAGAGGTGAATCTAAGATTATGTCTTGCCAAGTTCATCAGGTCATTCCTTGTATCACTACCATAAGACTACACCTACTTCCTCGTATCATTGTTATGGGGCTACGACTAACCTTAATATCTAGTCATGTCTCTCCTAATTTATTCTAGTGCCTTAGAATTAAACAACCCTTCTAGCTTCTAATACTGACAGGTCACGGCTACCTTAAGTAAGGGTCTAGTTTATAAGTCTCTACTTATATGTCTAATTCTTATGCCAACAGTCTATACTAGCTCTAGTAACAAGAAAGAACTTATCAACCTTCTCTACCATGGTTAACCATCTAATAAAACCATCTACTCAAAATATTTTATCAACTATGCCATCTTCGTCTTGACGAGGATCTGTTCCTGAAGGAAATCACCGACGCGAGCATTCATCTTCCCGAAATAAGGAAGATGAGAAACAATAATAATGATGTCGGCGGTAAATGAACAAATACAGTAATGAAGTCCAAGGGCGACAATCGAAAACAATAGGAGTTTTAAAATCGGCTATGGATTGAGATCTTATTCACATTAATCCTAAGTTACAGGCTCGTTCGGTACAGTAACGTAACCGAAATAATTTGCTCTGACCTGCATTGGCCACCACTAAAACCATGTCACGCCCCAGTCCCAAAATCTATGGGACCAGACACATGGCAATGGCCAGTTGGTACGACTCCGTAGGGCTTTCCAATTTAATGGACCCGACGGAGTATACTTACGCTGTCCATGGTCAAGTGATCCAAGTAATAATCTATTTCTAACATACAATAACTAAATCTAAATCTTAATCCAGGGTAAGTAATCTCAAGAAAGACCGATACGCATCATCAGTCTGCAGCCCAATAATACATCCGTTCGAATACACCAGAAGAACAACATAGGTCTATAAACACTAGGCTATAAAAGCAGAATAAAATAAAAAGTAATACATGACTGAAATAGCTGGAAATGTAAATATACCTGCAATGACGTCCACACTCTACTAGATAAAATATCCTGCAACTGTACAAACAACCTGGAAGGGATCCAGGTCCTCAGAGGGACGTGACAACATACAAAAATATATGCCATAAAGTAAATACTGAATAAATAAAGGGGGGTGTGCTAACCATCTAAGTGAATACAATTTGAGGACAACTTAGTGTGTATGGGAAAGTGTAGGCTAGACATATGCTGACGTAATTCACCAATCGTCATGACTGACTAGTATATGTCACATATGCCCCCAGAACATGGGCGCTCTGCAATAATAACGTCCATCTCCGAGGAGCATGGTATCTGTATAATAGCGTCCAACGTTCTATAGAGTGTGGTATCTGCAAAAATAACAAGTGACGCCCAACACTCAAAAGAACGTCGTATCTGCAATATATATATACGTCCGTATCACTCCGTCGAGTGCGGTATCTGTATAAAGGAGGTGGGTGTCCCATACGTCTACTAGTCGTCCTCCCCGCCCAATGATCTATGCATGTCGTATCCACAATACGCCATAGCCACTATGCCGAGGTGTCGTAACTCTGACTCATAGTCTATCGTTAGAACAATAGTCCAACCTTATAACCAAATAAGGACAAGGATTGGACCGTCGTACCACAATATTCTATGCTCCGACTACTAATAACTGCTAAGTCTTCTATCATGCATCGCTAATAGCAGTTATTCCCTATTCGTCACACGCCTACACGTACAGGTGGCCTACCACATACGCAAGTCCGTGCCCTATATGAGACTCACAATACGTGTAAGAAATGTGTCAAGGCCTGGGGAGTCATACCGATAACTCCACAACTTTAGGTGGGTCCACTAGACACTAAGTCAAACATAAATCCTAACGTCAACGTTTTTGTTGACTGCATCCGAGTCTTCTTGGACACGCACAGATATATAATATAATATTAAATTAAATAAATATGCCGCTAAAAATAACTGAATTTAAACAGTACAACAAAGGCAAGGTATACTTGCCTGGCAAGAGAGCTGCAAATATGTAACGTCCAGATGTCAAACACCAAGACTCAGAAACTATGGCCTCAGAATGAACGTCTCTGGATGCTGAAATAAATATCACCAATGTTCCCAGAATAAGCAAAATAGCTAGAAAATACTATCCCTTTCGTCCAATTTGGACACAGGGGCAAAAATACAGTTTCTGGTCAACACGTGGTCCACCAGTGGGCCCGTCTTGCACCGAAAAATGTGCCAGAGACAAGGTTCTCCAAATTCGCCAAACTTAGTGTCAACAAGTCCATAACATCGATACGAACCCAACGAAATGTCCAAAACTGGGTTCAGATGAGCCGATCACAAAATCGCCTGTCAAGTGGAGCCATAGGGCCCACGATACGAGATTTTGTCAACGTTCTCAGAATCGAACCAAACTTGGGTCACAGGACCAGCTTATCGCTATGAGTCCGATGGCGCAAGTTTTGTTTTGAAACGACGAGCACACACGAAGTTATAAGGAGTTCCAGTATAGGGCCGATACGGGGTATCGTCGACGGATACGCGTTGATTCCGGTGTGCACGCATATCCAAATCAAATTTCACAAAATCCTACATGGCCATATTGACAGTGCACACCTTTTAGTAAAATCGGTACGCGACGTGGATGCCCGGATTGACGGGACCCACTCCGTTCCGAAGAATTTTAGTATTTTGAAAACGGTTTTTATTCGATTTTGGATCTAAACTAACAAACAATATAAATCAAATTAAATTATTCTAAATGAAGACGTTAGAAGAGGGTTACCTAGCGAACACATCTGCGAAGATAGCTCACGGAATGGTCGAGCGATGGAGGCGTGATCGCGCCGGAAAGTGGGTTGGTCGAGGCTCGATTCCGCAAATTTGAAGAAGAATATGAACAGTAGTAGCAGCAGGGCGTAGTCGTCGCGACGACGTTCTGGAGGAGGAGAAGGGGAGGGGAAGCCCGGGGGAGCATCGTTGATCGTCGGGGGTGCCGGTGGCCGTCGGGCAGTGCTCGGCAGCACTGTGGCAGCGGCTGCAGCAGCTGCAGCAGCAATTGGAGCAGTAACAGCAGCAGCGGCTCGCGGTGGCGGTGGCTCTACCGCGGGGGGAGGGGGGGGGTAGGGGGTCGGCTCACCGGAGTCGGAGCGTTGCTCGGCGATCTTTGGCGGAGGTGGGGGTGGCTCGACAGCACCGCAACAGCAGCAATTTGCAGCAGCAACAACAGCTTAAAGCAGCGACGGCGGTAGCTCTGCCGCGGGGGAGGGGGTTGGCTTGCCGGCGTTGGGGCGATGCTCAGTGGTCCTCCGGCGGGGGTGAGGGTGGCTCGGTAGTGGAGGGAGGTGGTATTGGTGGTGATGGTGATGGGTGTCGGTGTCACGCCCCAGTCCCAAAATACCGAGGGACTAGACACGTGGCAATGGCCAGCAGCACGCACCGATGGACAAACCCAATTTAATGGATCCATCAGGGCATACTTAAGCTGTAAAATCAAGTCTACGACAACATGGCTCAACTAATCTCATCCACACAAGATATAAAATATGATCCACAGAATATAAGGAATGTAAATCATCAACTAGTCTCAACAAAGTGCTTCGGGGAACAACCCGATAAATATCTGATACAATGGTTCAACAGACCAAAATATAAATGACTGAAATAAATAGATACTGAGCATGGAACATAGATGCTCAGGAAAAGTCTTCAACTAACACCTCATCCTCGGGTGTCGGTACAGCTCCTGTATCTGCTTCTGCTCCGGTCCCGTATACCTCGGGATAGATCTCGTCCGCAAATCCTGGGGACGTAATCCAGATCCAGGTCCTCAGGGGACATAACAAGGTACAGAAAACACAAGCCAAAATAAATGCAGTGCAGCAGATAATGAATAAAAATAGGGCAAGTATGTAACCATCTAAGTAAAATGCAAGATGAGAGCATCACGATTACTCAGGCTGAGCCACTACAAGCTCTGTGTCGGGGAGCCGGTAGCGGTAATAACCGGTAATGTGCCTAGCTCTGCTACGAGAGTCTACGACCTCACAATAGTAGTAGATATATATAGAACAGCCTGTAGCCTGTGTGTCTCTCCCCACCCAATGTAACCACGCATATCCTGACCATAACGTCTCATGTCCATGTCAAGCGGGATCATAGCTAATGCAACAAGTCATAATGTATCTAAGAATATAGTATCTCTGTCAAGTCCTGTATCCTATACAGAATCACCATGAATATCTCAGAAAGATCCTGTCTCATGAATAGTGTCAAGTGTCCTGGGTCATAGTGTACTCGGTAAGACAAGTACAAGAATAAAGTGTCACGAATGTCCATCTCTAGATGACAATACACAACGCCGCGTACGGTGTTGGCACCCGACTATTAATCGGACGCAAAGTAAGTCACACAGTCCTAGGTTAAGCATGCACAGCAATATAAATGAAGCAAGGAAAATATGTAACAATACTGCAGAGTTTGGCAAGGTACACTTGCTTGGGGTTTGAATACCAACAGTTATCCCTGTATCAGTGGATCCTGTAGGTACTCCTCCAAAAGCTGTAATAAACATCACCAACAGTCTCAGAAGATATCAAATAGCTAGAAACGCCTGTCCTTAAGTCCAATTTGGACACAAGAGCAAAAATGACATTTCTGGGCCAAAGCGGGGTCCACATGTGGGCCACTTTGTACCGAAAAGCGTGTCAGGGTCAAAGGTCTCCAAATTCCTCAAACTAAATGTCTACAAGTTAGGAACAATGATACGAACCCAACGGAACTTCTAGAATTGGATTCCGATGAGCCGATTATAAAATCGCCCGTCAAGTAGAGCCTATGGGGCCCACGATACGCGATTTTGTCAACGTTCTCAGAATCGAACCAAGCTTGGGTCACAGGACCAGCGTATTGCTACGAGTCCGATGGCGCAAGTTTCGTCTCGATCCGACGTGTGTACACAAAGTTACAGCATGTTCCAGAATGGACGGATACGGGGCGTTGTCGGCGGATACGCGTTTATTCCGGTATGCACGCACATCCAAATCAACTTCTGCGAAATCCCACACGTCCGTATCAACGACGCGAACGTTTTGGTAAAGACTGCGTGCGACCAAGTCGTCCCATTTGGCGGGGCACACTCAGTTCCGGGATGAAATAGGGCATTATTTTTCCTGGTTTTGGATCGCGGTTTACGATCACCACAGGACGCGATGCACCGAGCGGGTTACACGGGTACCGATAGGGTTACACAGTCTACGCGTTGCAACTGACAGAATCGAAAATGGAGTTACGAGGTGAGAGGAAACGTTACCTGAACTGGGCTCCGAGAAGTCTGAATTCTCGTGTCCTGCTCGTGTCCTGGTCGTCTACTCCGTGTCCTGCGTCTTGTGTCCGGTGTCTGTTGTGGGATCCTGCTTCTCGCATCCAGGTCAAGGGCTCTGTGTCCTCCGCTAGGGCTGTGTCGACCGGCGAAGAAGAGCTCGCGGCGGCAGTGGCGAGGTCGGCAGCGGCTTGGGGCTGCTGCTCGTCGGAGCGGTTCGGGCTGCGGCCGGAGTCGTCGAAGGGGTTCTGGACAGGGAGGTCGACGGGCGAGGGGGTCGTGCGGCAGCCTGGCGAGCTGGGTGCTCGGGTCGTGGCGGAGGAGGCCGAGGTCGGGCGACCTGGCGGCGGGTCGAGGGGATCGTGCGGCGGCCCGGCGAGCGGGGTGCTAGGGTCATGGCAGAGGAGGTCGAGGTCGGGCGGCCTGGCGGTGGGTCGAGGGGATGAGTGGGAAGTCGGGATGCTGGAGACGGGAGTCTATATGTGTGGGAGAGGAAGGAGTCATCGAAGGCGCGTCTAGGGTTCCGGCTGCGGCGAGTTGGGGGAGAACAGCGGGAGGAGGAAGAGGGTTCGATGGCGGCGCGGCTGGGCACGGAAGTCGGGGGGGTTTAAATAGGCGGCTACAGTAAAATCCGGCGGGGGCTAGGGTTTCCATTTGGGTTTCGGGTCTAGGTCGGGTTTGACTCGGATTCGACCCGAGCCGACCCATCAGGCTCGGTTGGTTCCGTCAGGTTTGGTTCGGTTCAGTCAAGTTTGGTTCGGTTTATATATCCAATAGTATTTAGGGCTTTAAACGCATTTCTGGAGTCCAATAAATTCACCGAAAATTACCCTATGTCCAATTTTCCATTTTACACCATAAAATATTATTTTCATAATATTTTAACATCAATTAACAACACTTAAAAATCTTTCAATCATAATTACCTTGGTTCTTCATCCAGAAAAATACCGAAAAGTTGGAAAAAATTATATTAAAATTATTCTGAAAAATCAGGGTGTTTATAATCTACTCGCCTTAAGAGGATTGCGTCCTCGCAATCAAAAAATAAGCTACTAAAGGAAGGACTATGGAAATTACAAGAATGTTTAGGTTATAACTGCATCCGCGAATAAGTGAGGATAACGATGGCGCATACTATCCTCTCGTTCCCAAGTCGATTCGCCAGGAGAATAATGTTTCCAAGCTACATGGACCAGTCTAATTGTCTCTCCTCGCAATGTCTTCTCACTGATGTCGAGTATGCCAACTGGTTGTTCTTCATATCTCAAGCTAGGGCCCACTACGATCTCTGAATGATCGACTACGTGACTTGGGTCGGTCACGTACCTTCTCAGCTGTGAGACGTAGAATACGTCATGCACTCCCTCTAAGGATGGTGGTAATGCAAGATGATAAACTACCTCACCAATGCGCTCTAGAATGTCAAACGACCAAATATACCTTGGGCTCAACTTGCCTTTGCTCCCAAATCTGATAGTACCACGAGTGGACGAGATCCTCAAGAATACATGCTCTCCTTCTTTGAACTCTAGGGGACGTCTGTGAGTATCAGCCCAATGCTTCTGTCTGTCCTGAGCTGCTCGAAGATAATTCTAAATTTGTTGTACCTTCTCCACTGTCTGCGTTACCAATTCTGGACCCAGTATTTGACGTTCACCAACGTCACTCCAACATATTGGCGATCTGCACTTCCTTCCGTATAATGCCTCGAATGGTGCCATCTGAATGCTGGCCTGATAACTGTTATTGTAGGAGAACTCCACTAAGTGCAAATAATCTTTCCAAGATCCTCCAAAGTCTAGCATACACGATCGCAACATATCCTCCAAGATCTGAATCGTGCGCTCCGATTGACCATCTGTTTGTGGATGGTAAGCTGTGCTGAATTTGAGTCTGGTGCCAAGACTCTCTTGCATGCTTCGCCAGAAATGAGATATAAATCTCGAATCTCGATCCGATACGATACTAACTGGCACTCCATGTAATCTGACGATTTGTCGCATATACATGTCGGCTAGTACCTCTTTGGACTGTCCATCTCTCAATGGCAAGAAGTGTGCCGATTTAGTGAGTCTATCCACGATAACCCATACCGTATCTCTTCCGCTGGGGCTCCATGGAAATCTTGTAACAAAATCCATCGTGATATGTTCCCACTTCCATTCTGGTATAGGAAGCGGCTGTAACATACCTGCAGTCCTCTGATGCTCGGCCTTTACTTGCTGACAGACTAAACATTAAGCCACAAATCTTGCAATCTCCCTTTTCATTCTATGCCACCAATAATACTGTCTCAAGTCTCGGTACATCTTGGTTCCACCTGGGTGAACAGAGTACATAGAGCTATGTGCTTCAGTCATTAACTCCTGTCTCAATTCTCCATTTGGAACATACAGGCGATTTCCACACCTTAATGTCCCGTCTTCATGTATGCAAAGTCCTATCTGCATGCCTGCTTCTGTCCTCTCTTTAAGTCTTCGAAATCTAGCATCGGTGGGCAATGCCTCTTTAATCCTTTCTACAAGTGATGACTTGACTTCAAGATTAGCCAGCAAGCCACTCTGTCCTGATAAAACAACCTCTATCTGAAGCTCGTATAGATCTCTCAATAACTCGGGCTGCATCATCAAGAAATAAGTCGTAGGCTTCCTGCTGAGTACGTCTGCTACGACATTCGCCTTTCCCGGATGATACTGTAGATTTATATCAAAGTCTACCATCAATTCAAGCCAACGTCTCTGCCTCATGTTAAGCTCCTTATGTGTATATACATACTTCAGACTCTTATGATCTGTGAAGATTTCTAACTTCTCCCCATAAAGATAGTGCCTCCAAATCTTCAGTGCAAATATAACTGCTGCTAACTCCAGATCGTGTGTTGGGTAGTTCTTCTCGTGGACCTTCAACTGTCTCCATGCATAAGCAATAACTTTGCCATGTTGCATTAAAACACATCCTAGTCCACTACCTGATGCATCACTGTAAACAACAAAATCTCCTGACCCTGAAGGAAGAGTCAAGACAGGTGCTGTTGTTAATCTTCTCTTCAATTCTTCAAAAGCCTTCTGGCAGTCTTCTGTCCATATAAACTCCTGGTCTTTACGTGTCAACTTCGTCATAGGATCTGCAATCCTTGAGAATTTTTCTACAAACCTTCGGTAATATCCCGCAAGTCCGATAAAACTTCTCACCTCTGCAACTGATGTGGGTGTAGGCCAAGTCTCTATTGCCGCAACTTTCTCTGGATCAACTGAAAGTCCTTCTCCTGAGATGATATGTCCCAAGAAAGATACTTTATCCATACAAAAATCATACTTACTGAGTTTGGCATATAACTTCTCCTGCCTCAAGGTCTCTAACACGATTCTGAGATGCTCCTCGTGCTCTTCATGGCTCTTGGAATATATTAGAATGTCATCAATGAACACAACCACAAATTTACCCAAGAACTGATGAAAGACTCTGTTCATCAAACTCATAAACACTGCTGGCACGTTGGTTAAACCAAACGGCATTACCAAGAACTCATAATGTCCATACTTGGTCTTGAAAGCTGTCTTCGGTATATCCTCCTTTCTTACTTTGATCTGATGATAGCCGGATCTAAGGTCAATCTTCAAGAATACCCTAGCACCACTCAATTGATCGAATAGATCATCAATGCGTGGTAAGGGATACCTGTTCTTGATGGTCACAGCATTTAGTGCCCTGTAGTCAATGCACAACCGTACTGTTCCATCCTTCTTTGGCACAAATAATATTGGTGCTCTCCAAGGTGAAACACTGGGCCGGATAAAACCCTTCTCCAAAAGATCATCAACTTGTTCCTTCAACTCCACTAACTCCTTAGGTGCTAGCCGATATACAGATGAGGTGATAGGCTCTGCTCCTGGAGTTAAGTCTATTGTGAATTCTATTTTCCGATCAGGTGGTAAACCTGGAAGATCATCAGGAAATACATCCACAAACTCATATATGACTCTTGGGTAACCTGTCTCCCCTTCTACAGATAGTACCCTAAGAGTAGGCTGAACTCCTTGCTCTACTGCTCGTCGAAGAAACTCAAATTCTGGATGTCCAGGCGGTCTAAATATAACCCGTCCAAGTCGGCAATCAAGAGTCGCATGGTACTGACTTAACCAGTCCATACCAAGTACAACATCATAATCCGGCATAGAAAAGATCAGAAATTGAGCTCGCATTTCTCTTCCACAGACTACTACAGAACATGATCTACAGACGTCACTAACCAGAATAATTCTACCTCCCGTAAGAATTCTCTTCATCTTCGGAAGGGGTGCGGTAGCTACTCTATGGGTGGCTACAAAGCTAGCTGCTATAAATGAATGCGATGTTCCAGAATCAAATAAAGCTACAGCTGGTAATGAATCTACTAAAATAGTACCTGTGATAACCTCGCCTGCAGTAGCTTCCTCTTCAACAGCCATTGTGAATGCTTGTCCTCGTCCCTGAGCTGGACCTCTCTGCTGCTGAGCCTGCTGAAATAGGGCTGCCTGTGGTGCCAGTGGGGGTCTCTGCTGATTTTCTCCTGTGGCTGGTGGTCTGACTCCTCCAACTCCTGGCTGCGGTGCTTCTACTGCTGGATAAGCTGGTCGTGGTGCAGGTAAAGCTAGTCTCGGTGCTCCGTCTCTACGTTCAGAACAGTCCCTGGATAGATGCTGGTTGGATCCGCAGCTCAGACATAGTCTCAACTTACGCCTGTATTCTCTCTCAATGTTTCCTACCTTGCCGCAGTGGTGACAAGTAGGAAGAGATATGGCCCTGTGTGCTGCTCTATCTGGCATACTCCTCTGGGATCGTTTTGCAGAATTCCCATGTGCTGTCCTGGATGGTGCTGATGTGATTGGCCTCTTCAGATTTGATTCCCTTCTAGCGACGCGCTCCATGCGTCGTGCTGCTGCAAGGACGTCGATATATGATGTAGGTGCGAACGATCCAATCAACATCTGGAGTTCGAACTTCAGTCCGTCAAAGAACTTCTTAACTTTCTCTTCCTCTGTCGAAATCAAGGTTGGGACGAAGCGACTTAGACGAATAAATTCTGCGTTGTATTCTTTCACTGTCATATTGCCTTGGATAAGGCGGTTGAACTTGTCTCTAAGCTCCGACCGTGCAACTGCGGGAATATACATCTCTCGAAAAAGTCTAGAGAACTCTTTCCAAGTGACTTGGTCCTGTCCGAGCCTCCTCTCTTCTGCTAACCACCAATGATGTGCATTTTCAGTCAACTGCATTCTGACTGCAGTCATCCACTTCTCTCTCGGAAGTTCAGCTGCTTCCAACTGGTGCTGTATGTTCGTGAGCCATTCATGAACTTCTGTTGGCCCCTCTTTACCAGAAAATGTACGAGGCTTGAGCTGACGTAAATCGGTGATAGATCCCGTCGTTGATCACCTCGCTGGTGGATTTGCCTGCTCTAATGCGGATACCAGGCTGGTTCTCAGATACTCTGCCTCCTGACGATGTGCCTCTTGCTGAATCTTCTGCTAGGCTTGCATCATGGCATACATCATCTGGAACATCTGTTGCCCGTCCATGGCTTGCCCTGGCGGGAAAATTGGCATATGTGGAGTGAACTGTAGCGGAGGTGGGATGTCATCTCTCCGGAACCTTGGATTAGGCTGGCCGGTTTGATTGCTCTGCGATGTTTGTCCTCCGTTCCCTGGTGTCACTCCGTCTATATAAGTAACCACAGCGTCGTGTGGCATATCCAAGGGAATCTCTTCTCCGTTCCTGGGATCCATTACTCTGCAACCAAAAGATAAACTGTAAGAACGCTCAGAGGAGTCAACACAGGATGCAATCAAGTAACAAATTCGAGTTCGATATAGAGTTCGAAAATGGTTCAAATAATGGATGAGATCCTATAACTTATCCTATCCTTAGGGCAGGCTTGTTCGGTCCCTAAGTTGAAACCGAACGATTTAGTCGTAGACTTGCATGGGCTACCACAAAAACCATGTCATGCCCCAGTCCCAAAATACCGAGGGACTAGACACGTGGCAATGGCCAGCAGCACGCACCGATGGACAAACCCAATTTAATGGATCCATCAGGGCGTACTTAAGCTATAAAATCAAGTCTACGACAACATGGCTCAACTAATCTCATCCACAAAAGATATAAAATATGATCCACAGAATATAAGGAATGTAAATCATCAACCAGTCTCAACAAAGTGCTTCGGGGAACAACCCGATAAATATCTGATACAATGGTTCAACAGACCAAAATATAAATGACTGAAATAAATAGATACTGAGCATGGAACATAGATGCTCAGGAAAAGTCTTCAGCTAATACCTTATCCTCGGGTGTCGTTACAGCTCCTGTATCTACTTCTGCTCCGGTCCCGTATACCTCGGGATAGATCTCGTCTGCAAATCCTGGGGACGTAATCCGGATCCAGGTCCTCAGGGGACATAACAAGGTACAGAAAACACAAGCCAAAATAAATGCAGTGCAGCGGATAATGAATAAAAATAGGGCAAGTATGTAACCATCTAAGTGAAATGCAAGATGAGAGCATCACGAGTACTCAGGCTGAGCCACTACAAGCTCTGTGTCGGGGAGCCGGCAGCGGTAATAACCGGTAATGTGCCTAGCTCTGCTACGAGAGTCTACGACCTCACAATAGTAGTAGATATATATAAAACAGCCTATAGCTTGTGTGTCTCTCCCCACCCAATGTAACCACGTATATCATGACCATAACGTCTCATGTCCATATCAAGCGGGATCATAGCTAATGCAACAAGTCATAATGTATCTAAGAATATAGTATCTCTGTCAAGTCCTGTATCCTATACAGAATCACCATGAATATCTCAGGAAGATCATATCTCATGAATAGTGTCAAGTGTCCTGGGTCATAGTGTACTCGGTAAGACAAGTACGAGAATAAAGTGTCACGAATGTCCATCTCTAGATGACAATACACAACGCCGCGTACGGTGTTGGCACCCGACTATTAATCAGACATTATGTAAGTCATATGGTCCTAGTTTAAGCATGCACATTAATATAAATGAAACAAGAAAAATATGTAACAATACTGCAGAGTTTGGCAAGGTACACTTGCCTGGGGTTTGAATACCAACAGTTATCCCTGTATCAGTGGATCCTGTAGGTACTCCTCTAAAAGCTGTAATAAACATCACCAACAGTCTCAGAAGATATCAAATAGCTAGAAACGCCTGTCCTTAAGTCCAATTTGGACACAAGGGCAAAAATGATATTTCTGGGCCAAAGCAGGGTCCACATGTGGACCACTTTGCACCGAAAAACGTGTCAGGGTCAAAGGTCTCCAAATTCCTCAAACTCAGTGTCTACTAGTCAGGAACGATACGAACCCAACGGAACTTTCAGAATTGGATTTCGATGAGTCGATCACAAAATCGCCCGTCAAGTGGAGCCTGTGGGGCCCACAATACGCGATTTTGTCAACGTTCTCAGAATTGAACCAAGCTTGGGTCACAGGACCAGCGTATTGCTACGAGTCTGATGGCGCAAGTTTCGTCTCGATCCGACGTGTGTACACAAAGTTACAGCGTGTTCTAGAATGGACGGATACGGGGCGTTGTCGGCGGATACGCGTTGATTCCGGTGTGCACGCACATCCAAATTAACTTCTGCGAAATCTCACACGTCCGTATCAACGACGCGCACATTTCGGTTAAGACCGCGTGCGACCAAGTTGTCCCGTTTGGCGGGACGCACTCAGTTTTGGGGTAAAACAGGGCATTATTTTTCCTGGTTTTGGATCGCTGTTTGCGATCACCACAGGATGTGATGCACCGAGCGGGTTACACGGGCACCGAGAGGGTTACACAGTCTATGTATTGCAACTGACAGAATCAAAAATGGAGTTACGAGGTGAGAGGAAATGTTACCTGAACTGGGCTCTGAGAAGTTTGAATTCTCGTGTCCTGCTCGTGTCCTGGTCGTCTACTCCGTGTCCTGCGTCCTGTGTCCGGTGTCTGCTGTGGGTCCTGCTGCTTTCGTCCAGGTCGAGGGCTCCGTTTCCTCCACTAGGGCTACGTCGACCGACGGAGAAGAGCTCTCGGCGGCAGCGGCGAGGTCAGCAGCGGCTTGGGCTGCTGCTCGTCGGAGCGGTTCGGGCTGCGGCCGGAGTCGTCGAAGGGGTTCTGGACAGGTAGGTCGACGGGCGAGGGGGTCGTGCGGCGGCCTGGCGAGCGGGGTGCTCGGGTCATGGCGGAGGTGGCCGAGGTCGGGCGGCCTGGCGGCGGGTCGATGGATCTTGCGCTGGCCCGACGAACGGGGTGCTCGGGTCGTGGCGGAGGAGGCCGAGGTCGGGCGGCCTGGCGGCTGGTCGAGGGGATGAGGGGGAAGTCGGGATGCTGGGGACGGGCGGCTGCGCGTGTGGGAGAGGAAGGAGTCATCGAAGGTGCGTCTAGGGTTCCGGCAGCGGCGAGTTGGGGGAGAACAGCGGGAGGAGGAAGAGGGTTCGATGGCGGTATAGCTGGACACGGAAGTCGAGGGGGGTTTAAATAGGCGGCTACAGTAAAATCCGACGGGGGCTAGTATTTCCATTTGGGTTTCGGGTCCGGGTCGGGTTTGACTCGGATCCGACCCGACCCGACCCATCAGGCAGGGTTGGTTCAGTCAGGTTTGGTTCGGTTCAGTCAAGTTTGGTTCGGTTTATATATCCAATAGTATTTACGGCTTTAAACGCGTTTTCGGAGTCCAATAAATTTGCCAAAAATTATTCTATGTCCGATTTTCTATTTTACACCATAAAATATTATTTCCATAATATTTTAACATCAATTAATAGCACTTAAAAATCTTTCAATCATAATTACCTTGGTTTTTCATCCAGAAAAATACCGAAAAGTTGGGGAAAATTATATTAAAATTATTCTGAAAAATTAGGGTGTTTACAGTCGGAGGGGAGGCGGCTAGGGAGGTCGGGAAGGAGTGAGGTAGAGGTCGAGGAAGGGAACAGGCGGAGCTGCTCCGGCTGGGGGGGGTTCCACTGTTGGGAGAGGGAGGTCGGGAACAGGAAAAGCGGGGTGGCGGCTAGGGCTAGGTTTCGGTTTAGCTTTAGGAAATTTTTAAGAAAAATAAAGGGAAAAGGGAAGGAAAAGTGATATATATATATATATAACTATATGTAAAGGGGAGTTTTAGGTTGACCTAAAAAGGTGGACTTGGTCAACATCCTTCTTGGGATTAGGGCCTGGGTTGTCATGTAGGTATTTAAATGGCTAGGATTTGGTTTAATTAAAAAAATGAATTGCTAGGATTAAATGAGGACGATGTTGCGCGTTGCACATTCCGAAAATTATAGAAAAATTTGTATGAAGGAGAAAAATGGTTTTCTTCATGTATTGTCCAATGGTGTGGACACCTTAATGCACTTTTGCATAAAAGTGCCCAATAATTAAAAAAATTGCCCAAAGACAGAGATTGGGTTTTAAATTAATTAAAAATAAATGCGCACGGTGTTCTTGAATTAGTTGGAAGTATCTGAGGCTGAAATTTGGTGGAGCACAAGTGTCATAGACATAGAGGACTCGGAGTAGAATATTATCATAAATTGGGTTGTAAAATGGTTCAAGATTGTATCTCCAATTTCGATTTAGAACGCCCAAGGAATACAAAGTTGGATTTAATTGGATTTAAGAACGGACGTTTGCAATAATTATTGTGCGACTAAAATGAGCACAAGGAAGGGTATTTGTGAGTTACACAAGAGTCAGAATAGAAAGCTGGCATGACTAGGAAAAGTGTATGGACTTTGTCTGCAGGTAATAACTAGTGTAGTACTCTAAATCTCGGAGCAAGGGTAAGGTGTACTAAGTAATATAAATATTGCACAACAGATATAACATATTGTAATCAAATTCTAATTGTCTCTAAATTAACCCTAATATCTCTATCTAAGCTAAGTGATCCTAAATTTTGGTCGAGGGGGTTTACATATTGATTATCTTGTACATGTATAGACACTAATTTTCGGAAAGAGTCACTATCTTCTTGGGGAATCCCGTGCCATAGCGTAACATAGTTGGATCTACTATACCAGTCGGGTTGGAGAGTATTTTATTGTAGATATGTGATCATACCCTTCATTTATAAGTCTTATTCTCATATTAGTATTGGTCATACACCGTACGTATGACTAGCTAGGCCATTATTCCTGTACAAGTTCCCAAGTCGATCACATGTTAAAGCTAGTACTCACACTTTTAGTCATTAGTATTCTTGTTCATTGTCATATTGTTTATTCCTATATTTATTTCCAGTATTTCCTTTATTGTGTATCTCTTGTACATGTATATGCATCTTGTATATTTACATCTATTTATTGCTACATAGTTTATATCATTGATTTAGAACTGCTATTAGAGATGTACTTTGTTCCATCCTGACTGGAAATATTTTTCCAGACTGCGACTTAGAGGAATGGTGTCCGATATTTTATGGACCACAGGGAGAGTACCTGCAGCCTTGGACCTTATAGCCATGTGTGATTTCTGGGAGGTCTAGCCAGGATCACTAGTTATTCAGTTAGTTTCTTTTAGCAGTTATTGGTACTGGATTTGTCTCCGGCATACTTTGTTACTTGTATGTTATTGCTTTTGAGTTAGACTATTTTAGACTTGTTGTATTTCGTTTATTTTCTTTGATATCTTATCGTGCTTTAGTTATGTGGTTGAGTATTTACATATTATATTGTGATATATGTGTCTCCTTATGGAGTTGGATACTCGTGTGAGATTGTTCAGATAGTATCATGATATAGACAACATTCTACCGCCGATGCTACGGCGTAGGTTGGATGTACCCACGTACTCGTGCCCCAATTCCGGGTACGGATCGTGACAATCGGGGAAAGGGTTGGGTTGTGTTCTTCAGCAGAATGGAAAAATGATTACATATGCATCTAAGCAATTGCGTCCTCATAAGAAAAATTATCCTACCTACGATTTAGAGTTGGCAGCAGTCATCTTTGCCTTGAAGTTATAAAAATACTATTTGTACGGAGAGCGTGTGGAGATCTTCACAGATCACAAGAGCTTGAAGTATGTTTTTACTCAGAAGGAGTTAAACATGAGGCAGCGTGTGGCTGGAACTGATAAAGAATTTTGATATTTTCTTACAGTATCATCCGAGAAAAGCCAATATAGTTGTCGATGCCTTGAGCAGGTATACGATAGCTATATTTTTGACGCAGGATCTATATTTGTTGGAGGATCTGGAAAGCTTCGGCATTGAGGTAATAGTCCCTAGTTTTGCCATGTATATTTGGGGGTTGCAGATACACTCATAGTTGATGGACATAGTCAAGGCAGCCCAGTATGGGAATATTTTTCTGAGGAGCATCAGAGCTCAGGTGAGAGCAGGATTGGAGGATGATTTTACCATTGCTGAGAATGGTTTTTTGTGACATTATGCTAGATTATGTGTGCCTAGTGGAGAGCTGCATGAGAAGGTATTGTAGGAAGTGCATCACTCTCAGTATTTTATGTATCCAGGTGCCAACAAGATGTATCAGGATATGAGAAAGAGTGTGTGGTGGTATGGCATGAAGAGGGATGTGGCACAGTTTGTATCCAGATGCTTAGTGCGCCAGCAGGTAAAAGTTGAGAGGCAGAGGCCAGGTGGATTACTTCAGCTATTATCCATTCCAGAGTGGAAGTGGGAGCATATTACTATGGATTTTGTGTCCGGACTTCCATGATCTCCAGGAAGGAAAGACGCAATTTGGATTATCGTTGAAAGGTTGACCAAGTTGGCCCACTTTTTGCCTTTCAATGTGGGTTTGTCTAAGGAGAAGCTGGCAGAGATATATATGAGGTAGATCGTCAGGATACGTGGGGTTCCCATCATCCTAGTCTCGGATCGGGATAGTCATTTCACTTCTCATTTCTAGAGGAGTTTGTAGATGAGTTTGGATACCCATCTCAAGTTCAGCTCTGTATATCACCCCCAGACAGATGGGCAGTCAGAGAGGACCATTCAGACTCTCGAAGATATATTGTACACCTGTGTACTAGATTTCGGGGGATCTTGGGAGGACCATCTCTATTTGGTAGAGTTTGTTTACAACAACAGCTACCAGGCTGGTACAGAGATGTCACCATTTGAGGCTCTGTATGGTCGGAGATGTTGTACTCCCTTGTCATGGGACGATATTGTAGAGAGAGATTTGATATGGCCCGAGATGGTTGTGGATGTCGCAGAGAAGGTTAAGTTGATCAGAGACAGACTTCGAGTGGTGCAGAAGAGACAGTGGTATTGGGTCGATAGCTACCGGATACATTTGGAGTATGAGGTATTGTTTTAGATTTTTGTTTTGTGCTTGATATTGGTTATTGTTATAGATTAATTTCTTAAGGTTATATTTTATTCTAGGTTGGAGGTCTGGTATTTATGAGAATTTCTACGATACGAGATACGATTCATTTCGGAGGAGGCGGGAAGCTTAGTCCAAGATTCATCGGACCCTTCAGTATTCTCGAGAGGGTCGGTGTAGTTGCTTACAGACTAGACTTGCCAGCTGCATTTGAGGCAGTACACAACGTGTTTCATGTGTCACAGTTAAGACGGTACATGGTGGTTCCTAGTCACGTATTGGATCACTCTAAGATATAGGTGGGCCTTACTCTTAGCTATCCAGAGTAGCTAGTTGAGATTGTGGATCGGAGAGAGAAGGTGCTGAGGAACCATACCATTCCCTTGGTACGCGTCGCATGGAGGCATCACTCTCCGGGTGAGTCTACCTGGGAGAGGGGTGATGAAATACGAGAGCGTTATCCATATTTGTTTGTACCTTGAGGTATGTTCTTTCCTTTTTTTTTGGTAGTTTTGTCTATGAATTTTGAGGACGAAATTATTTTAAGGGGGGTAGACTTGTCACTACCACATTTTCAAGGAAGGGTATTTCGGTTATTTTATAATTAATTAATGTGCTTGTGGTATATTTATTTATTATATTATTTATTTATTGTTAGATGCTACATTTTTATTAGACTTGCATTAGTGGACTTCACTAGATTAGAATAGTTTTATGGACCAACATTAATTCTAGCTAGATTTGAGCCCAACAAACAAGCCCATTCATTATGAGGATGACTTAATTAGTTAAACCAATTGGATTAGAACCTATCCTCCATAATTAATTCCTTCATGAAAATTCCCAAGGGGTATTGTAGACTTTTTATAGTGACTTGGAGTAGGGGGCAAGGCTGGCCATAAGGGGGAGGAGAAAGACTCTCTCTCTCTCTCTCTCTCTCTCTACATTCATTCATCTCATTTCTAGATCTAGAATTCTCTCTTCCAAATTCCTTCATCCCTACATCAATCCCTATTAAAATTCTCTTCCAATTCCTTCTCTATTCACCATTGGAGGCCATTAGAGAAATGAGGAGGCAAGGATCTACAAGAATGAGGAAGGAGCACAAGTTGAAGGCTCTTGACACTCATTTGGAGACTTGCATTGGGAATTCATCTCCCAATAGGTACAATTTAATTTTCCTTCTGTATTTATACTCTAAATTTGTAGTTTAATTATTAGAAACCCTCCCATGTACTAAGGCTACCCATAGTAAGTAGAATTAGGTTCGTAGGAGACCTATAGAGAAAGTTATGGTGTATTTTGTGCCAATTTTAGGAGAATTCTGAGGTTGACACATCATGTGTTTGTCAATAGGTCAATTAAACCAAATTAATATGTGTTTGATTATATGTGACTCATGTAATATCCACAATTGGATACTTGTAGGCCGTATTACGGTAATTTGATGATACAGGTTAATTTGGGAGTTTTCTTCCGACACGGAGATTTGAGAATGTCATATTTTGACACGGGCACATAGTTGAGTAGCTATCACTTCATGTTACTTCTAATTATGATTCTAGACTTTCTCGTGTCCTTCGGGATATGTTTGATGGTATGGTGGAGCCGTATCACAAGCGTATCTTAGATTGAGTGCGATACGGGTTAGGTGCACTCCACATTTTTGTTATTTTGTTTTTAATTTATTAGCCTTTGTATAGCTAATTAAGTATTATATATGAGTTGTATATATGATATATATAGCTACATATTAATTATATAATTATTTACCTATGTTCTTACTTGTATTGATTTGTTCTTAGATGCATATGGTTAGGGGGGAGTTAGTATAGACAGTTTTAGAAGTGTTGGGGACCGTTGCACAAGGGTAGAATTAATTAAGATCACTTATGGACTGTTTAGAGTGGTATGTCAACTGTATAGGGGGATCCTATTCAACAACAGGGAGATGAATGTATGTGCACAGTGCACTATCGGGTTGGAGTGTCTTGTACACTGTATGCACAACAGGATTTTAGAGTCGGGTTTTGCTGTGTTTCAGCAAGGTCGAGTAGCATCACAGTTGGGAGGATTTTGAGGACTGAACAGTACAGTTTTGGGGTTACTGTCAGCAAACTTAATGTAAGTTGCTACAGTTATGAATTCTGTTGTCCATACTCGAGCGGGGGGGGGGAGTTCATGGAATCCACGATAGATGGCCAAGTTTAGATGGAAGGTAGTAACACAGTGACTGAAGCAAATAGAAGTCAGGATGTACAGGGAGGGCAGTATACAGTAGCTGTGAATTGGTGCATAACAAGTTGGTCAGGTTCTGTTGTATTTGCAGCAAGGATTTTGGGGCACCAGCAACTCGGTATGCTAAGAGGAGGATTTGTTTTAACTAGTTGTTATTTGGTTAAGTATTAGAAATGTGATGTTTAACAGTTAGTGTCACTACCACATTCTAAAATAGGGGTAATTTTGTCATTTTTATTTATTATAAGTATTGTGTATATTTTTATTTTATTTTTAAATAATTGCATGATATATATATATATATATATATATATATATATATATATATATATAGTGTTCATTAATGAATGGGTTAGTGGACTAAACCTAGAGACCCACTAGATGAACCCCTGACCAAATATAGGATTATGAACTTAATTAGTAATTTTTGGAATAAATTATTAGGGTTATTATTTATGACTGAGATTTTATCCAATTGTTGTACCTTACCGTTGCTTCGATAATTGGAGCGCTACACTAGCTTTTGCCTTCCAACAAATTTTACACCTTTGTTCTAGACGTGCCCGTCTTCCATTCTGTCCTTTGTGTAACCCATAAATACCCTCTCTTGTGCTTTATTTTAGTCGCACAATATTCGTTGCAGACGTTATTTTTAAATTCCAATAAATCCAACTTTGTATCTTTGTCCGTTCCAATCGAAATTGGAGACACCACCTGGACCCATTTTATTCAACCCAAATTATGACAATATTCTATTCCGAGTCTTCTAAGTCCATGAAACTTGTGTCCCACCTAATTTTAATCTCATGTACTACCAATTAATTTAAGAACACCATTTATATTAATTTTAATTAAAGTGGTGTAAAGATCCAACCTAACCCAAAACTAGACCTAATACCAACCCAAACCCACACTAACACCCTCAAGGTTCATACTAAACACCACACACCCATTTTAAACTACTACATCACACCAAATATGGTATTTTTTCTTATTCAATCCTAAATCCCACTATTTGTGCAATTTTTCAATTGTTGGGACTTTTATACAAAAGTGCAGTAAGGTTTCCACCTCCCAATGGACCCAACACACGAAGAAACATCCTCCTCCCTCATTGACCGGTCACATAAAATTTTCCTATTTTTTTGGAGTGTGCAATACACAAACCTCTCCCCTTAAACCATCTCCACCCTCCATTCAAACCAACACCATCTCCACCATCCAATTTTCTTCATGTAAAAGCCAACCCAATCCCAAGGAGTACATGGCCGGCCCTAATCCCTAGGTTTTCATCACCCTCTTCTACCTAATACAAAAACTATAACCTCCCTATTATTTTTACATCATCATAATCACTCCTTCTTCCAAAATCGAAACCAAACCCTAAACTTTACCCTCTTCTCTCCACCGGTCGGACCGCCTGAGCACTGCCACCGCCGGGACAGTCCTCCACCGACAGTAGCGACCTCCCTCTGTTCATGACCGACTCCCACACGACTTCCTCCCATCGCCATCGTTGATCCCGATCAACCCCACATCAGCCTCCTCACCGCCGAGCAAGCCACCCGATCCCTGACTGCAATTCCATCATCCCCCATCATCGCCAACACACAGCAGCCACCACACGACCGTCTCCCTGACTCGACCAGTCCACCGGACCACCACTCCACCTCCATCTTCATCATCGCCTACACCCGACCGTACCACCGTAGCCATCATCCCCTCGCCGAATCCACACCAGCACAACGAGTCACCACCATCACCGATCCACCATCCTCACCATCATGAATTCATCTCCTCCTCCTCCTCGACTCATCACCACCACCGTTCACAGCCACCTATACCACCAGACGACCCCCACGACTTTACAGCATCTTCAACCACCATGCCTTACCTACACCTTCATCTCTGATCACCCGACCACCCTCGCCGGAGCCCGACTAGTCGATCCCGAGCCACCCCGACTCCCTCGACCTCTCCACGACGAGCAGCCCGGCCGTCGACTTCCCAACAGTCGGGACAGCAGCCACCGAGCACCACCATCTCAGCACGACCACACCCCGGTCACGTGCACGCCAAGGTTCGTAACTTGCCCTTATTCCGTGTGTGCGTTGTGTGACACTGTGTTAGTAAACCTAATAACTAGTATGTGTATGTGTGCATGTATGTATGTATAATAATTAGGTTTAATATATATTACTTCATAGGAAATTGATTGCTAGTACTATGTATGACTGTAAGACAATAGGTGTTAGTTGACTGCCTTGTGTACCCTAACATACCAGCTAGGACCTGTGTTAGCGTTGTACGAGATTTAGAGATTGGACATGTGTTAGTGTTAGTTTACTGACTTGTTTGCACGGTATTCAAGGACATGACACATATGCATTTAGACACGCATACATGACCCTGCTAGTTGACCAGTACCACCCCTGCTTGCATTAGTTTCTAAGTTCAGTTGTACTAGTGTAATGGCTGATATTATATTATTATTATATTATGTATACAGGGCCGTTGGATCATTCTGCGAGACCTCGGGAGCAGGATAGTGGTATTGCCCACTCAGGACCAAAGGCGAGTACATTCTCTGATAATTTCCGTTATTTGATAATTTCTATAATTCAAGTACTTAGAAATGTTACATCTGATTCTTGACACTGTACTACATGGACTAGTATATAGATTGGATCTGCAGTCATGAGATGTTACATTAGTTATCGTATTGACATTATACACGACATGGATATTAGATATTGTACATAATATATTGGACATTGATCGTGTATCGTAACGTGTTATGGTTGGATCCATTGTACTAGTTGGAGGCGACAAAATTGCTAGTGAGAGATGTGTTCATAACCCTATCGTACAAGTATAAAATATTGTTAGTGTTAATCATACGCCTCACGTATGATTAGCCAAGCCATATAGCTATTGTACATGTTCCCAAGCCGATCACATATCAAACTACTATTTCAAACACTTAGCATAGTTATAGTACTTTATTTCAGTTTCATATACTACATTACCCTGTATATGATATTGTAGTTCTTTCTCTTCATTTCATATATGCACTGTCTATACCATATTGCCTATATTGCCTGTTCTCTTTACCATTTGCCGTTATATCTATTTATTGTTCTCTATCAGTATAAAGCATCATCTATTCATTGTTTTATAGTCCTTGTCAATTAATTGGAACTGTTATTGGGTTGTAGTTTTCTCTAATCCTGACTGGATATATTTTTCCAGACTGCGACTTAGAGAACTGGTGTCCAACATATTATGGACCACAGGGAGAGTAGCTGCAGCCTTGGACCTTGTAGCTCAGGTGTGATTCCAGGAGGTCTAGCCAGGATCACTAGTTATTCAGTTAGTTCTTTTTAGCATATTATTGGAACCAGATTTGTTTCCGACATACTTTGAGACTTGGATGTTATTGTTTACAGTTAGATTACTTTTTTTAGACTTGTATTGTATTTTGTTTATTTTCTTTAATATCTTATCGTGCTTTAGTTATGTGGTTGAGTATTTTTTACATTATATTTTAATATCTGTGTCTCCTTATGAAGTTGGATATTTGTGTGCGATTGATTAGATAGTATTGTGACCTAGACAGCGTTCTACCGTCGATCCTGCGGCGTAGGCTGGACGTACCCACGACTCCTGCCCCTATATATGGTGCGGGTTGTGATACGTTTTTAGTGGTGGCATAGGCAGGTCAAGCTTCACAATTAGAGCGATGTCGTAGTAGTGTAACGACTTAGTTGTACTACTACGAGCCTGTGATAGGATATACGGTATAACATACTAGGATAAAAGCGAATACTCAATCACAACTAGGAACATTTCCAATTTATTTATCTTGTTATCCTTATTCCTCATGAAGATTGTTTCCTTTAGAATTTTTACTATCCTTCCTTGATGATATCGTATCTATTGCCTTGATTGATTCTTTTCGGTCTGTCTTCAGGATGCCGCCGAAGACTTGGTCCTTGGGATTGGGACCATCAGCTTCAGAGAGGTCTGCCACCTCTCGACCTGATGGACAGACATCTGAAGTTTCTTCTCCCCCACCTGTTCCGAGGGTTGCCCCAATTGTGACGGAGCACCTTCCTCCACCATCGACTCCGTTTCCCGGAGGTATGCCCGTTGACGGGGCACAAATATTTACTTTGATTCAGGGCATAGTAGATGCCCAGAGAGTGACGGCGGAAGCCCAGCATGTTCAAGCTGAGGCTCAGAGGGTGCAGGCAGAGGCACACCAAGCACAGACCGAGCTGATGAGAGAGAGCATGGAGAATGCTCACCAGATGGCACTACAGGCAGTTGAGAGAGTTGTCCAACAGTTTCTTGGCCAACAGCAACAGCAGAGACCAGGCACTATAGTTGACTTCAAGAGGATGGCACCTCGAGAGTTCAAGGGTATCGAGGGGATACTCTATGCTAATGACTGGTTAGAGGATATAAAGAGAAACTTGCGATTGGCCCAAATTCCGAAGAGCTTGCATATAGAGGCGGCCGGCAGTCAGATGTTCGATATCGCACTCACGTGGTATCGCACGGAGCCGAGACTTACTGCACAAGGACTTACTTGGAAGACTTTCAATGAGAAGTTCTTTCCCGACGTAGTCCTGGGAGCTTTGGAGAGTCAGTTTCATAACTTAGACCAAGGAAACATGTCGGTCGACGAGTACGCCGCAGAATTCTATTGATTGAGCCATTTTGCATCGTCTATGATTCGGGACCCAGGAGATCGAGCCCGGAAGTTTAGAAAAGGGATGACAAGGGAGATTAGGTCGCGCACTTCTGGTCGTCGTACCGCTACCTTTGAGGATATCTTAATGGATACCCAGATTGCAGAAGATGATCTGGATCTCAGGCCTAAGAGGAGTCGCGATAATTCTGGAAATACAAGTGGAAGTACAGGACCGGCCAAGCGTCCCCATAATCAGCAGCAGCCGAGGATGTTTCAGCATCACCACCAGCCGCACTAGACATCAGTTCATGTTTAGCAGGATCAACAGCAGCCTCTGGGACAGACACAACAAATATGTCATTTCTGTAAGAAGCTAGGTCACCTTTGGGAGAGCTGTAGAGTGAGGCTAGGACTTTGTTTGCACTTTGGCGGTATGGGACATCGAGTGAGGGATTGTCTTCTAGCTTCTTATCTTCCCGGACAGCGCGCAACTCCAAATTATAGAGATCCAGTTAGGCCACTTGTGGAACCGTAGATTGCTCAGAACCCGCGGAGGGAGCCACCCCAGTAGGGCAGGGCATTTGCGATGACGGTCGAGGAGACCGATACTGCAGGTGATGGGTTAGCAGGTTCTGTTATGTTCTTTTCTTCTGTTTATTTTTCGTCTATTTGATTGATTGATTGATTCCTTAGTGTTGTAGCTTGTATCAATGATTTTCTTGCTAGAATGTAGTTAGTAGTATATCCTGAACGAGACTGCAATACCATGACAAAACACACCATAACCATGCATGTTTTCTCTAGATTGCATGTTATATGACTGTAGGTAGGACTTCCTTCGACCTTGGTTGTTGGGGTTTGACCGTAGTGGAGATTAATGAAGAGGTTATGACTGGACAGAGAGAGACAAGGTGTCTTAAATTTCGAGGACAAAAATTTTCTAAGGGGGGTAGACTTATCACTACCACATTCTAAAATAGGGGTAATTTTATTATTTTTATTTATTATAAGTATTGTGTATATTTTTATTTTATTTTTAAATAATTGCATGATATATATATATATATATATATATATATATATATATATATAGTGTTCATTAATGAATGGGTTAGTGGACTAGACCTAGAGACCCACTAAATGAACCCCTGACCAAATATAGGATTATGAATTTAATTAGTAATTTTTGGGGTAAATTTTTGGGGTTATAATCTATTACTGTAATTTTATCCAATTTTGGTAACTTACCGTTGCTTCGATAAATGGAGCGCTACACTAGCTTTTTCCTTCCAACAAATTTTATACCCTTGTCCTAGACGTGCCCGTCTTCCATTCTGACCTTTGTGTAACCCATAAATATCCTATCTTGTGCTTTATTTTAGTTGTACAATATTCGTCGCAGACGTTATTTTTAAATCCTAATAAATCTAACTTTGCATCTTTGTCCGTTCCAATCGAAATTGGAGACAACACCTCGACCCATTTTGTGCAACCCAAATTATAAAAATATTCTATTCTGAGTCTTCTACGTCCATGACACTTATGTCCTACCTAATTTTAACCTATGTACTTCCAATTAATTTAAGAACAACGTTTACATTAATTTTAATTAAATTGGTGTAAAGATCCAACCTAACCAAAAACTAGACCCAACACCAACCCAAACCCCCACTCACACCCTCAAGGTTCATAATAAACACCACACACCCTTTTTAAACCACTACATCATACCAAACATGGTATTTTTCCTTATTCAATCCCAAACCCCACTATTTGTGCAATTTTCTAACTATTGGGGACTTTTATGCAAAAGTGTAGTGAGGTATCCACCTTCCATTGGACCAAACACATGAAGAAACATCTCCCTCCCTCATTGACTGGTCACATGATTTTTTCCTATTTTTTTGGAGTGTGCAACACTCAAACCTCTCCTCTTAAACCATCTCCACCCTCCATTCAAACCAACACCATCTCCACCATCCAATTTCTTTCATGTAAAAGCCAACCCCATCCCAAGGAGCATATGGCCGGCCCTAATCCCTAGATTTTTATCACCTTCTTCTCCCTCATACAAAAACTATCACCTTCCCATTATTTTTACATCATCATTATCACCCCTTCTTCCAAAACTGAAACCAAACCCTAAACTTCACCCTCTTCTCTCCATCGGCCGGACCGCCTGAGCACTGCCACCGCCGGGACAGTCCTCCACCGACAGCAGCGACCTCCCTCTGTTTACTACCGACTCCCCCACGACCTCCTCCCCTTGCCATCGTCGATCCCGAGCAACCCCATATCAGTCTCCTCACCGCCGAGTAAGCCACCCGATCCCCGATAACAACTCCATCATCCCCCATCACCGCCAACACACAGCAGCCGCCACACGACCGTCTCCCCGACTCGAACCGTGGCCGGACCACCACTCCACCTCCATCTTCATCATTTCCTACACCCCGCCGCACCACCGCATCCATCATCCCCTCGTCGGATCCACACCACCACAACGAGTCACCACCATCACCGAGCCACCATCCTTACCATTACGAATTCATCTCCTCCTTCTCCTCGACCCATCACCACCACCATTCACAGCCAACCTACACCGCCGGACGACCCCCACGACTTCACAGCGACATCAACCACCATGCCTCACCCACACCTTCATCCCCGATCACCCGACCACCCTCGCCGAAGCCCGAACAGTCGATCCCGAGCCACCCTGACTCCATCAACCTCTCCACGACGAGCAGCCCGACCATCGACTTCCCCAACAGCCGGGACAGCAGCCACCGAGCACCACTATCTCCCCGACAACACGACCACACCCCGGTCGCGTGCACGCCAAGGTTCGTAACTTGCCCTTCTTCCGTGTGTGCGTTGTGTGACACTGTGTTGGTAAACCTAATAACTAGTATGTGTGTGTGCATGTATGTATGTATAATAATTAGGTTTAATATATATTACTTCATGGGAAATTGATTGCTAGTACTATGTATGACTGTATGGCAATAGGTGTTAGTTGACTGCCTTGTGTACCCTAATATACTAGGTAGGACTTGTGTTACCGTTGTACGAGATTTGGAGATTGGACATGTGTTAGTGTTAGTTGACTGTCTTGTTATGCACGATATTCGAGGATATGTCACATGTACGTTTAGACACGCACACTTGACCATGCTAGTTGACCAGTACCACCCCTGCTTGCATTAGTTTCTAAGTGGAGTTGTACTAGTGTAATGGTTGATATTATATTATTATTATTATTATATTATGTATATAGGACCGTTGGATCGTTCTGCGAGACCTCGGGAGCAGGATAGTGGTATTGCACGCTCAAGACCACAGGCGAGTACATTCTCTGATAATTTTTGTTATTTGATAATTTCTATAATTCAAGCACTTAAAAATATTACATCTGATTCTTGACACTATGCTACACGGACTAGTATATAGATTGGATCTGCAGTCATGAGATATTACATTAGTTATCATATTAACATTGTATATGACATGGTTATTAGATATTGTACATGATATTTTGGACATTGATCGTGTATCATAACGTGTCATGGTTGGATCCACTGTAGTAATTGGGGGCGAAAAAATTGCTAGTGAGAGATGATCATAACCCTATCATACAAGTGTAAAATATTGTTAGTGTTAATCATATGCCTCACGTATGATTAGCCAGGCCATATAGCTATTGTACATGTTCCCAAGCCGATCACATATCAAACTACTATTTCAAACACTTAGCATAGTTACAGTACTTTATTTTAGTTTTATATACTACATTACCCTGTATATGATATTGTAGTTCTTTCTCTTCATTTCATATATGCACTGTCTATACCATATTTCCTATATTGCCCGTTCTCTATACTATTTGCCATTACATCTATTTATTGTTCTCTCTCAGTATATAGCATCATCTGTTTATTGTTTTATAGTCCTTGTCAATTAATTGGAACTGCTATCGGGTTGTAGTTTGCTCCAATCCTGACTGGATATATTTTTTCAGACTGCGACTTAGAGGATTGGTGTCAGACATATTATGGACCACAGGGAGAGTAGCTGCAGCCTTGGACCTTATATCTCAGGTGTGATTCTCGGAGGTCTAGCCGGGAGCACTAGTTATTCAGTTAGTTTCTTTTAGCAGATTATTGGTATCGAATTTATTTTCGGCATACTTTGTGACTTGGATGTTATTGTTTGCAGTTAGATTATTTTGTTTAGACTTGTGTTGTATTTCGTTTATTTTCTTTAATATCTTATCGTGCTTTAGTAATGTAGTTGAGTATTTTTCACATTATATTGTAATATCTGTATCTCCTTTTGGAGTAGGATATTCGTGTACGATTGATTAGATAGTATTATGAACTAGACAACGTTCTACCGCCGATGCTGCGGCGTTGGCTGGACGTGCCCACGACTCCTGCCCCTATATCGGGTGTGGGTCATGACAGTTAGCTAATGGTCGGTAGTTATTAGTTAACTGTTAGTTAAAAGTTAGTGTTAGTTATATATATGATTTGATGTTGGTTTATAGTTAACTACTAATGTCAGTTAGTTAGTAGTTGTAAGTTAGATTATATATTAGATGATAGTATATGTTAGTTATTTGGTAGTTTATGTTAAGTTGTATATTGATGTTGGATGATTTACTTATTTAATAGATATTATTACTCATGATTGCTAGTTATATATGATAGTATATATATTGGTATACATATATGAGTTAGCTAGTTAGATTAGCTGGTTAGTAGGTATTACCTTATGTTACCAAGGTAAGGTAAGGTAAGGTAAGGTAAGGTAATGGAGTTGACTCAAGGTATTGGGTCAAGATGGGTAGTGTGATACCAAGTTTGGCTCCAAGCCAAGGTATCCATAGTACTAGTTTATCTAGGAATACTAGTATATATTATATTGTATATCTTATCTAGTGTTTTCATATATTAGATATTACGTATCTTACAATACGGTATAGTACTAGTATCCTATAGCTAGTATAGCCTAGTTACATAGTGTATGGACCCAATATCCTATAGATGGACTCATACAACCTAGAAATGATTAGTTTGACCTATAGTTGACCAAGTTTGACTATTTTGACCTAGCTAGAAATGGCTTTATGACCTAGAATTTGATTAGTTTGACTTATTTTTATTCCAAAACCTTATATTGATGTAATATTCCATATTTACGTCTCCGAAGCACCGTTCCAGGCATCTTTGATATTGTTTACCGAATTTTAGGCAAGTAAATTCTCTGATAGTTTCCCATTTATGATATCCCCTATGTTTCTTGTATTTAGTGTAGATATCCTTGATTACTTGACACGATGGTTACACAGATTGGTATATCCAAATCTCGTCATGAGATATTTTTTTTTGTATTTTGGTATATCTTGTGCAAGCCTTGTTCCTCGTTCATCTTGTACATGTACAGACATCAATTTTTGGGGAGACTAGCTACTTATCCAGTGAATCCCATGTCATAACATACAATAGTTGGATCTACTATACCAGTCGGGGCAGGGAGTGTTAGTGTAGATATGAGATCATACCCTTGTTGTGCATAAAATTGTGAGTGTTTATCATACAACGCAAGTATGATTAACCAGACCCAAATCTTTGTGCAAGTTTCCAAGCCGATCACATGTTGAAGCTGGTACTCACTCACATAGTAGTAGTATTTCTTGCTCAATTTTATGATGCTCATTTCTTGTATTTAATTCCAGTATTCCTATTTTGTATATCTATTGTACTTGTATCTTGTATATTCACTCTATTTACTGTTACATAGTTTTTATCATTCATTGGAACTGCTGTTAGAGGTGTACTTTGCTCCTTTCCTGACTGGATATAATTTTTTCAGATGATATTGAGGAGTGGTATCCCACTCACTACGTGCCTCAGGACATGGTTTGCTTAGAGTCAGAGACTTTGGCTCAGAAGGGTCTCATCCTGGTTGAGACAGACGACCCAGTGCCCGTCTAGCTTAGTAGATAGGTTTTGTAATGGATTTTCTCCAGCATTAGATATTAAAATTTCTTATTATTTGATGACTCATTGGATATTATTTTGTCTTGTGAGTTATATTTGACTCTTCAGTTCTTCATATCATATTCGTACGATTGTCCATCTTTAGATCTATGATTGAGTATTCATACTTCATTGGTAGCATTATTGCTAGATAGATAGTTTGCCAAACATTGTTCTACCACCGATGTTGCGGCATAGGTTGGACGTTGTTCACTATTCGCATCCCTACACCGGGTGTGGGTCATGACAATAACAAATACACAAGAATATACATGCATGAAAGTAAAACATTAAACAATAATAGGATAACTAACCATCTATGTGATATGCACTCGAGACATCTCTAATGACGATTGAGGGGGAAGAAATAGAAGAATAGTCATCCTACCAGGCATTCTGCGAAACTCGGGGGTACACGATATACACCATTTACACCATTAGAAACAGAAATCCCATATGCTCACTAGTAGACTCTCCCCTCCCAATCAACTATCCGAACCGTATATACTGTGCAGACATAATGCAAGACGTCAATAAAATCTAGAATCCAAACTAACACCAACAACTTACACCAGACACGAACTTACGTATCAAGGGGCAGTCAATACGCCAGTCCATGCACTCTCTCACTCAGTAAACGTGTTTAAAACTGTGTCAGGTCAAAAGATACCATATATCGTTACCATACCAGGTAGGTCAACAACTTCTAGGATGCGTGCACACAACTAACAAAATAAAAATAACTAGGCATAATGTAAACTGCACAATACAAACAAGCAAGGTGTACTTGCCTGGCAAGCCAAAATGCGAGAACAATTAATCTCATCTGGATCTCTCCACAGGAATGTCACGAATAACTACCAATTTATTACACTAATTAGACTCTTACTATCTAGTAAAAAATTAGGTTATTAACTAGTTATTAATTCTATGTGGATTGCACATGCAAGTAACTAGCCTCAAAATAATACTAACCGTTAATCATTACCAAAATTCTTTTTAAAGATATTAATTAAATAAAATAATAATTCTGGAATTAATTATAAAAATAGACAAAAAATGAATTTTTTTTTCTACAAAGGGTTTCTACGAAGGTTGGCAACTAGTCATTCTAATATAGGTGCTAAATAGAGTTTTTCCGACATGAAAGTTCTCAAAAGAAGAAATCATAAAAATATTAAATTCTAAAAATAATTTGAAAATATTATAAAATAATGATTTAATGAGTTCCTACATGCATCTTTATTAATTTTACTTATTGGCCTTTCATTGGACACCTACTAGTCTTCTAGCACTAGTATTGGTAAAAAAAAATCCATTATAACCCGACTATTATGCTTTGCATAAAATTTTGAAATCATAATTAATTCTGGGAAAATAATATTTTAATCATAAATAATAGGGAATACATTTATATATGGCCAAAAAATAAGTTATAATAGGTTTATATGAAAACCAGGTCAACTAAGTGACTTTTTATGAATAAAAACCGTTTAAATTGAAAATAATATTTCTGGAAAAATTAATTAAAAACTTAATTTAATATAGGTTAATAACACCATATTTTAACTATTTACAAAGTTTTATAAGGGTTCGATCTGGGGTTTTGAATAAAACATAAAACTAGGTCACCTTTCCTATTGTAGATGCTATTTATTCCAAAAAGATAATAATTTAATGTCACGCCCCAGTCCCAAAATATCGAGGGACTGGATGCGCGACAATGGCCAGCAGCACACACCGATGGACAAACCCAATTTAATGGATCCATCGGGACGTACTTAAGCTGTATTACAATAGTCAGGGTTTACTAATCTCATCCACAGAAAGAATATATCAAAATCAACAAAAGGAAATATATAGATCAACATCAAGTCATAAGTACATAAATCGGGGAACAAACCCAATGTAAGTCTGATACAACTGTCAAGATACAAAAACAAAGATATCAACAAAAGTACTGAGTATGGAAACAGTATATACTCAGAAGATACCCGCAGAGATCACTCGACCACTGGATCTGGTACTGCTCCAGTGTCTGCTCCTGCTAATGCTCCTGTCCGATATCTCTCTGCGTCAAACTCGTCTGCTAATCCTGGGGACATAATCCGGATCCAGGTCCTCAAGGGACATAGCAAGGTACAAGAAAGCTCATGCCAGAATAAATGTATTACAGTAATAAATGAAACAATAGGGTAAACTATATAACCATCTATGTGAAATGCAAGTTGAGAGCATCACTAGAACTTAGGCTGATTCCACTATAAGCTCTGTGTCTGGGAGCCAGTAGCGGAGTATACTATGAGTTTTACTATATGTTTACTATGGATTTTATATATATATAATCAGCCTGTAGCCTGTGTGTCTCTCCCCACCCAATGTAACCACACGTCTCATGTCCATAACGTCTCATGTCCATGTCACGTGAGATCATATCTAATGCAGTGAGTCATACTATGTCTAGGAATATAATATCTAAGAAATATAATGTCTAAGTCATAAATCCTGAAACCTACACAGAATCACCTTGAATATTTCTGGAAGATTCTGTCTCATGACTTGTGTCAGGTGTCCTGGGTATAACGTACTTGATAAAGTAAGTACGAGAATGTGAAGGGTCACGAATGTCCATCTCTAGATGACATACACAACTCCGCGTACGGGGTTGGTACCCGACTATTAATCGGACGCTAAGTAAGTCACTCGGTCCTAGGTCAAGCATGCAAAATAATGTATATATAGTCAAAGGAATAAATAACAAGAACTGCAAGTTTGGCAAGGTACACTTGCCTGAGGTTCCGGTTCCAATTGTAGCTCTGACTTCAGCGGAATTTGCAGGCAGTACTCCGGTTGCTGAAATAGACATCACCATAAGATCCAAAAAATATTAATCAGCTAGAAACACCTTTCCTTGAGTCCAATTTGGACACAGGGGCAAAAATGATATTTCGGGTCAAGACGGGGTCCATATGTGGGCCACTTTGCACCGAAAAATGTGTCAGGGTCAAAGGTCTCCAAATCTGTCCAACTTAGTGTCAACAGGTCAGAAACGATGATACGAACCCAACGAAACTTTCAGAATTAGATTCCGATGAGCCGATCACAAAATCGCCCGTCAAGTAGAGCCTGTGGGGCCCACGACACGCAATTTTGTTAACGTTCTCAGAATCGAACCAAACTTGGCTCACAGGACCAGCGTATTGCTACGAGTCTGATGGTACAAGTTTTGTCTCGATCCGACGTGTGTACACTAAGTTACAGCAAGAACCAAAAAGGTTAGATACGGGGCGCTGTCGACGGATACGCGTTGATTCCGGTGTGCACGTACATTCAAATCAACTTCTGCAAAATTCCACATGTCTGTATCAACGACGCGCACATATCAGTGAAGACCGTACGTGACCAAGTCGTCCCGTTTGGCGGGGCGTACTCGGTTCTGGGGTAAAATAGGGTATTGTTTTTCCTGTTTTTGGATCGCGGTTCGCGATCACCACAGGACGCGATGCACCGAGCGGATTGCACGGGCACCGAGGGGGTCATGCAGGCTACGCAATGCAACAGACAGAACGAGAAACAGAGCTACGAGGAGGAAGAAAAGAGTACCTGAACAGGGCTCCAGAAACTAGGGTTTTCTCGTATCCGACACAACCCAAGGACACTGTGCCCTGTGTCAGGGCCGTGTCCGCCCTAGGGTTTAGAGATTCAGGCTGCTGGCCGGAGCTTGGCGGCGCTGCGGCTAGGGCCGGGGTCGTCGGAGGTTGGCGGCGAGGCGGGCGGCTCTCGGGCGGCCGGAGGTGACGTCGGGGGCTGACCGGAGTCGGCTGGGACGGTATTCGACAGAGGGCTAGGGGCGGCCGGAGCTACTGTCGTGGCACTGGGGTGGAGGAAGGAGGAGGAAAGGGGCTGGTCGAGGCGGCGCTGGCGGAGGTCAGGCGGCTGGGGCTGGTCGGCGGAGGTCTGGGCTGACAGCGGCAAAGTCTGGGCGGGGGCGGCTACTCACCGGAGGCGGAGGAAGAAGGGCGGAGGCGTTGGGAGTCGGGAGGTGGCGGGTATTTTATAGGCGGTGAGGGGAGAGGGAGCGACGGAGGTTGCGACGACCGGAGGCGAGCGGGCGGAGGTTGCGGGGAGGCCAAACGGCGGTGGGAGGCCAAGCGGCGGCGGGTCGGCCGGTGGAGGGAGGCCAACGGCCGGGGTCGGGTTGGAAGAGAAAGGGCTAACGGGTCGGGTGGATTCGGGCGGACGGGTTCGGTCGGGCAGACCCGACCCGACCCACTAGGGCAGTCGGTCCGGTCGGGTTCAGCAGGACCGAGTTAAGGCCGGTTCAGCCCGGTTTGAACCCGGTTCAGTCCGGTTTATTTTGGGTTTATTTAATTAATTATTTAAAAATAGGTTTTTGGCTTTTAAAAATATTTTTGGTGTCCAATAAATTCCCAGAAAATTATCCTATGTCCAGATTTTCATTTTACACCATAAAATGTTATTCTCATAATATTTTAGTATTATTTATTATCATTTAAAAATCATTTAATAATTAAAACACCTGAATTTAATTACAAAAAAATCCCAGAAAATACCAAAAAATTGTAAAAAATCCAAATTATCAATTTTTGAAAATCAGGAAAATTATATTTAATAATATAGAATAAACAGTAAAAATATGAATAAAAATAATTTCAAAATTATATTTCTACATTATTAACAAGGTTTAATGAAAGGTTCTACCTATGGATGCATACATGAATTCATGGTTCAATTTTTTACGTGCAAACCATAAAATAAAACTCTACTATGAAGAACATGACAATGGGTTACAAATAAATATAAAAATTATTTATTTATATATAAAAATAATTATTCATGAAATCATACATATTATAGAGAGTTTTGAGGAAGAATGAGACTTACTAGAAGAAGAATGATGAAGAATTAGGATTTCTGGATGAAGGTGGTGATGTTGTCCACGTGAAGGGGGGAGTTGGCCTTGGTGGTGATGGTGGCGAGTTGGTTAGAGTTTTTAGAAGGAAAGATGAGAAAGAGAGTTTATGTATATATATATATATATATATATATATATATATAGGTGGAGAGAGAAAGAGATAGAGGGGGGTCACGTGAGGTGTGCGCACGTATGGGGAGGTCGTAGGTTTTAGGTGGGTAGGAATAAGATTAGTTTTAGGTTATTTCCTAATTAGGTTGGTAGCAGATCTAAGGTAAATCTCTAATCTAAATAGATATTAATAACCAAGATTTAATTTGGATTCTAAAGGGATAAGATAATAGATGAATAAATACAAATCTTTGGTAAATCTTTAATCCAATAATTATTAAGATTTGATTGAGATTCTAGTAGAATAAATCAAAGATTTAATTCATGAATTTAAATATGTGGATGCTACTAAAAATAGATGGATGGAATATTTAAAGTAGAGGGTTTCAAAATATGGAATTATTATAATTGGATTGGCTCTAAAAGTTAATAAGGTACAAAGGTTGACCATATCTCAAGACGGTACCAAGTTCTATCATCCTAAAATAAATTCAACATATATATATATATATATATATATATATATATATATATATATATATATATTTATATATGTAAAATTAATCACCCTATTTTAAGCCACTAGTGTCCAATAAATTAATTCATGGCTTTGGGTAGGGTATTTTGATTGAAAAATAATCATAAATAAATTTTATATATAAAAATCTCTAAACATTAAATAAAAGAACTATAGTTGTTATACTGGTGCCATACTAATGTTGAATGACCAAATTTTGTGTCACGGAAAGATCCTATTAGTAGTGTCTCCCGTGTAGGCTACTTCCTATGAAGGGCATTATAGATTTTACGGTCATCCTATATCATTAATGTCTAAACTACGGAAAAGTATCCTAATACAATAATTGAGTTTTAATTAATTTAAAATAATCTAAAATAAATATAAAATACACACAAAATACCTATTTTGGGGTGAGGTGGTTTACAATATATTAGACCATGGTTGGTATATTTGATCATGTATAATTATACTATGCTAGTGCAGTATTTTGTATTTACTAGCTTTATTATCATATGTAGTATGTATTTTAGTATGCCTCTTTACATTCATATATGATATACTCTTAAAATTGTTGTTGATGGATTGAGATACTTGGAATTATCGGTCTTAGGACTGACGACATAGCATGCTAGAGTCCAACCATTTGTCTTCTTGACAACCTGAGAACATTGCGGCTTACCTCAGTATTCTGTAAGGTGTAGTTGGCCATGTTAGTTCTCATATTTATCCAGTATTCTGGGAACGGGATATGACAGCCAAGGGACAAGAAACCGAGAGAATAGTTGGGCTCACACCTAAGTCTTCCTCCTTAACTCCAGACGAGGCCGCCCTCTCAGCGAAAAGCTCATGGCACACGAGAACAGGAAATATGGAAGAAACTCCCGAGCATGGAGCCCAATTGGGTACGAACCCCTACCCAAAACATTTGTCAAAATTGCTAGCAAGGGCAACCAAAACCAAAGGGGGATAGCCAATATGTGCTGACCTAGCTTGGAATCAGAAACCCCCACCAGGATGGCCGCCTGTAATAGCTCCGAGGCCACTTCTAAAGAAGGGTCGTCCACCTGCCCTAGACCCTCATCTTGTAAGGTCTATAAAAGAGTGCAATCCTTGGCCACGTGACCCCAATGGCAGCAACTAGTATAGAATTCTAGATGGTTCTCGTATTCTACATCTTGCCAAAATCTTCTTCCTTCCAGTAAATTAATTTTAATCCTTGGCGGAAGGGCATACTGATGTTGACATCCACAAGCACCCGTGTATGGCTAGGCCTGGATACCACCGTAATTGCTCTATCTAACAGAAGAAGAGATCCGATAAGTTACACCAAGGGAACACTGCCGTTTTCATGAATAGAAAGTGAGGCCGGGAAGGGAGAGCCATACCGGAACTACCCAGGACTCCAATAGAGGATTGGAATTTAGGGATATTGTAGTTATTGAATTCTTTCTCCACATAGTTATTGTTGTCGATTTCCTCTAAATAGGAGAAGGAGTGTGGCGGCTCGTAGAATGGCACAACTATGGGGTTCTCCAACGCTAGGAGTGGTTTCAGCGATCCAGTAAGGTCAAGGGGTAATAATGCACCAGCGTAGTGACTACATCGATGACTCGCTAGTGCTTGTCTGGATAGGAATTTTGAGCGGGATATATATTATCGTCTCCAACAAACACGTAAACCAACACAACTAATTATTGTACTGATAAATGATAGTTTACTGAATCGGCTCTGGAGGCATCAAGAACATGGACTGCAGGTGGTAAAGCTCGGTTGTCTAGTTGTGAACTCGACTGGTGCAACTGCACTTGCTTTCCTTGATTGAGTTATACACGTCTCTAGGATGACTATGAGTGAAGGAGCACTGAAACTCGGCACGCTGGTTGTGCGAACTGATGGAGATCACAAAGGCGCCTAGCAAGATTGGAGAATGACCCGTTAGCTTCGAGCTAGTCGAATAATGGCGGCAATGACGATAATGAAGAAGATGGGGTGATTATTATAGAAAGTATTTATGAAGTTAGATGAGGAGATGAATGCATGCTAAAGGATTACAGGCGGAGGTTGATTGGTCAAGGAGATAGGACCAGTGTCGTCGACTGCATAAAGGAGACAATAAAAGGTTAGGGAGATAGAAACTATGGTTCCATATATATATATATATATATATATATATATAAGATAAACGGGATATGAGCTATAGTGCTCATATTCTTACATGAGCCATGCAAACGTAGACCAATAGGAATAGAGTGTACTAGTGCACATAGGATGTAGGAGTCTATTCACATTGGTCCATATATGCATGGCTCATATAGGAATATGAGAACTATAGCTCATATCTCGTTTACCCATATATATATATATATATATATATATATATATATATATATATATATATATATATATGTGTGTGTGTGTGTGTGTGTGTGTGTGTGTGTGAAGAAGCCGAGAGATGGCTATACAGGCTGAGGTCACATGCAAGATGGGTCTAGAGGCTCAAATTAAAGGAATTGATTCAGTGGGATGGATAGGGCCATTAGGAAAAACAAATCATGTGAAATAAGGAATAGGCTTTATGGAATTAAAGGAGTGGATCGTAGGCTTAGACTTGGTTTTATTAGGAAAATAAATAGGAATTGTATGGATGTCACATCCTTGATCTGCAGAACCGAAAGGTAGACAATGGGAATTATGTCGTACAAGTCTATATTTTACTTGTACAAGGTAAGAAGATAGACAGTCAATGATGTTTCTTGAAACAACGATATTGTAAAAAATAATGGAGTCATAAAGAATCACATAGAATATATGAAACAAATCTCATTATTGACAATTGTAGTGGATTAGAAGGTTCTTAATTTCCCACTGATTGGCCTATGATCACTCTTGCTCACATAGTATTATATCATTCCATACATCATTTCTTCTATATTAAAGCAAGCATCCTTGATCGGACATTTTTATGTTGCTAATATGAGCTTCCAACACCTTGGTACGTCCATATGAGTCTCCGAACCTGGGGAGTTGGTATCAGTACAATTGGGAATCCATCCACTCGCCTAAACCAATAATAATAATCATGTGAAGCATATAGTTATATGGTGATCTTGCTATTAGAACTAGATTGATTATAGTTCATAAACATGGCATATAGTATAAACAGAAAGCATATAAGTATGGTATACTTGATAGCGTAAGTAAAAAAAGAAACATATGAACTGTGTCATTTTTTAGTGACTTCTTTCCACATCCGATGTGTCCAATCCTATACAAGACAGAGGTGAACACTTACCCCCCTATATAAGATATACATTATCATACTGCCTATCTACATGAAGGTCACTGGCTTTCCAAGCCATCTTGGACAACGTTTCAGTAAGACGGCGATCACTTCGTGCTCGGGTTGCAAGTCCTATCGAAGGTCCCGAATTACTTGTATTGCGATGTGCCATTCCATAGTAGGTTGCAAACCTTTACTGAATTTCCAGCAATACCCGTGCTACCAAAGCATATTATTTTCTCCAAGGATGACACTACCCTCGGTGCTCCGATAAATCGGTCAAGGTAACCAAACATTGTACACTGGATATCCATGTCCATGACCATGTGAATGCATGAACACCTTAGCTATAAACACATACATGGTACCGAAATAAAAGTAAAAAATATACTTACCTACTCGTATATTCCACCATTCTCGGGCTATCAACTTACTCTTTCCATGTTCCAATTTTGTGACCCATATGCCCTAAATATATTGAGGCACCAAGCCATATCCAATTCTTCTTGGGTAACGTACCATCCAATGGTTTTGTCGTACCGTACCATAATTGTTTACTTCGAGTAAGAAGCCTACCTTCCACATATCGACAATTCCGTGGCAATGCGCTACAACTATCTATATTACATACAAAGCCGTATTATCTGATTCTCGTGCACTGATGCACTCCTGTAAGCCCCCTAAAATTTTAAATTTTATTTAAAATATTTTTATTTAATTATTGAATTTCTTTAGAGTATTTTTATAGTTAAATAAAAAATAAATTTTTACTGATTAATTAAATTATATAAATAATCGTTTAGAATTATTCCACAAAATAATTTTTGTTATTTTAGAGTCTTGTTAAAGGGCGATAAATTTTCTAAAATTTATTTTGTGTGTAGATATTATTTTTGAATTTTTAACCTCAACTACATATGTAAATATATACATGTTAATAAATATAAAGTTATTAATAATAATAATATATAGTTAATAATAATAATAATAATAATAATAATAATAATAATAATAGTAATAATAAAAGTAATAATAATAATAGTAGTAGAAGTAATAATAGTAATAATAATAATAATAATAATAATAAAATAAATAGTAATAAAAATAGTAATAGTAATAATAATAATAATAATAATAATAATAATAATGATAATAAAAAGAAAAAGAAAAGAAAAGAAAAAGAAAACTACTTTAACCTAACTAACTAAAAACCTAACAAATCCTATTACCACCCTAACTCCTAAACTACCCCCCATTCACAGCAGCAGAATACCACCCCCCCCTGCGGCACTCTCTCTCTCTCCCTATATATATATATATATATATATATATATATATATATATATATATATATATATATTACAACTAAAATTCCAACCTAAACCCTAAACCTAACCCTAGACCTCGACCCAGCCGGGTGATCGACCCCTCCGGCCGATGGCCACGCCCCCGCGCCGATGCAGCCGCCGGCGACCGCCGCTCAACCGCGCGCCTGCGCGCATGTGCACAGCAGTGCTACCCCGAGTTCCCATCTTTCAGGTGATGTATCTCCCTCATCTCTTATCCTTTTCTCGAGCGGTTTATCCGTGTACGTTCACAACCTAACCCTCTAGGATTTTCCTTCAAGCGGGACGAGTTTTCGTATCCCGGATTGGTCGAAAAATCGACCGGAAAATGGCCGAAAAACTGACCAAAAACAGTCCAAAAATTTCGAACAAAATACCAATGTTCATGCCCAATTTGCCATCAACCTGTTTAATATTTTTAAAATCTAATTGAAGGGTTTTCTTTTCTATATAACCAAGAATTTAACTATTCTTTTAATTTTTATTAATTTATTTTAATTGTTAAATTATTCGGCCTCCAAAACGACCAAAAACTTGGTAATTTAAAATTTAGATTTTGTGATACGGAGTGCGTCCCGCCAAATGGGACCGCCTCATCGCGTACCAATTATACCGAAATGTGCGTATGGTATATCTTGACATGTAGGATTTTACGAAAGTTGATTCGGACGTGTGTGCGCGTCGGAATCGACCCGTATCCGTAAAAAGTCTCTATATCGCAACTTTTGCAAAACACCACCCCATTTTGTGTACGCTGGTCATAATGCGACTAAACTTGCGTCATTGGATTCGTGGTATCACGCTAGTCCTGTGACCCAAGTTTCACGCGATTCTTAGATAATTGACCAAGCCGCCTAATCGCGGGCTCTACGGGTTGACTTGAAGGGCAAATTTGTGTTCGGCTCACCGGAATCCAAAATTGGCCATATTATTGAGTTCGTATCGATGTTTAGAATTTGTTTGACCTATAATTTGTCCCATTTAGAGACCTTTATCTCTGGCACACATTTTGAAGCAAAGTGGGCCACATATGGACCCTGTTTTGACCTGAAATTACTGTTTTATCCTTGTGTCCAAATTGGACGAAAGGGTAGTGTTTTCTAGCTATCTCGCTTATTCTGGGAACGTTGGTGATATTTATTTCAGCATCCGAAGACGTTCATTCTGATGCCATAGTTCTGATCCCTTATGCTTGACGTTTGAACGCTTACACTTCGCACCTTTCTTGCCAGGCAAGATACCTTGCCAAATTACTTATAGTAATTTTCATGCTTATCATATTTTTATATATTTATTATATATGTGTTTTCTTTCAGTCATAATTATATACTATATATATGTTGACACACACTTGACACATAGTATCATGGGAGGGGAGGATAATCAGTAGGCGTATGGGCTACCCACTATTGTAAACCGTAGTAACTAGCATGCACTATGGGAGTTGTGTCGCGATGGTCGCTACCCTCGAAGTAAGTCGGCTGATGGTGTCACGATGGTCTCTACCCTCGCGGTATGACGGTTGATGATGTTCATGGACGTGTGTGTGAGTTGTGAGATAGATAGAGTATCCTATACCTACCCATACGTCGAAAGGTTGTCCTCACTATGCATTTTATATAGATTGTCTAGTACAGCATACTTATATATTTTCTATCTATTATGCATGTTTACTGTATTCAATTGGCCTGCTTTTATGTATCTTGTTACATCCCTCTGAGTACCTAGTCCCTTTCCAGGTTTTGACGATCATGACTATTATAGGAGCACGGATCAGGACTAGCTACTCCATTCTCTTTCGAGGAGGTCTCTCTTTAAGTCTCATTGTTCATTAGATGTACTTATTTTTGTTCCTCTTATATTCTAGTTTGGTAATGGATTTGTCTCCACCCAACTACTTGTTCTTATCAAGCATTTTATACTTGATTTAGTTATATAGTTGATTGGTTATTTGATTCTGTGGATAAAATCTAGTTATGCCCTGTGACTTGTGACAATATATATACCACATGTGAGTTAATATTCATAATACAGCGTACGTGCGTATTATGGTATCTATATATTGGAGTTACCATATACATACGGCTGGAATGCTTACGTATACCTAGTCCTACGTATTTTGGGACTGGGATGTGACATATTTTTGTGGTGGCCCATCAGGTCAAGAGCATATTGTCTCGGTTACGTTACTGTATCGGGCAAGCCTGTGCATAGGATTAGAATATAGGATCTCATCCCCTTATTTAATCACCTCCCTTGATTTTATTTCGCACTCTTATTTGCTTGCTTGCATTGCATCTTGCTTGATCCTTTCTTAACGTCAATCTTCTCTTTTCTCTCGTGCTTGATCGGGGTTAGGAAGGTGACTTGTACTAGGTATACACACTCTATTGTTCAATAACACTATTAGTTAAATTCTTGTAAGTTTGGTAGTATGCCTCATAACCTAGTATCACATAGTCCTTTTGACCCATTAATGAAGTGTAATTGAATGACACCAACTATAGGCTTGTATAAGACAATAGTGTTTATCCAGACTGTAGAACTTAGAGGTCCATACTTCCATTTGGTTGACTATAGACTTAGACAAGAAGTTACTATGACAACTATAGAGGCACAACACCAGTCTTCTTGATGAACTTAAATTATTTTGTACCTTCCTTCATCATAATCCAGCGTACTTAGTCTAAATCAAAATCAGTGTATTACGGTCTGATCAACCTTAATACATTTGGTTCGATCTTTGCATGACTACTTTACGTGGATTGAGATATAGTTGACTTAGCTTGTTAGACGAATATACTTGCCCTCTAGACATGTTCGAGCATATCATATCGGCTACATAACTGTACTGATATGAGCATGCAAATAGGAATTTACCAAAATAAGATTTCAATCCACAACTGCCTTAACAACTCTCTTTTTGAATTCTTTCAATTACCTTGAACCCCGTACTTGTATTCTATCACCTTCTCCTTGAATTCTTTATTATTGTTTTTCGTTTTCCCCCATTTCGAAAAGACGAACGTTCGTGCTTGGTATAAGTTTGATACATGGAGAGTACTAGATATACCCATAGGCCAATCATATTACTTTGTGACTATCTTTTGTGATTAAGGGCATATCACAATGTGATATATTTGGTGTTAAAATTTTTGAGGATATGTTGATATTTTAACTAGATGGCATACCCACGATGCTAATGGATGACACGAGTAGCAGTAGTAGTATTCTCTTTCCTATCACCATCTCGTCCCCTTGGGTGGCTCATCTTCTCTTCCATATCCATTCCTTATTCCATGCTTAATTCTTTCTATCATAGTTGCATCTTTTCGTGCCATCATGAATTGTTTGATTACTTCAACCTCACCCTTATTTTGTTAATTAAAACATAACTGGGTTAGTAATAATTAATAACTAAAAAGATGAGTTCATAATGATGACCCTGATGTATATGCACTATAACAATATCTGTATTCTCTTATTATTTTTAAACCTTAAGTAGCATCCTTTAGTCTAACATAAATTAGTGGGATTATTGAAATAGTTCATACTTCTAATAGTTTTATAAAGTTAGTCAAGACCTTAATTGTTGTCCTAAAACTTAGACTAAGCTTAGGAAAGAGTTGAAGGCACTTGCTACGAACTGATGACTATGACAAATCGTTGGCAAGGTAACGACATCTGCAGTTAGACCATTATAGTAGAGTAATTGAATTATTTGCAGACATACTGGACATGTGGCATAACAGTATTAGACTATGATACTTGACGGTTACGAAGAAAAATCATGGTTATGAGATTCCAGACAAGTATTCCAAATTTTTTGACCTAATGAATAAACTCGCCTTACAACCTAGACAATAGCCTCAAAAGACTTTGACTACTAGTAGAATTCTTATAATTTGGATAGTGTAGACGAGTTAGAGGATAAATGAATAGTGTATAGACAATAAGGGAAAAAAGTGTTAGGGTGGCTGACCAAAACCTTTTAGGAAGCACTACATGCTAGCAATGAAGTGTTAATAGCTATAGTGATTTATTACGAATATGGGTTAGTGTTAATTTCGAGAACAAAATTATTGTAAGTTGGGTAGAATGTAAGCCCCCTAAAATTTTAAATTTTATTTAAAGTATTTTTAGTAAATTATTGAATTTTTTTAGAGTATTTTTATAGTTAAATAGAAAATAAATTTTTACTGATTAATTAAATTATATAAATACTCATTTAGAATTATTCCACAAAATATTTTTTGTTATTTTAGAGTCTTGTTAAAGGGCGATAAATTTTCTAGAATTTATTTTGTGTGCAAATATTATTTTTAGATTTTTAATCTCATATATATATGTAAATATATATATGTTAATAAATATAAAGTTAATAATAATAATATATAGTTAATAAAAATAATAATAATAATAATAATAATAATAATAATAGTAATATTAATAATAATAGTAATAATAATAATATAGTAGTAGTAATAATAACAATAACAATAATAATAATAACAATAATAATAATAATAATAGAAATAGTAATAAAAATAGTAATAGTAATAATAATAATAATAATAATAATAATAATAATAATAATAATAATAATAATAATAATAATAGTTGTCACGCCCCAGTCCCAAAATACGTAGGACTAGAAATACGTAAGTATGCCAGCCGTATGTATATGGCAACTCGAATATATGGATACCACAATACACACGTACGCTGTAATATGAATATCAAATCTACAGGTGGTAATATACTGTCAACACAAGTCACACGCAATCTATCTCATCAACAGCATAAATAAAGAAGTAGGAATAAATAACTGAATCTCAATGTGAAGTATCAACGAATGATAGTCGGGTGGAAACAAATCCACTGCAAATCGACTATACTAAAAACTACTAAATGGGAGACGAGATCAAACTCTAATATAAGATAAATGTCAATAAAGGAAATAGCAACTAGAATATCCATCTGCTACAATGAATCAAAGGTACTCTGAAGGTATGACCTCTTAAGTCTGGTATGAAGCGTCAGGTCCGGGTTCGTACTCCTGTGGATAATCCTACAAGTCTATACCTGGAAAAGGACCAGGTCCTCAGAGGGACGTAACAAGATACATAAAAGCTTGCCAATAAAGTACTGAAAAATAACATCAATTGGGTCGCCTAACCATCTATGTGAATGCAGCTTGAGAACAACTTTTCAACCAGTGGGCTATCTGGCCAAAATGGGATTGGCATAATTCTCTCGGAGATTCAGGGGCCTAAAAAGCATGACGTCTTTTGAACCTCAGAGGCTGCCAGGTAATAATATAATATATAGTGGTCATCATGACTGCGCATCTCCGGCGGAGCGTACGGATTACACAAGGAAAGTGTAAAGGAGCCCAAACGCCTTACTTGATGTTCTCCCCACCCCATGCTCTAAGCATGTCATATCCATGACACGATGATACCTCTAAATAACTGTCAGGTCCTCTAGCATGTAATTTCTATCAGCAGTTATCCCTATCCATCGTACGACCTATACGTACCAGTGGCCAGCCGAGTACGCAAATTCGTGTCCTATATGAGACTCGCACTCGTGTAATAACAGTGTCCTGGCCAATGAAACATAAGACTGCCTTATAATAATGGGGTGTTCTCATAAACTAGGTCAACTTGCATATATATAATAAAAACAGAATACGACACCACCGTCGTTGCACCCAAGTTATCCTTGGACGCGCAGTTTATATAGCAGTTAAAATATATGAACTAAATAGAAAGAAATAAAATACATGCATCATATAAAATATAAATCACAGTACAATGGCAAGGTATACTTGCTTGGCAAGCAATCTGTATAGTGTAAGCATCCAGTCGTCAAGTACACAGAATCAGGAACTAAGGCATCTGAATAAACGTCTCCGGATGCTGAAATAAATATCACCAACTTTCCCGGAATCAGCGTAATAGCTAGAAAATACTACACTTTCGTCCAATTTGGACACATGGGCAAAACGATAATTTTGGATCAAAGTGGGGTCCACATGTGGCCCACTTTGCATCGAAATACGTGCCAGGGGTAAAGGTCTCTAAATGGGACAAATTATAGGTCAAACAAATTCTAAACGTCAAAACAAACTTAACGGTATGTCCAATTTTGGATTTCGGTAAGCCGAACACAAACTCGCCCTAAAAGTCAACCGTAGGGCCCGCAAATAGGCGACTTTGTCAACTGTCTCAGAATCGCATAAAACTTGGGTCACAGGACCAGCATGATACCATGAATCCAATGGCGCAAGTTTTGACGCATTACGACGAGCGTACACAAAATGGTGCAATATTTTACAAAAGTCGCGATACGAGGACTTTTTATGGATACTGGTTGATTCCGACGCGCACACACATCCAAATCAGTTTCCACAAAAGCCCAAACGTCATGGCATACCATACGCGCCTTTCGGTGCAATTGGTATGCAATAGGGTGGTCCCGTTTGGCGGGGCGCGCTCCGTATCATAATTTCTAAAGTTTTAAAAATAAGTTTTTCATGATTTTCAACCCAATTTATCTCTGCATATAATACCAAATAAAATGATCTGATTAACAAGAAATGATCACGATTATATGGTCTTCACATAGCAAAAAGTAAATTTAGATTTGGATGTCTGTGGTGGAAGATATTAGTCTCTAAACATAGGTGGTTGAACAATTTTTACAGTTTGAATTATGTGGTTTTTCTCTAATTTGGCCTCGATTTCTATCTAGTGTTAAGCGATGATCGATGGAAACTAATTTACAGAGTTAAGAGGGGGTAAGTCGTGAACATACCGGCGAAGACGGATCGAAAATCGGTCGAGCGACGAGGCGGAAAACAACGCGTGAAGTAGGACACATCACTGTAGTTTCTGCGCGGACTGGTCGCTGGATACGCGGACGTGGGGGTGGCCGGCGGTGCTCCGGTGGCTGTGGGGTGCTCCGGCATTGGGCGGAAGTCTCAGGTCGGCGGTCGGATTAGAGGGTAGGTTTAGGGTTAGGGTTTGGGATCATTATGTTTTATATATATATAGAAAGAGAAGGAAGCGGGGGGTGATTGGTCGGGCTGCGCGGGTGAAGGTCCCCGGGTCTGCTGCTTACTCGCGCGGGTTGGGAAGGAAATTAGCTGGGGTTAGGGTTTGAGACTTAAGGTTTTGGTTTAATGTTTTCCTTTTTCTTTTTCTTTTTTTATTAATACTATTATTTATATATGTATATATGGTATAAAAAAAATTTAGAAAAATTTATTAGTACATTCTAAAAAAATCTATTATCCTTCTACAAGATCTCTTAAAATGAAATAAATAAAAATAATAATAGTTTTGTTCAATAATTCTACATGAGTATTTACCTAGTAATTAATTAAATTAGCTTATATTTTCTAATTAACTACGAAATAATGCAATTAGATTAATAATTAATTAAATACTTATAATATGTTTTAAAATTAGGGGTTTTACATTCTACCGAACTTATAAAAATTTCGTACTCGGAATTAATACTAAGCCACGAAAGAAAAAAAAATCAAGGATGGTATATGGTAGGAATGAACAAGGTGATTTCATAGCTTGGTCTACGAACAGATACGGAAAATGTTTGCGCATGTCATCCTCGCGCTCCCAAGTGGATTCTCTTGGCGCGCCATGCTTCCATGCTACGCGGACCAAGGGAATAGACTGATTCCTCAACACTTTCTCTCGACGATCAAGGATCCCCAAGGGTTGCTCTTGGTATGACAAGCTCGGCCCAATGGTGATCTCAGAGTGGTCGAGAACATGACTGTTGTCTGCCACATATCGCCTAAGTTGCGACACGTGGAATACATCATGTACTGCCTCAAGTGAAGGTGGTAGTGCAAGTCGATACGCCACTTCTCCCACTCTCTCTAGCATATCAAATGGTCTAATATACCTTGGGCTCAACTTGCCACGCCCTCCGAATTGAATAGTTCCTCTAGTAGGTGATATCCTGAAGAAGACATGATCGCCTTCTTTAAACTCCAAGGGACGACGATGAAGGTCTGCCCACTGTTTTTGCCTGTCTTGTGCTGCTCGCAAGTGCCCTTGTATCTTCTTCACTGTCTGTACGGTGTTGACTACTAAGTCTGGTTCCAGAATCTGACGTTTTCCCACGTCACTCCAACACACGGGAGACCTACACTTTCTTCCATACAATGCTTCAAACAGAGCCATCTGGATGCTCGCTTGATAGCTATTGTTGTAAGAAAACTCCACAAGATGTAGGTGGTCCTCCCATGATCCTCCAAAGTCTAACATACAAACCCTCAACATATTTTCCAGTGTCTAAATAGTACGTTCGGACTGCCCATCTATCTGCGGGTGGTAAGATGTACTGAACTTCAGACGAGTCACAAGACTCTCCTGCATGCTTCTCCAAAAGTGAGATAATCCCTGTCTGACACAATGCTGACCGATATGCCATGCAACCTTACAATCTCCCTCATGTATTAGTCAGCCAGAGCTTCTGTAGACTGGCCAACTCTAAAATACAAGAAATGTGCAGACTTTGTGAGTCGATCTACTATTACCCATACTGCATCTCTCCCACTTGGACTCTTTGGAAAACCCGTGACAAAGTCCATAGTGATGTGCTCCCACTTCTACTCAGAAATCGGAAGTGGTTGCAGTAGCCCTGCTGTTCTCTGATGCTCCACCTTTACCTGCTGACATACTAGACATTTGTCTACAAAATGAGCTATCTCACTTTTCATCCCATGCCACCAAAAGTGTTGTCGCAAGTCACGGTACATCTTGGTGCCTCCAGATTGAATAGAATACGTCGAACTATGAGCTTCTGCCATTAGCTCCTGTCGAATCTCTCCATTGGAAGCATATAGACGATCACCATATCGTAATATCCCGTTACCATGAATACGCAATCCCGTCTGCTCTCCGGCCTCTGTCCTTTCTTTCAATCTCCTGAATCTGGCGTCCGTAGGAATAGCTGCCTTGATCCTCTCTACTAGTGATGACTGTACTTGTAAGTTGGCTAATGTCCCATCTTCTCGGGGTAATATCACTTCTATGCCAAGTTCTTGCAAGTCCTCCAATAACTCCCTCTGTGTCGTCAAGAAGTATGCTGCTGGTTTTCGGCTTAACGCGTCTGCTACTACGTTAGCCTTGCTCGGGTGATAATGTAGCTCTATCTTAAAATCCTTCATCAACTCAAGCCACCAGCATTGCCTCATATTTAAATCCTTCTGCGTGAAGACATACTTGAGGCTTTTGTGGTCTATATAGATCTCCACTCGTTCGCTATATAAGTAATGTCTCCATAGCTTCAGAGCGAAAAAAATGACTGCAAACTCCAAGTCATGAGTTGGATAATTCTTCTCATGTACTAGTAACTGTCTAGATGCATATGCAATCACCTTGCCATGCTGCATCAACACGCATCCCAAGCATTTTCCTGATGCGTCACTGTAAATCACATAACCTCCTGATCCTGATGGAATAGTCAATACTGGCGCTGTGGTCAGTCGCTTCTTCAACCCCTCAAAAGCGGCTTGACACTCGTCGGTCCATATGAACTCTTGATCCTTGCATGTCAATCGAGTCATAGGTGCTGCTATCCTTGAGAAGTTCTCCATAAACCGTCTGTAATATCCCACAAGTCCAAGAAAACTTCTCACCTCTGATGCTGATTTAGGAACGGGCCATGTCTCGACTGCTGAGATTTTCTCTGGATCAACAGAAATAACATCTCCCGTAACGACATTCCCAAGAAACGAGACTCTGCCCAAGAAAAACTTATATTTACTGAGCTTCGCATATAACTGCTCTCTCCTTAAGGTCTCTAGGACGATCCGCAGGTGCTTCTCGTGCTCCTCGTGGCTCTTCGAATAGACAAGTATGTCATCTATGAAGACGACCATGAACTGATCCAAATACTGATGGAATACTCGATTAATTAAGTCCATAAAGATAGCTGGAGCATTGGTCAACCCAAATGGCATGACCAAAAACTCGTAGTATCCATATCTTGTCCTGAATACGGTCTTCGGGATGTCCTACTTTTGTACCTTCACCTGGTGATATCCCGATCTCAAGTCTATCTTCGAGAACACCTTGGCTCCACTAAGCTGATCAAATAAGTCATTAATGCATGGCAATGGGTATTTATTCTTCACGGTCACTACATTTAAGGCTCTGTAGTCGATGCACATAAGCACTAACCCATCCTTTTTTGGTACAAATAATACTGGTGCTCCCCAGGGTGATACACTTGGCCGGATGAAACCTTTATCCTCTAATTCTTTCAACTGTGCCTTCAGCTCATCCATCTCCTTTTTCGCCAATCTATAAACATGCGATGCTATGGGTGCTGCTCCCGGTGTCAATTCAATCAAGAATTTTATGTCTTTGTCCGGAGGTAGTCCTGGCAATTCCTCTGGAAAGACGTCTTGAAACTCTGAAATGATGGGGTGATAGATAACGTCGTCCATTTCGAGCTGAACACCATCGAGGGCTTCTGTGGATCCTCGTGCAAACTCAAGTTCTGGCTGGCCTGGTACCTTAAAAAGAATGCTTCCTCCAAAATAGTCAAAGAAAGCATGGTACTTGCTTAGCCAGTTCATTCCAAGCACAATATCAAAAGTTGGCATAGGGAGGACTAAGAGTCGGGCATACATCTCTCTGTCATGAATCACTACAGGACACGATCTACAAATCCGACTAACAGGTATAACTCCTCCTCCGGGGAGAATTCTAACACAACTAGGTAAATATGTAGTGGCAATATTGTGTTTGGCAATAAAACTAGAAGATATGAACGAGTGGGTGGCTCCCGTATCAAATAATGTCACAGTAGGAAAAGTAAAAGCAAGAGTAATACCTGCTATGACATCAATCTCCTATTCTATGTCATCCACTTCTAGTATAAAAGCTTGTCCATTCCTCTGTGGTAGTCCATGAGTGGCCCTCGTGTATTGATTCTCCTGAGTAGGTAGCGGTGGTCCTCGCAGAAATCCTCCGGCTATTGGGGGTCGAGGTGCTCCTGGTCTAGACATCTGCTGAACTAGATTCGGTGCTGGAAGTGCTAGCCTTTGTATTGGCGGTGGAAGTGTCAACGTCTGCTGCATTGGACAGTCTCTCACTATATGTTGTCCGGAACCATACTCATACATTGTCCCAAGCACGTCCGACAGTCTCTCAAAATATGTTCGCGTTTCCCACAATAACTACAGTGGGGCTTCTACGAATTCTGGTACGGTCCTGCTCTGTGTTGATGCTGTTGTTGCTGTGCCAAAGGTCGTCTGATAGGCCCTCCTTGTTGTGTCCTTGCTGGTCCTTGTTGTGTCTTCAGTTGACCTCCCTTTCCCTTTCTGATGGTCTCTTGTAATCTTGTTTCTATCAATAATTTGACATAAGAGATCCGGGACTGTGAGCTAGTGTAGTATTGGAGCTCCGGAGTCATCCCGCGGTGAAACCTCTTAGCCTTTTCCAAGTCATTCGGTATCAGGGCAGTGCCATATTTACTAAGACGACTAAACTCTGCATCATACTCGTCGACCGTCTTGTTCCCCTACTCCAGATGGAGGAATTGATGATATAATGCATCCCTTACAGTGCCCGGGAAGTACTTCCTCTCAAAGCACTCCAAAAATTATTCCCAAGTCTAACACGTACCCAACTGGCGCTTCATTGATTCCCACCAGTGATGAGCGTTACCATCTAGCTACATCCTTACGCCTATCATTCATAGATCTGTAGGCAGCTGTGATGCTTCTAATAACTTCTTGGTGTGGGCAATCCAGTTTGTGGACTCATCTGGGCTCTCAGTGCCTTTATATGGCTTGGGACCCATCTATACAAAGTCCTTGACTGAACCAACTCGAGCTCGTGGTACTGGAACTAGGGCCTCAGCTGGTACAGATGCCTGTGCAGCCATTCTCTCAAGTGCTGCCAGAAATTCTTGCCTCTGCTCTGCCACTTGCTGCCTCTGCTCGATAGCTAGTGTGGTCGCCTATTGTCTCTGTTCCTGCATCATCATTTAGAAGAATTGGAACAATTGTGTCTGGCCATCCTGTGGTGTCGATTAAGTCGGAAAGGTCCCATTAGACGATAATGGAACTGGATTATGAGTCTGTCCATCCGGCCCCGAAAGTCTAGGAGTCGTTGAGGCCTTCCCTCGAGTTTGGCCATTGACTCCTGAAGGTGTGTCACCTCCAGTGGCAGTACATCCACTACGCAAATCCATCTCTCTGCAAGGGTGGACGAAACGATTAGAAGGAGTACATGAATCAAACAGGATGCAAGCATTTAAATATGATAGTTGAAAGGGAGGATGAGTTTTAATCAAGCGTGGATGAGATCTTATATTCTACTCCTATACGCATGCTTGTTCGGTACAGTAAAGTAATCGAGACAATATATTTTTGACCTGCATGGGCCACCACAAAAATAAGTCATGCCCCAGTCCCAAAATACGTAGGACTAGAAATACGTAAGCATGTCAGCCGTATGTATATGGCAACTCCAATATATGGATACCATAATACACACGTACGCTATAATATGAATATCAAATCTACATGTGGTAATATACTGTCAACACAAGTCACACGCAATCTATCTTATCCACAACATAAATAAAGAAGTAGGAATAAATAACTGAATCTTAATGTGAAGTATCAAAGAATGATAGTCGGGTGGAAACAAATCCACTGTAAATTGACTATACTAAAAACTACTAAATGAGAGAAGAGATCAAACTCTAATATAAGCTAAATGTCAATAAAGAAAATAGCAACTAAAATATCCATCAGCTATAATGAATCAAAGGTACTCTAAAGGTATGACCTCCTCTGTCTGGTATAAAGCGTCAGGTCCGGGTCCGTACTCCTGTGGATAATCTTGCAAGTCTATACCTGGAAAGGGACCAGATCCTCAGAGAGACGTAACAAGATACATAAAAGCATGCCAATAAAGTACTGAAAAATAACATAAATTGTGTCACCTAACCATCTATGTGAATGCAGTTTGAGAACAACTTTTCAACCAGTGGGCTATCTAGCCAAAATATGATTGGCATGATTCTCTCGAAGATTGAGGGGCCTAAAATGCATGACGTCTTTTGAACCTCAGAGGCCGCCATGTAATAATAAAGTATATAGTGGTCATCATGACCGTGCATCTCCGACGGAGCGTACGGGTTACACAAGAAAAGTGCAAAGGAGCCCAAACGTCTTACTTGTTGTTCTCCCCACCCCATGCTCTAAGCATGTCATATCTATGACACGATGATAACTCTAAATAACTGCCAGGTCCTCTAGCATGTAATTTCTATCAGCAGTTATCCCTATCCGTCGTACGACCTATACGTACCAGGGGCCAGCCGAGTACGCAAGTTCGTGTCCTACATGAAACTCACACTTGTATAATAATAATGTCCTGGCCAATGAAACATAAGACTGCCTTATAATAATGGGGTGGTCTCATAAACTAGGTCAACAAGCATATATGTAATAAAAGCAGAATACCACGCCACCGTCGTTGCACCAAAGGTATCCTTGGACGCGCAATGTATATAGCAGTTAAAATATATGAACTAAATGGACAGAAATAAAATACATGCATCATATAAAATATAAATCACAGTACAATGGCAAGGTATACTTGCCTGGCAAGCAATCTGTATAGTGTAAGCGTCCAGTCGTCAAGTACACAGAATCAGGAACTAAGGCCTCCGAATAAATATCTCCGGATACTGAAATAAACATCACCAACGTTCCCGAAATCAGCGTGATAGCTAGAAAACACTACCCTTTCGTCCAATTTGGACACAGGGGCAAAACGGTAATTTTGGATCAAAGTGGGGTCCAAATGTGGCCCACTTTGCACCAAAATGCGTGCTAGGGGTAAAGGTCTCTAAATGGGACAAATTATAGGTCAAACAAATTCTAAATGTCAATACAAACTCAACGGCATGTCCAATTTTGGATTTCGGTGAGCCGAACACAAATTTGCCCTAAAAGTCAACCGTGGGGCCCACAAATAGGCGGCTTGGTCAACTATCTCAGAATCTCGTGAAACTTGGGTCACAGGACCAGCGTGATACCACGAATCCAATGGCACAAGTTTTGTCGTATTCCGACGAGCGTACACTAAATGGTGCGGTGTCTTGCAAAAGTCCTGATATGGGAACTTTTTACGGATACGGCTTGATTCCGACGCGCATACACGTCCAAATCAGTTTTCGCAAAAGCCCATACGTTAGGGCATACCATATGCGCCTTTTGGTACAATTGATAAACGATGGGACGGTCCCGTTTGGCGGGGCACACTCCGTATCACAATTTTTAAAGTTTTGAAAACAAGTTTTTCATGATTTTTATCTCTATATATATCACCAAATAAAATGATCTGATTTACAGGAAATGATCTCGGTTATATGGTCTTCACATAGCAAAAAATAAATTTATATTTGGATGTTTGTGGTGAAAGATATTAGTCTCTAAACATAGGTGGTTGAACAGTTTTTTGCAGTTTGAATTATGTGGTTTTTCTCTAACTTGGCCTCGATTTCTACCTAGTGTTAAGCGCTGATCGATGGAAACTAATTTATAGAGTTGAGAGGGGGGTAGGTCGTGAACATACCGGCAAAGACGGATAGAAAATCGGTCGAGCGACGAGGCGGGAAACAACACGTGAAGTAGGACACGTCGCTGCAGTTTCTGCACGGACTGATCGCGCGGATACTCGGATGCGGGGGTGGCCGGCGGTGCTCCGGTGGCTACGGGGTGCTCCAGCGTTGGGCGAAAGTCTTAGGTCGGCAGTCGAATTAGAGGGTAGGTTTAGGGTTAGGGTTTGGGATCATTACGTTATATATATATATATATATATATATATATATATATATATATATATATATATATATATATATAGAAAGAGAAGGAAGCGGGGGTGATTGGTCGGGCCGCGTGGGTGAAGGGTCGCGGGTCTGCTGCTTACTCGCTTGGGGGGGAGGGGGGGGAAGGAAATTAGCAGGGGTTAGGGTTTGAGACTTAAGGTTTTGGTTTAATGTTTTACTTTTTATTTTTTTTCTTTTTTCTTTTTTATTAATACTATTATTTATATATGTATATATGGTATTTAAAAAAAAATTAGAAAAATTTATTAGTACATTCTAAAAAATTCTATCATCCTTCTACAAGATCTCCTAAAATAAAATAAATAAAAATAATAATAGTTTTGTTCAAGAATTCTATATGAGTATTTATCTAGTAATTAAATTAGTTTATATTTTCTAATTAACTATGAAATAATGCAATTAGATTAATAATTACTTAAATACTTATAATATGTTTTAAAATTAGGGGTTTTACAATAGTAATAGTATTAATGATAATAAAAAGAAAAAGAAAAGAAAAGAAAAAGAAAAAGAAAAAAACTTAAACATAACTAACTAAAAACTAACAAATCTTATTACCACCCAAACTCCTAAACTACCCCCCCTTCACAGCAGCAGACTACCCCCCCCCCCCCCCCCCCGCGACGCTCTCTCTCTCTCTCCCCCTATATATATATATACCCCCGCGGCGCTCTCTCTCTCTCTCTCTCTCTCTCCCTATATATATATATATATATATATATATATATATATATATATATATTTACAGCTAAAATCCTAACCTAAACCCTAACCCTAACCTTAGACCTCGACCCAGCCCGGCGATCGACCCCTCCGGCGGACCGTCGCCCAACCGCGCGCCCGCGCGTGCACATCAGCGCTGCCCCGAGTCCCCATCTTTCAAGTGATGTATCTCCCTCATATCTTATCATTTTCTCGAGCGGTTTATCCGTGTACGTTCAAAACCTAACTCTCTAGGATTTTTCTTCAAGCAGGATGAGTTTTCGTGTTTCGGATTGGTCAAAAAATCGACTTAAAAATGGCCAAAAAATTGACCAAAAACAGTCCAAAAATTCTGAACCAAACACCCATGTTCATGTCCAATTTGCCACCAACCTGTATAATATTTTCAAAATCTAATTAAAGAGTTTTATTCTCTATATAGCCAAGAATTTAACTGTTCTTTTACTTTTTATTAATTTATTTTAATTGTTAAATTATTCCGCCTCCAAAACGACCAAAAACTTGGTAATTTATAATTTAGATTTTTTGATACAGAGTGCGCCCCACCAAATGGGACTGCCTCATCATGTACCAATTACATTGAAAGGCGCGTATGACATATCCTGGTGTGTGGGCTTTCGCAAAAATTGATTCGGACATATGTGCGCGTCGGAATCAACTCGTATCCGTAAAAAGTTTCTGTATCGCAACTTTTGCAAAATACCATCCCATTTTGTGTACGCTCGTCAGAATGCGATGAAACTTGCATCATTGGATTTGTGGTATCACGGTTGTCCTATGACCCAAGTTTTACGCAATTCTGAGATAGCTGACCAAGCCGCCTATTCGCAGGTCGTACGGGTTAACTTGAAGGGCGAATTTGTGATCGACTCACCGGAATCCAAAATTGGACATACCGTTGAGTTCGTATTGACGTTTAGAATTTGTTTGACCTATAATTCGTCTCATTTAGAGATCTTTACCTCTGACACATATTTCGGTGCAAAGTGGGCCACATGTGAACCCCGCTTTGACTTGAAATTGCCGTTTTGCCCTTGTGTCCAAAGGACGAAAGGGTAATGTTTTCTAGCTATCTCACTTATTCTGGGAACATTGGTGATATTTGTTTCAGCATCCTAAGACGTTCATTCTGATGCCATAGTTCTGATGCCTTGTGCTTAACATCCGGACGCTTACACTTCGTAGCTTTCTTGCCAGACAAGATACCTTGCCAAATTGCTTATAGTACTTTTCAAGCTTATCATATTTTTATATATTTATTATATATTTATTTTCTTTCAGTCATAATTATATACTATATATATGTTGACACACACTTGACACATAGTATCATGAGAGGGGAGGACAATCAGTAGGCGTATGGGCTACCCACTCTGGTAAACCGTAGTAACTAGCACGCACTATGGGAGTTGTGTGGCGATGGTCTCTACCCTCGCGGTATGTCGGCTGATGGTGTCACGATGATCGCTACCCTCGCGGTATGATGGGTGATGATGTTCATGGACGTGTGTGTGAGTTGTGAGATAGATAGAGTATCCTACACCTACCCATCAGGTATGATGGCTGATGATCGCTATCTCGCTTCCCTCGCGGTATGATGGTCGCTACCCTCGCGGTATGATCGCTACCCTGCTGTTGGCGTAGAAGCCAATGGCTGTCACCATGGCGTAGAAGCCAAGTAGGCATAGAAGCCGAATGGGCATAGAGGCCGAGTGGGCGTAGAAGCCGAGTGGGCGTAGAAGATAGCTGATCCTCTTCCCCTGACTGAGGCCTTGAGCGAATTCTGGATCGAATAGCCTTAATACGCGCCAATGCAAATGTGGCATGAGTTGGCGTAGTCCAAGGAGATAGCGTACAGTGTGCTCCCATAGGTGAGAATAGCCCGATGGCGTAATGTGCCAAAGTGATGATGTGGACGTTTTAGCCAAAATTATGGCTTTTGGAGATATAATCAAATCTCTTACATTAAATGCAGAGATCTGCCCCCATCCTGCGCATTAAATGCAGAGGCGTGTCTTCGAAGATTTGCCATCATTCTGCGCATTGAATGCAGATACGCGCCTCGAACCCTGTACGAAGAGCAACTGATGACGTGGCAGTCTGTTTGTCTTCTACGGAGCGTAAGAAGCTCACGTCTGCCTGTATAAAACTACGCAGCGTATTCCAGAGGCGTGTCTCGAAGATTTACCATCATTCTGCGCATTAAATACAGAGATGTGCCTTGAGCATTTGTCACTATTCTGCACATTAAATGCAGAGATGTACCTCGGGCATCTGTCAGTATTCTGCACATTAAATACAAAGACGTGCCTCAGGCATCTGTCAGTCTTCTGCGCATTAAATGAAGAGACGTGCCTTGAGAACCTGTCACCGTTCTGCGCATTAAATGCAGAGACGTACCTCGAGCCCTGTACGAAGAGCAGCTTTTGACGTGGCAGTCTGTTTGTCTTCTGTGGAGCGTAAGAAGCTCACGTCTGCCTGCGTAAAACTAGGCAGCGTATTCCCTTGTATGCGTAAAAGCAGTTTACGCCAAGGAGATGTGACTAAACGACAGTCTGGGTCGCTGTGCCGCACCATTATTATAGCCGTCGTCTGGGTAGTCGTGCAGTACTCTTTGTCAGGAGTTCAGACGTCAGGTTCACTGCACGATTTGACAGGTTCATTTTGAAGAATATGAAGCATTCCTCGTACACTTCAATGCTGTATTGAAAGCGGATGAGTTTTACGCCATAAAGGCGATGTAGCACCCTTTTTACGTCGAAGCAGCCTGGACATACTGCTTTACGCGGATGGTCCTTGAGCTTATATTTTACACTGTGCTCAGCAGAAAAGCTCTGTTTGCACGCTGATGGCTCTGAAGTCATCTTTTTATGCTGCCCAACATCAACATGCTGCGTATAGATATCCAGCGTATTTTTTATGCTTCTACACCATATACATACGGCTGGCATGCTTACGTATTTCTAGTCCTACATATTTTGGGACTGGTGCGTGACAACTCCCGATATAGTTATTTAATGTTCTATACTTAGTGTTCAATATATACCGATATTATTGAATCTATAAACATTACAAGCACACAAGGGGTAAAATTTATTAAGGGCATGAAGGAGTAGAAGAGAAGGGTCAAAGCCACCTACTTAAACATATTTGTCTATCGTTTTGCCAAGCCGATATAACCTGATTCCTCAACTATGCGATCTAACACGATGCATGATCTTTTTAACTGATATAACCATATGAGCATTCCGTGCTCCTCAATCATCCGACCTGACCAGATTAAGCATGACTTCATCGCCGCTTAAATCCTATGATCTCTTATACTGTTCTAGACTAACTCATTGATCCAAACTACGGGTCCCACAGTGGGGCAATATTCTGATCACAAGTAACTTTATTGAATACTTGTACATGAAACCAAGTCCAATCAATTATTATCGAGTCAACAAATCATCTTAATGTACCTTACGGAGCGAGGCATTACATAATATACCATTCAGATAAAGTTTCATCCACGAAACTTAAAACAATACTCATTCCACTTCGTCATATTAATCATTAAAAAACCTCTTGTTCCCTACCGGGTCAATATCCAACTTGCCTCCCTCTACAATACAAACCTTTTATTTTCAGTCACTGATTCTAATCCACCTTCTTTGTTCCTTGTCCAATACTTATGCAAATTCTTTAACAAACTACAATCCTCCCAGCATCTCTATTTAAATTTAGCGTACCACTTAGCTTGGATCGTATACATATCTTTGATGTCTCAAAAATATAATGCATTTAAGTCAAAGCGAGTGATAGTGAAATCGATCAAGCTACAAGTACAACTTTATTTCAGAATACCTACCATTCAACACTCTCGACCAACTGTCCTTAGCATCTATTCTTATAAGTCATTCGCATATATACTACTCCAGAACACATGATTCTCCACCAACAAATCTCTGCACACAACATGATTCATAACCGCATCTCATTCTCAAATCTTTCACATCGATAATCCTACGTAAGCTTTATATCAAGACCTTGTGCATTTGTATGCAAATTTTTTTTGCAACATATTCTCATTCAACTGCTACCCACCTCTTGCACATTCAAGTCTCTTTCCAAACATTTTCTAAAGCCTCACCGATATGGACTAAGTCCAATATATCTACAAAAAAATCCTTCAATCATGCTATGCCTCATACAAGACTATTCCTCACAACCATAATTCACCAAACTGCCAACACATAAATATTTGTAACTACCCCAGCTAGGAAACTCACCCATACACTACATGTAAATCCTTCCGAGCCATGGGTTTAATTTAAAATTGACTATACCAAAATTTCAATTTCCAAATGTAATTCCATTCCTCTATAATTCTGTCCATTTTATTTCATATAAGTGCTCTGATATGTTATCACATCATTTCGATATATCCCACTGTCACTGAATCAAATCAAGAACGAAGCCAATGATTCTATACTCAAATTTAAAATCACAACTTATCCAACAATTCCTTAAAATATTTCCAATCGCTTACCTTGATGTCTAACAACTTTCCAATGAATCAATTTCCACCAAGTTTTCTTCCAACTAAATATCATAGCCCATACTATAAAATCAACAATGCTCAAAGTAATAATTTATTCGACACAAAAGTTATATCCGATACACCTTACATTCAATCAACTATCGAGTATGAAATTACCAACAAAATTTCTACTTCAATCATTGTAGAAGCATAAAAAATACGCTCCAGAGTCATACGCAGTATTTCAGTGCTGTGTGGCGTAAGACATGACTTCAGAGCCATCGGCGTACAACAGAGCTTCATCGCTAAGTGGAGCGTAAAAATATAAGCTCCAAAATAACCCGCGTAAATGCAGTATTTTCAGACTTCTTCGGCGTAAAAAAGTTGTTACATCGCCACTTTGGCGTAAAACCTACTCACTTTTAATGCAGTGGGAAATTATACGAGGAACTCTTCGTATTCCTCGAATGAACCTGTCAGATCATGCAGTGAACCTGACTCCTGACAAAGAGTACTGCACAACTATCCAGATGAGGGCTGTAATGATGGTGTGGCACAGAGACCCAGACCGTCGTTTAGTGACATTTCCTTGATACAAATCGCTTTTACGAGTTCAAGGGAATACGTCGCCTAGTTTTATACAGGCAAATATGAGCTTTTACACTCAACAAGAGACAAACGAATCGCCACATCAAAAGCTGCTCTTCATACAGAGCTCAAGGCACGTCTCGGCAGTTAATGCGCGTGATGGGGGCAAATCTCTACATTTAATGCACGAGATTTGTTTCTATTTTCAAAGACTGGGTAAACCATAATTACGGCTAATACGTCCACATCATCACCTCTGTATATTACGCCATCAGTCTATTTCAGCTATAGGAGCACGCTGTACGCTACCTCCTTGAAATACGTCGACCTGGCTATTTTCAACCATAAGAGTACGCCGTATGCTATCTCCTCGAAATAGGACAACTCAGGCTATATTTGCATTGGTGCGTAATAAGGCTATTTGGTCCAGAATTAGCTCAAGACCTCAGTCAAGGAAGGAGGATCGGCTATCTTGTACGCTAGCTACCTATCCATGCAGCATCAGGCTTCTACGCCTACTGGACTTCTACACCTACCTAGCCTCTATGCCAGTTTGACAACTATTTGGCTTCTACGCCATGGTGACAGTTATTGGCTTCTACGCCAACCTTTTCTATGCGAGGGACAGCTACCTACATGGCTTGCATGCCATGATCTTTGCAGCAGTTATACGCATTATCTCATAATGGGATACGCGTCACACGCAGATTCAAAGGATCATTCATACGTGGGTGGCAGTTATTGTAACCGTCGCGTAAAAAGTGCCATACTCTCCACTATCCGGCTTCTACGCCGACTGGACGGTTACTGTCACTAAAACCCTATAAATAGAGACCTCTATTGACAGTGGTCCAGGGTCAAAAAAAGGTGGAAAATTCAGAGAATAGAAGTCAAAAAATTGAAGAACAGAGAGAAAAGAGCTCAAACAGAGAGTAGTGATCGACGATTTTGGCATCGAGCATCCACTCCCCTTTGCAATCTTTGAAGCTTCTTCGTCTTCTACAGCACTTTTTCATCATCGTGTGGTCCAAGGGACAAAGTGATCGACCGCAGATCAGACTCCTATAGCTATATTTACCCAGATTAAAATTTGTACTTGACATCCTCATATAGGATTAATTGTACTTCTTGTTTGTAAACCAAAGAGAGGGTTTTGTATAAACCTCGTTTTATTTCTTTCGTTTATTATCAAACACAAGATGGCGACTCTGCTGGGGACCTCTTTCTCATCTGACGAGAAAGTAATTGCTCAACACGATGCAGTATCAGTAGGATCAATGAAGAAGACCTTGGTCGTCCAGTTCGACCAATCCGCCTATGAAGATATGCTTCGAGCAGGGGGTAGCTCTCACTCTCTCTCTGTCCAAGACAACAGGAAACTGCGTAAGGTCTGGATGCCCCGGACATCCCCTACCATTCCTGCCGACTCTCTGGTTTCTCCGACCAACAAGGTTGTAGCTTCGCAACCTCCGCGCCCCGCGCGTAAAATTCTGTCTCATGTCTGTGACGTGGCAGACAAAACTTCTGGCGATGCCTCAGTGCTAGTCCAGAAGTCTACTCCACGCTTTGCGCATAAAACTCTGTCTCCCGTCAGTGACGTGGCAGACAAAACTTCTGATGATGCCTCAGTGCTAATCCAGAAGTCTACTCCGCGCACTGCGTATAAAATTTAGTCTCCCATCTGTGACATGGCAGACAGAATTTCTGACAATGCCTCAGTGCCAAATCAGAAATTCTAAACGCGCACTGCACATAAAGATGCATTTTTCCTCCGTGGAAAAGCAGATTGTCCCTGTAATCTATGCAAGGGAAAACAAGTGGCAGAATTCTCAACTTCTCGGCCTTTACGCCAGTAAGAAAAGAAGCTGATGGCCGATTGAGAACTTCCTCAGTTTTACGCCAACCTGAGCAGAGTTCCAAATTACGCCAGGTTAAGCCCCTCAGCGTAAAAAAGGCCCGATTTGCGGAGAAAAATGCTCCTCGGGGATCAACTGCTACTCAGATGGCTGAATTGCTATATACGGGTGTCAGGGGAAAAGTTATGGTTCCCAACATCCGCATGCCAACTGATGTGAACAGGAGGAACTAGCCTTCTTCTTCTTCTTCTGTTAATCCTCCTAACCTGCGTGAATATCTGATCCCGAAGCGCAAGGATAGGGGATCTTCCAGCATGTCTATTACGCCTCCTAGGGAGCACTATTGTAATAGTCATAGAATTACAGTTAATTATTGCTGCTCTGAAGTAAAATGGTCGATTTTCGACCGGTTGAACTACTCACTGTCTTTCCAGGAAGAAGAGCCTACATATGCATCAGTGAACATGACTTCACACGTTCCTAGAGGAAGGTCAAATTCAAGATGTTATCCCTCTAGAACTCCAAGCCAAAGGAGATTCAATAAACTCTTCGAGAACATTGAAGCTGGGGTATTCCGAAACACCCGTTCGAGGTCACGACAACCGGCTTCGTATTCTTCTGATTCTGACACTGGGGGTCGCCAGTTTCCCGAATCAGACGCTGAAAGTATAGAGTCAATATCTATGGAGACCTATACTAACCCTTCAATGACATCCAGAGAAATGGGAGTCTATGCCATTGAAGATGAACGTGAAGAGGCTTCCCCATCAGGAAGCACTGAGCAACGCATCGCTGTGTTGGAGACATCTCTGAAAAAGATACAATCCATGATGGAGAATATACACCAGATGATGCTGACTCAACATACAGCTGCTATAGCTCAAGCATCGGTCCCTCCGACTCAGATACGTGTGGGGGTGGACTTACCGCCATCCAAGGCGAATCAGGAGCCTGCTCTAGATCAAGAGTCAGCAGCTCCTCCACTTCCTAACTCGAAGAATGTATTGGCTCCTGTTGGAGTTACAATACAACCGATCTCTCACCACTCTGTGGTCCCTCTACCGGCTGAAGATCCGACGCAGGTAGTGCGGGAATTGAAAGCCCAATTTGATGCCTTAAAACATAAGGATCAGCTCAAGAAATTGGGAATCAACCAGCCTTACCCAGCTATCTGGGATGAGGTCCCTTTCCCTCATAAATACAAACCATAGACTATGGCTTTGTTTGAGGGAAAGACATCACCGAGCCAGTACATGAACTACTTCAGTATGATGACGGTGTTATTGCAAGGGAATGACGCCCTACTCACTCGAGTGTTTAAAGGCTGTCTCTTGGGAGTGGCTTATCAGTGGTACCGTAGTCTTGCAGACAACTGCATTACTTTCTTTGAAGATTTCAAGACTTTGTTCTTCGTGCGATTCTACGAAGGAGGGATGGACATGTCTATGTCCTTTCTCATCGAAGTAAAGCAGAAGGAAAAAGAGAACGTTCACACTTTCATCGAACGTTTTTGTCAAGCCACTTTGCAAATGCCTCCCGGAGTTCCAGACTCAGCATTGGTAGATATTTGCAGGAAGAATATTCTTCCAGTGATCTCGGTGTTCACAGGACCATATCAGTTTCATTATTGGCCCTCGTTCATCATCTCAGCGGTGGCCGCTGAAGACAACATTCGGAAGATGCGTGATAATGGAATTATGATATCTGCCTCTGATAGGGGCAAAAGGTCATCCTCCAACAGTGACCATCCCCTTGGTTCTAAAGGAAAAGAAGCTCTGGCGATCAATACGTCCAGGCAAAAGACTGTGGCAACCACACAGACGAAACCTGGGACTTCCAGGACCATTGAAGTGTACTCTTTTGACGACGACGATATTCAGAGCATATTCGAGTGTCTCGTCAAAAGCGGCAAGATTACCCTCCCTGAGGTAAAGCGGCCTAGCGAAGTCGGCAGTACCAATAACCCCAAGTACTATATTTTCCATAGGTACATACATCACCCCATAAAGGCACGTTATGTACTAAAGAGGAAGATCCAGGAGTTGATCGATGCTAAGGCCATCACTCTGCGCAACAGCGTGAAGACGGTCACAGCCAACATGATCTCTCTTCAATTTGGCAATCTCCCTCCTCCAGAAGTTTCGGATGGTGTTGTACCTATTTCCCGGACAACGATGAACATCATTAATCTCCCTTCAGCCAGGGGTCAAAATCATGACCTAGTACCCCTAACTACCCAGCGGGGCAAGATTATGTAGGTTGATCCAGATCTGGTGTCAGAGATCGAGGAAGAGACTCAAGCTTCTAAGGCTAAGTCTAAGAAGAACTCGAAGCGTAAACCATGTCATATGGTTGCGGTATCCTCGACATCAGAAGAAGAGGTTTTGGCTACTGGAACCCGTTCAGGAAAAGCCTACCTCAAGGACTATGGAGGAAGTCAGAAAGATGCATCGGCAGACGCTTTAGCTGCCAAGCCTTCAGAACCGAAACCTGTCATACCAGAGGCCGGTCCTTCGAGACCAACTGCGGCAGACAAGGGAAAGCAAAAAGAAGTACGCTTTGACAAACCTTTGAAGAATATTCAAAACAAAGGTTTGGAGAAGCCATATAACTTCGACATCCTGGCCCAGTTGGCTAATACACCAGCTAGATTGTCTATTTTTGAACTACTCAGGCTCCCTAAGGACACTCGTCAAGCCCTGAGTGAAGCATTAATGTAGGCGGATGCATACTTGACCCAGCTCAAGTCCCCTGATGAAGAACCTGTGGCATGTCCTCAATGCCATAGTGTGATGGAGGTGGTCCGGAATATCACTTTCACCCAAGATGACATGCTGTTGAAACACAATAAGCATGATAGACCCCTCTATTACACCGGATACGTCGGTTCCATGGAGGTTGACCGGATTCACATAGATCCGGGATCATCGATCAATATTATTCCTCATAGTCTGCTCAGACCGCTGAGGATTCCTACCAGCGAATTGGCCTACACCACCACTACAATCGTGGGCTTCAACGCCAGGAAAAGTAAGCCGTTGGGGAAAATTCGTCTGAGGATCCAGATTGGCGATCTCAGATCAGTGGCTACATGCTATGTCATTGATTCAGAGGTGTCCTACAATATTCTGCTGGGCAGACCGTGGATCCACGACCATAACATCGTTCCTTTGACTCTACATCAATGCTTTAAATATGTAGATGCCCAAGGAACAGTACAAACGGAGTTTGCTGACCTTAACCCATTTAAAGGAGTAGAATCCTATTACTACGATGCCATGTTGTATACTCAAGACTACATGGAGGAGGTATCAAGCAAGACAGAGGAGAAATCCCACCGGGAGCCAGAAGAACCCTCTGCCGAGCAACCTCTGTCAATCAAGGTGAAAGGACGAACTACTCGACCGAAATTCATGGAACCCATGACTATCCACCTGAACAAAACCAAGTCAGGAAAAGGAGGTGATCCTCTAGTGATCACTTTGAACCAGAAGCCTCCACCTTTGGTCATCAACCTTCGGCGCAACAAGCAGCCGATTGATGTAAATATAACTAGGAACGTGGTTTCTGATAATAATAAAGATCCTCTTTTCCAGTACATTGACGCTCAAATTCCTAATCAGGAATCATATCCCCTTAACGATATAGAAATAATAGCACAAAAATTCTTGAAAGCTATAGATTACTATCATCCGTATATGTGGGAAGTAGCGTCACCATCTAATGTCATCACGACCTATGGGCCACAGGAGGATTCTATCTTTATTGTCCCGCCTACTAGCAGCAGTCAGCATCCAATAGTCTTTGGTCACATGCACAATGAACCGACTATGCAAGAAGATTCCCCCGATGATGATGCTGGTAAAATGTAGGTTCACAGATACAGCCCACAAGCTTTGAAAATTATGCAAAGTATAGGTTATGACTTGAAGCTGGAACCATGTCTCAACTATGGGAAAGGCAGGCGAATGTCGTTGCACGGTGATCCCTACTATCAACGAACTCATTTCGGGTTAGGGTATGCCACCTCCCTTGCAACTTCTGAGTCAAATGAGGATATCTCGTCCTCTTCTCAAGATGGCTCGTCGTCCTCCGGCTCATATGATGATCTCGAACGAGCATTATCAATAAATACATTATTGACAGATTCTTTCAAAGCAGACAAACAAGAATCTGATCCATTTGAGAATGACTCTTGGGCTCAGCAAATGGATACACAGTGGGAACTCAGGTTCGAGCAGAGAGAACCTCCCACTGAAGATAAAGTTATCCAGATTGATGTTGGAGATGAGATTTCACCAAAGCCAATATTTATCAGTAACAATCTTTCCGAAGAAGAAAGAGAAGAAATAATCCAGCTGATAAAAGAATATATCGACGTCTTTGCATTGAATTATGAGGATATGCCAGGTCTTGATCCAAAAGTGGCTACTCATAAGCTCAATATATTGCCCAACTCAAAGCCTGTGAAGCAACATCAACGTCGGTTCCGTCCGGATATGATGGACGCCATTGAAGCTGAAATCAAGAAGTTGATAGCCTGCGGCTTCATCCGGAAAGAACAACATCCTGACTGGGTCGCCAATGTTGTCCCAGTCATGAAGAAAAGTAGAAAAGTATGTATCTGCATCGATTACCGAGATCTGAATGCAGCCTGCCCCAAGGATGAGTTTCCTCTTTCTATTACAGACGTCAAGATCGATAATACGTGCAGTTTTGAATGCATGTCTTTCATGGACGGATTTTTAGGATACAATCAAATCAAGATGCATCCTGAAGATGAGAAGCATACTGCCTTCCGGACACCATTGGGGGTATATTGCTATACGGTCATGCCCTTCGGACTGAAGAATGCCGGGACTACATACCAACGAGCTATGAGTAACATATTCCACGAGCATTTATGCAAAACAGTGAAATGTTACGTAGACGATATAGCTGTCAAAAGCTGCCTCAAGGATAATCACATCCAAGTCCTGAAGACAGTATTTAAGTTGATGTGCCAACATCAACTCAAAATGAATCATACAAAGTCCTTTCTTGGTGTATCCAGTGGCAAATTCTTGGAATTTGTCATTACCGCTGAAGGCATTCAAGTGGACCGTGATAAAGTCAAGGCCATCTTAGAAATGCGACCACCCCGCAATCTGAGAGAACTCAGGGGGTTTCAAGGTCGTCTGGCTTATATCCGGAGATTCATATACAATCTCTCGGGGAGATGTCAGCCTTTTTCTCGTCTCATGAAGAAAGGTGTATCCTTCGTATGGGACGAAGCCTGTCAGCAAGCGTTTAATAATATCAAACGCTACCTCGCTAATTATCAGAGCGGAATCGATTCTTCTGGCCCAAACCGTTGCTATGACTCTGAGATATTATCGTTATGGTTTTGCAAAGAGCGTTCCATACAATAAGTCCATAGATATTCTCAAAGTGCAAAATGTTTCCTGAACATGAATTGCTTGATTGTTTCGATTGAGTACGGCGAGGGACGGCACTATCGCTACTCGGGATATCGAGAAGTTTATCCTTGAAGTTTCGAGGACGAAACTTTTTGTTGGTTGGTAAGTATGTAACGCCCCGCTTCGCGCCGGCGTTATGTATCAAGGTGAGTAGGCAGAACTTCGTTCTCTGATTCTTGCACGCCTTAATAATAACCTGAGTTTTTGCTTACAATATTTTCTTAAGAGAATGATAGAACCTGCCTTGCATGTTAATGAACAAACTCACCTAGCTTGTCTTTGAAACAATGCCTACTTAACGAGAATCCTGTATCGCCTGCTTAGAGTGCATGAACATGTTCACTATCGTCTATGCTTCGAGAGAACCATACTGTGCCTGAACGTGTTCAAGTGATAAGTCGGATTGCCCCGCAACAACGATATCTGTTCTGATGGTTCGTCTCGTCTGCATACTAGAGTTTATTTGATAGTGTTCCATGCATTCGCACGCGGTCGGACAATGGCTATTGGTGGAGAGCTGAACTGCATGTGTCCCGGCTGCTACCATGATAGTGCAAAGCAACCATGAGTCACAGCTGCCTCTAGCATCAGATAAAGAGTCATTGGTATGCTGTTCCACCAGCTGCCGATCCTGAGATACTCGGGGACCGCCCTGCATATAGTTAAGTTATTGTGTTGGCTTGGATAGTGACTGCCCCTAAGATTGTGCATCGTGTGTCTAGCCTTGCATCAGACCCTCGAGTCGCACAAGACACGCTGCGCACACCCTGAAACATGAACGGTTTGCTTGCTTGCATATAATATGAAACTCTGTTTCCAAACATGTTTCTAAACAAGTAAATCGACTCTGCTAGAACTGCATGAAACGAACCTAGGTAAAACTAGAAAGATCACTAGTAATGTAATATTTTATAACATGATTACTTAGTGCCTGTTTGAGTGAATGCTTGTTTCTGTTCAGTTGATTTATCTCACCAGTACTTGTATAAAGTGCTGACCCACCAACAGTTTACTTGTTCGCAGGTACTGGATCGTCCGAGGGAGCGATAGGCGTGCCACAGTCCCGAAGACCCGGAATCCTGGTTTCGATTGTTGCCCCGAGAATGCTATCGTATAAGGGGGCATAATGTATGGAACGAACGTGTGCCTTTGCTAAAGGAAACCCAAGTTGCCTCGCTTGTCCCGAACACTCAGTTGGCTAATGCATTGCATTGCAACAAAGTCCCTTTCCGCTGCTTACTCGATTGATGCGATGATAGCCAACTATCAAAACAAATGATTGGCCTTGCACGGGCGCAACCCCAGGCCCGTGCGGCATCACGTCCCCCGAAAGCTCGAACGGGCCATTCGCTTGGCTCCCTTCCTCCCTCGCACCCGCGGGACGGGCGCGGTAATTCGCGTCCGGCGCGCCGAGGCACGGTGATTCGTGCCTGGTTCGTTAATTCCTGGCCGCATGGGCGCGGGGCAGGAGGAAACAATGCTGCAAAATGACAAAACGACGGTGGTCGCCACAAAGGGAACCAGAGACCATACTGTGATTTTTGTAGAAGACGTGGGCACACTACTGATAGATGTTACAGCAGAAAAGGTCAATGCTTCAACTGTGGTGGGCCAGGCCACGTAGCTCGGGATTGTCCACTCCCCTCTAAGCTCCTGCCTCAACCCAATAACCCCTAACGGTTGGTTCTATTCTTAAGTTTCGGGATGAAACTTCCAATTGGTTGGGTAGGATGTAGCGCCCCGTTCTCCCGATGCGGAGAGCGCGGCTAAGAAACACAAGACGGTATCGTTCGATCGGGATAGATTGAATTAAGAACTCGTCCTCGTTATGGATTTGTTTTTTCGGAATCGATTCCAATATTCAGTGGACTGCGCCCCAAGGATCGGCTTAGCGGCAGAGTCAGGAGGGACCTCTCCGCTGCTATCTTTTATTGCCTCGGTTTTCGATGTCGCTTATTGCTTTCGTGCTTTGAGTTGGTTTTGGGATTTGCTTGTTTTCCTTGAACGGTTTCGATGGTTTTCATTATTTTCGTTCATTGACTTGCACTTCTATTCCGAAATTGGAAAGAGAGAAAGAAGTATTAATCGAGCTGTTCGTGTGCAGGTGAACGAGCAGTAGGTGGCTTGCGAGCGGAGTCATGAAGCGCCTCTTTCCTTCTTCTTTCCAAAAATCTAAGTGAGTGGCTACCAACCCGATTAGCTAGTCCTGCTTCCAAGCTTCACAGCTAATCAATCTGCACTCTTCTTTGCCCCGATCAAACGATACCAAGTAATAATAAAAGAAACCAAGATAAAAGAGAATAGACTTGGTTTATTATGCTTGTCAACTAAACTTATGAACGGTTATCATCCTGAATGCTAGCTCGTTTATAACTGTGCTATGAATCGTGCTAAGTATGGAATATGCTTGTTATGAAATAAACTGTCCGGAAGACTATGCAAACAGTTATGCTATGGAACTATTCTATGAGTGCTATTCGATCACGGACAACTTGTGCACAAGGTATGTTATGAGTTCCGCGGACGGTCACCGGGACGCCGGGATCAATCCGATCCGGACGGAACGTATGTATAGTCGTATGTTACCCGGCAAGTGTTATGCAGCGGGGCTCGCCACCCGCGTTGCACGTCACTTTGCCTTGAGACTATAACCTGTCCCTCGTGGCACCACGCCAGTGATCTCTATGTATATTTAAACCTGTTGCATACTAACTTGTGTCTTCGTGGCAGGGAAGACATGGTAAGTATTATGCAGGTAATTCAGACGGTCAGGTAAAATCCACCTAACGGTGGCAAGTTCATTTCCAGTAAATTCTATATGCTGCTTACTTGTAAATGAACTAAGGCAAGATAGAAACCCACAAATATGCATGCTTCACTAAATAACGTGTCGATTGGTATAGTCAGGCTAGCTCGCCTTCACCAGCATGTTTCGATATGCTGACCCTCGTTGAAACAGGTTCTCCGCACCAAGGCGAACCGAGCGAGGAGCCGAAGTCGTCTACCCGATCCAGTACAACTATTGGCGCATCTTCACCGCGCCCTGAAGCCTTTTGAAGTCCGAAGCTGCAACTCTTCATACACAAATGCAGCTCCGTGGCAAAGCCATCCTCCAGCCTGGAGGTCCTTATCGTTTTGAGTTTATAAAGGGATGTTATGTACAGGACTGCTATCTCATTTTGAGTCAACCCTTTTGTAAGCCGTTCGGCATATTAGCTGACTCGTTCAAGAGTTTGTAATAGATGTTAATTATCAATAAAGAGAACTTTTCTATGTTTCAAATCTGTGTTTCAATTTATCTGCGTACTCTGAATATGTGCTTGCTATGCAAATTATTAAAGCCTTGTGCGGGCGCAACTCCAGGCCCGCACGACGGTCACGACTCGGGGGACGCCTCGGGGCGTGACACTAATCCTCCAATTCTGGTGCCTTCTGCCATAAGAAGACCATTTTTCCTGTATGTTCGAGCAATAGATCATTCTCTGGGAGCTCTCCTCGTACAGAAGAATGATGAGGGTCACGAACAGGCTATCTACTATTTAAGCAGGATGATGGTCGGAGCTGAACACCGATACAATCCAGTGGAAAAAGAATGTTTGGCCCTAATGTTCGCCATTCAGAAAATGCGATACTATGTCACAGGCCAGACTATTCATATCATCTCCAGGATCAATCCTCTTCGGGTATTGATGAACAAGCCAAGCATTCTTAACTCCCGACTCGCGACTTGGGCGATGTTATTAACACCATACGATATGGTGTATGTCCCTCAGAAGTCCATCAAAGGCCAAGCTTTGACTGATTTCCTAGCTGCTCATCCAATTCCGAAAACCTCCAGATTATACGAGGATATTTCCGACGAAGTTGTAGAATATAATTCCGCAATGGAGAGTGATACATGGCAGCTATTCTTCGATGGTGCCTCCAGGACTGGTCCTAGGGGGAACGTAGTTTCAGGAGTAGGAATTATCCTGGTCACTCCTGATAAGCTCGTCATCTATCGAGCATATTCTCTTAGCGAGCCCTGCTCTAATAATGTGGCAGAGTATAATGCCCTACTCATTGGGCTCCAAGTCGCTAAAGAATTGAATATCGAATATCTGGAAGCATTTGGTGATTCTCTCCTGATCGTCAACCAAATCTGAGGAATATATGAAGTCCGCAATCCAGACCTCATCCCTTATCACCAACCAACGATCGAGATAGCCATATCTTTCAAAGGGTTCTTCCTAGAGCATGTGCCTCGATCTCAGAATCTGGAAGCTGATGCCCTAGCCAGTCTAGCTGCAGATTTAGTTATTCCTATAAGAAGGCAGAATTCAGTGATCCTTCTTAACAAAGATTTATTCTGTGTGAAAAATAACTTTCACATAGAACGCAGCTACGTTGTGAACACAGACCCTCCCAGGAGAGACTGGAGAAGGCCCTTTATAGATTGTATGGCATACGGAATCATGCCAGAGGATCCTAAGGAGCAGTATCCATCAAGAGACAAGCATTACGCTTCTATTTTGATGCGTCTTCACAATGTCTATATAGCCGGACCTACGACGGACTGCTATTAAGATGTCTCTCCGAAGATGAGGTACAACGGATTATCCGTGAAGCTCACGATGGCGTATATGGAGCACATCAACCCGGTCCTAAGCTACAGGATCGTATCAGGAGGATGGGCTATTACTGGCCTACTATGATCATAGATGCAATAAAATATACAAGACAATGCAAAGCCTGTCAAGTTCATGCAGATTTTATACATCAACCTTCTGAACATTTACATCCTACAGTGGCATCCTGGCCTTTTGAAGCATGGGGTATGGATATCATTGGTCCTATTCACCCGTCTTCTTCCAGAGGTCATCAGTTCATATTAGCCATCACGGATTACTTTTCTAAATGGGCAGAGACAGTCCCTCTTGCTGAGGTTAAGACATCCAACGTGATTAACTTCATTAAGCATCATGTCATTTATCGCTTTGGGATACCCCAAAGGATAATTCATGACAATGGGCCTCAATTCATCAGCCAAGCGTTTCATCAATTTTGCGATAAAAATCGGATATAAAATATGGCATCTACGGCATACAATCCTGCTGCTAATGGTTTGGCGGAAGCTTTCAACAAAACCATTATCAAACTCTTAAAAAAGTCCGTTTCTTCGAATAAAAGAGATTGGAACGAGAAGCTAGGAGAATATCTCTGGGCATACCGCACAACGGTTTGAGCACCGACGGGTTGTACCCCATTCTTACTAGTTTACTGGAGTGAAGCAGTTCTCCCCATCGAAATCCAAATTCTGTCACTCAGAATAGCAGTGGCCAATGAGTTGACACAAGAAAAGAATGACCTATTAAGGCTTCAAGAGCTAGAAGGATTAGATGAGAAATGCCTTCAGGCTCAACAGCGCATCGCGTTCTACCAGGCATGCATTTCCAAAGCTTGTAATCAGAAAGTGAAGGAAAGAGTGTTCAAAGTTGGCGAGCTAGTTTTAGCTGTGAAGAGGCCAATGATCATTACTCACAAGAGTAAGGGTAAATTCTAACCCAAATGGGAAGGCCCTTATGTGATCGAGACAACGTTCTCAAACGGCGCTTATAGATTAGCCAAGCCTAATGAAGACTTGTTGATGGCTCCTATCAACGGCAAATTCCTGAAGAGGTACTACGCTTAATCTCCTTTGCTCAAACAGAGTATGGTGAAGATCTCATTCTGACAATACTACTTCCGAAGAACTAGTTGGATCATATTCTATCATGTCCATATAACCTCTGAATAGATATGTTTAACTAATTTGGAATATCAAAACCTATCACGTCCATATTACCTCTGATAGCATTTTGTGTACAAATTTTAGTTGGATCATATTCTATTATGTCCATATAACCTCTGAATAGATATGTCCAACTGAAGCTTACCGAAAGTATATCATGCCCATATTACCTCTGATATCACTTTCACTCTACCCCTATCGTTTATATTCCAAAATGATAGGTCCACCAAAGTCAGATAAAATTTCTTTATTATCTCCCAGAGGAGCAAAATTACATATAAAAGCAAAATGGTACATCATTTGGGAATAGCAGTCAAATTACGAAGCTGTTGCGCCAGTGCGGCCATCTTCTCATTCCTGGAGCTCAAAATAGTAGCGCGAGCCCGCTCCAACCTTGCCTCCTCATTGGTCAAGGCAGACATTTTAGACCAATGACGAACATAATCTGCGTGGATGACACCCACACGTGCCAGGTTCTGCTGAGACGTTTCCCTTCGGATCTTTAACACATCTTGAACTGCCGACAAAGAGAGAGCCTTCTCCTCTGCCTTAGCGAGTTCATCTTTCAATTTGCGGACCCTCGCTGCCTCTTCCTCATATTCGGCCTCGCACTTGGCCAGCTGGGGAATGACATAATCCAAGACGGTATGCTCTTCATTCATCTCTTTCTGCTGAGCCTCGATGGACTTGCTCAGAGTTTTCATCTCCCCAACAAGCCTCGCAGTCAAAGAGTCATATTCAGCCTGGACCAGGTCATCAATGTTGCCCTGGGATCATTGCAAATAATTGTTAATGGGTTATTCCAAACCATTAACTATCTGCTCCAGTGTATCAGCTCTCCCAGCGTCGTTGAAATCTCTGATCGACGCTATCATAAACTGGAAGGACCTCCTCAGAGCCTCAAAACCTAGATTCTTTGCCAACACCATTGATATCAGCATATTCAAAGTGGTGTAGAAGATACTAGTATATTACTCAATCAGCATGGCAAAATCAGATTGGGTGCTGGGAGTGGCTGCAATATCGGCGAATCCCCTTCCAGGAACGACTCCACAGGGTGTCATCACAGTCGTCACTTCAGTAGAGGGCGCGACAAAGGTAGAGGCACCGACAACGGCCGAAGTGGCAGGCTTACTCAAAGGAGGCATAGTCGTAATGACAGGCTCATCCTCCTCTCGAGATATCGGAGTTGTTTCGGGCGAACCGGCACCCGAAAATGTTTCCTCTTCGATGTCGTGCACCTCCATGTCATCGGCAGGAGCTGCAACAGAGCCAAAAGTTGCGTCGACACTACCCTCCCCGTAGATGTCTTCCCCTGAAAAGAAGTCAAGAAAAAGTTAATATCAACATGATGTTAATTTTTCTAAAAGAGGCATAAAGACGATATTTACCCATGGCCGATGGTATATATGTCGCGTTGGCAGCCAGTACAGCTAAATCATTTCTTAATGATGTTAAGCGAGCTGTCATACCTGGAGAAGGGGGTGTGCCAACTGACACTGGCAGGTATTCTTCCAGGTCTTCACCGAGATAAACTCGAGGCTCATAGGGTAGAATCTTGTTGGGTATACTTACAGACGCGGCAGGAGTTTCTCCTGTTGCTGGTCTGGATAAAGATATTCTTATTTTGCTCGGCCTCGAAGGTGATCTTGTACCACTACCTGAAGCGGCAGCAGCGACAGCAGCCTCGAGCAAAGAATCTCTGGCACATCCAGCCGGAACTATGAAGGTTCCCTCTCTAATAGGCGAAGGACCTCTAGTCAAAAAATTATCCCCAACAGGAGAAACAGCAGGCTCACTCCGAGGAGCCTCACGGTCGGAAGTCCTGATAAGACCACTAACAGTCTTCTTTTTCTTGCGAGGGGAAGTCTCCTTCAGAACAGGAGCCCTTCGCTTTCCAGGGATAACAAGAGGCTCAGCAGGTGGAGGTATTTTGCCTCTTGGTACTGTCAAAAAAAACTCATCAGGATTGACAGAGTCTTCACCCTCGTCAGAAGAAACTTATGGGACTTCTTCTTTCCCAGCGGACTTATGTGGAGGCATCCTAAAACTTTCACGTATATCAAAATTGCGATGGAAGGTATTGATGGCCACATAAAACTGGACGTACGAATGGAGGATGCGCAACTCCATGGAGAGAGAAGTCGCGGGCACAGTAAAGGCCGCTCCAGTACAATCCATTATGAAGTACCGCCATCCTCTCGCTCCATCAATAAGTCCACCTCTGGACTTGAAGCTGGTGATGGCATTGCCAACGTGCATTTGGTAATACCCAAACTGCCTGGCAAACCGACTAGGCAGATAGGGCTCCAAAAAGCAATGGTCTTCGCTTCTGTACAATAAATGGGAAGGTCTAATGCAGACCAACCAATAAAAAGCTTTAGGAGAAAGAACGGTCTTCCCTTCACCTGAGTCCTGAAGTCTGCTCCCCTGTTGATTGAGATGTACAGAGGGGACGGTGCAGAAGAGCTTCCAGTTGTGAGCAAAATTTAATGCCCGCCGACAGTCTAAGACGGTGGTCACGTTCCAGGTGGAATTCTTGTAATTCAACAAGAAATTATTTCCCGAACTACTGGCAGAGCCGGGAGATATCACTCTGGGGTTATGAAGAATTAGCCATCCCATGAAATACAGGAACGGTAATTCTACCCTGGGAAAGCTGTCACGCCATGTTTCATCGAGCCCATCAGTAATGGCCCTCAGGCCAGCTTGTATCCGGCATACCATGGCAGGGAGCAAGCCCAGTCTTGCACCAAATACCAAACGCTACGCAGGCCATAAAGTGTTACGGTGAATACGATCCGAAGATGCAATGCCGGGTACAACCAGTCGGCGTAGCCATACGAAGAGGAAGCCAGCCAATTGAGCTTCCCTTGACAGAGGCCTGCGGCAATGTCTCAAATAACTGTAGGCTTTAGTGCCTGCAGGATAATTCCCTACCCCTTCGTCGAGAATTTGATCTGAAGCCCCAGCGTCTTCAATAAGGTCATCGACTACTTGAGCACTAAGCACGCTCATAAAGCTCAAAGGCCTATCCCTGCTATCCACAACTTTGTCTGGCTTAGCATCTCTAGCCTGATGGAAGAAGAGGTAGGACGCCCATTTGTTGGTATGAGCCAAATCAGAGGGCTCATTATAGAAAGCGGTACACGCTAAATAGTGGCTCATCAGCTCTTGGTACACTGCCACCACCCGAGGGTTTTTATCTCCCAGTTCCCGGTTTGTGGGAACATACTCTTCATAAGGAGTATCCTCCATTGGCAGTCTTGAAATCTCTGCCATTTCGTGAAGGGCCAATCCCAACTCCCCCAGTGGAGTGGCAAAAGTCCCAGTGAGCGAGATATACCATTCCATCAAAGCCAAAAATAGGTTGGGATTGAGAGGTAACCCAACACTGGTAGCACTCACAGCTTCAAACAGACCAATGCTCTCCAGCACTGTCTGAAAGTTCTTCAGGGCCCAGGCAGCTAAACGAGCCCAGCGAAGATTGGTAGGGGTAAGCCACCCATTGGTCCGAGGATTAACCTTGGGGTATACTCCTCCTTGTCCCATGAAGTCATTCCAGAAAGTCGACAACTGGACTGGTTGGAGCAATGAAGTGTCTTCAGTCGGGACACTGCCCAGAAATAATCCCCTGAAAGGGATGACTGGACCGGAAGGGCGGCTCACAAATAACCCTTGGTCTGATCCCTTCTGATAAAATATCTTCCCCGACTGACCGTGAAGATTAGGGGTCAAGGTCCATGACATCTTCTTGGATACGTGGCTTGGAAGAATGCCGAGATAGGGTAATCTCTCAGCATCTTGGGCAGGTGCATGACCAGGCCCCCGACAGTAAAAACCCAGTTTTCTTTCTTGGGCTTCGTCTGGGATTGTTTATCAATCATGTCCCCGAAGAGGAAAGCTGGTTTTATGTATTTTGCCCCGTCTATGTACGTCAAGGGCTCTCCGTTGATCATGCTCAACAACATTCGCTCTTCTTGAGACGATATCAGTATTCCCCTTCCTTCAGGATACTGGGGTCCGAAAATAGGAAATGTCACATGGGACAAATCCTCCAGGTAATTGGAGTTCAATATCCCAGCAGCAGAATCCATCACCTCAGCCAACGGAGGAATCTGCAAGTTAACTACAAAGTGCAAGAAAAATATGTCAGTTTCTATACTAGACCTCACAGTCTTCCAGCCTATGCCTAAGATCAACAGTCTGTGCTTTTATGCCAAGACTGTAAAAAACTTGAGCTTTTACGCTGGAACCTATTTTCCTAAGCGTAAAATCCAAGATTTGCAGTATACATAAAAATCTTACAGTCTTCGTTTTACGCCAGACTGCCAAAGTTTGAGTTATTACGCCAAAATTTTCATCCAGAGCGTAACCCCCAAAATTTGTAGTATACGCCAAATTTCGACAGTTAGAGCTTTTACGCCAGACTGCGAAAATATGGAGTTTTTACGCTGACACATTAGGAATGTGGGCGTAAAAGATAAAACATCTCTGTGCATCATCTTACTCGAAGAGGCTCTCAGCACAGAAGATGACCTAGCGCGTTCACGTACAACGTGTGCGAAGGGTTTTCTTCGTTCTTGTCATCCCAAGAGCTTTACCTATAACACCCGGTGCACAGCTTGACGGTGGGACACTCCGTTCAGAGCGAGGTTCGCCCTGCCCGATGGGAGTCACTCTTGCTTGAGCAGAGGAGCGGGAAGAGGAGGCAGCTTTCTTCCCCTTAGCAGTTGAAGATTGTTTTGGTGCCATTTCTAAAAACTCAGAATGCTCAGAGAAGAAACGAAGAAGAAATCTCAAAAAGACGAAGGTTTTTCTTTTGCAAAAGACAGGTGAAGAGTTTTCTCTCTAAAGGCCTTGGGGTATTTATAGAGTTCAGATAAACTCTTCGAATCCCTAACTAAATCCGATATTTAATATTCGGTTATGATTGGGGACCACGTCAGCCTATTACTCAGGGAAGGCGGACAGTCAGCGAATTCAAAAAGTTTTTCGTGCAGAGCAGATTCGTGATTTTATGCCAAGGAGCTTTTTACGCTCGGCAGCTACAAATCTACGGTTTTACGCTCAGAGGCTATAAGTCTATGGTTTTACGGATCGGATGCTTTTACGCTCGGTATCTTCTATGCTCGAGAGGCTACAAACCTATGACTTCATGCTCAGAGGCTACAAATCTATAATTTCACGCTCAGAAGCTTTTTATGCTCAGAGGCGACAAATCTATGACTTCGCGCTTGGAAGTTTTCTTTTTAGAGGCTATAAATCTAGAGTTTTATGCCCGAATGCTCTTATGCTTAGCAGCTTTTACGCTCGAGGGGCTACAAACTTACGATTTTATGCTCATCCATACTATGGATCTAATGACTCTCCGAATATCTAAAAATACGCAGGCCAGAGTATTCGTATATCTGAACAATTCTCAAGATGGCCAATTACAAGGGTTCACGCAGAAGATGCTCCTTCTTGGTCTCAAAAATATCCCAAGTACCCAAAACATACAGAGTTCAGCATTGAAAATGACTTTTCTCCTTGGGTCGATTGGAGGTTCATCCAAAACCCAATCTGAATATTTTCTCTACAGTTCAAGCATGGTCAATTTTTGACAGCCATTTCTTGCCCTATTCCAAAGGATTTTTAGGAAATTATTCTTGAAGATGATGGTCTGAATAAAATTCTTCTTATCAGATAAGTGACAGTTCATAATTCTACGCGACTTCTCGTTCAAAACAGCAGGACAGTTTGGATATTCGACTTAATTGCTAAGCAGCTTTCTGTGCATCTTCAGTTACGCGTAAAATATAGGACGAGTTCAGATACTTTTTTATCAGAGATGACGTAAAGTTATTCAGACGTGTCGAAGCTACACATATTCAGACTTTATCACAGCAAAAAAAATGGCAAATTATCGTATGCGTAAAAGAAGACAATTTTATTAATCATGATTACATATGAGGGAAATCCAGTCTACAAAGGATTTTTCATCTTCATGATTACATATGAGGGATATCACGTCTACAAAGGGTTTCTCATTTTTATTTAAAGATCATGCCCAGAATCTGTTCTACCAGGTTCTCGTATTGGTGGAGATCTTTATCCGTCTTCTTCAGCAGTTAGTCGGCTTCCGCGGCCGATTAACAAAAAAATGATTAATGGCGGGAGGATACAAAACTGGGCATGTTTGAATTATTCAAGAGCCCATCCTCCATATGCCATGACAGATTGAGTTGAGGTTTAGACCCAACTCAATACTGGAAGATAGGGCTAGTTTGTCTGCCCTCGTCCACCAACGGCGGGAGAAAATACAGCTTGCAAGCTGTATGGTCGAATATGACCCTTCCTCTCTCCTGGACGAATCGCCATATGGAGTTGCTGATTATCCCGAGCAAAGGAAGCTATGATATCCTTCCATGATCCATCATTGCAGAGGACATTTGCTCGAAGATGCCTCCTTTTTCGGCTTCTTACATGCTGGAAGAGCATGATCTTCTTCTTCCTCAAGTCAACCCGACGAACTCCGGCAATCATCTCTGTATAGTGAAGGAAATGTGAAAAGAACAGGTTAACTCATCAGCCTTTATATAGGCAAAAGAGAACACACCGAATCCCAACAAGATCCCAAAAATCCGACGAGAAATTAGCCTCGAAGAATGGGTCAGACTTGGCCATTTCATGCTTCATTCAAAGTGTGTCAAATTACGAGAAATTTGAAAACTTTGAAGGGGGTCTTGTAGAAGCATGAAAAATATGCTCCAGAGTCATACGCAGTATTTCAGTGTTGTGTGGCATAAGACATGACTTCATAGCCATCGGCGTACAACAGAGCTTCATTGCTAAGTGCAGTGTAAAAATATAAGCTCCAGAACAACCCGCATAAATGCAGTATTTTCAGACTACTTCAGCGTAAAAAGGTTATTACATCGCCACTTTGGCGTAAAACCTACTCACTTTTAATGCAGTAGGAAATTGTACGAGGAACTCTTCGTATTCCTCGAATGAACCTGTCAGATCATGCAGTGAAACTGACTCCTGACAAAGAGTACTGCACAACTATCCAGACGACGGCTATAATGATGGTGTGGCACAGAGACCCAGATGGTCGTTTAGTGACATTTCCTTGATACAAATCGCTTTTACGCGTTCAAGAGAATACGCCACCTAGTTTTATACAGGCAAATACGAGCTTTTACGCTCAACAAGAGACAAACTAATCGCCACGTCAAAAGCTGCTCTTTATACAGAGCTCAAGGCATATCTCAGCAGTTAATGCGCGTGATGGGGGCAGATCTCTACATTTAATGCATGAGATTTGGTTCTATTTTCAAAGACTGGGTGAACCATAATTACGGCAAATACGTCCACATCATCACCTCTGCATATTACGCCATCAGGCTATTTTCAGCTATAGGAGCACGCTGTACGCTACCTCGTTGAAATATGCCGACCTGGCTATTTTCAACCATAAGAGTACGTCGTATGCTATCTCTTCGGAATACGCCAACTCAGGCTATATTTGCATTGGTGCGTAATAAGGCTATTTGGTCCAGAATTATCTCAAGACCTCAGTCAAAGAAGGAGGATCGGCTATCTTGTACGCTAGCTACCTATCCATGCAGCATCAGGCTTCTATGCCTACTGGGATTCTACGCCTACCTGGTCTCTACGCCAGTTTGACAACTATTTGGCTTCTATGCCATGGTGACAGTTATTGGCTTCTACGCCAACCTTTTCTATGCGAGGGACAGCTACCTACGTGGCTTGCATGCCGTGATCTTCGCAGCAGTTATACGCATTATCTCATAATAGGATATGCGTCATACGCAGATTCAGAGGATCATTCATACATGGGTGGCAGTTATTGTAACCGTCGCATAAAAAGTGCCATACTCTCCACTATCCGGCTTCTACGCCGACTTGAATATTACTGTCAAATAAACCCTATAAATAGAGACCTCTGTTGACAGAGGTCCAGGGTCGGAAAAAGGTGGAAAACTCGGAGAATAGAAGTCAAAAAATCGAAGAACAGAGAGAAAAGAGCTCAGACAGAGAGTAGTGATCGACGATTTTGGCATCGAGCATCCACTCCCCTTTGCAATCTTTGAAGCTTCTTCGTCTTCTACAGCACTTCTTCATCATCGTGTGGTCCAAGGGATAAAGTGATCGACCGCAGATCAGACTCCTATAGCAATATTTATCCAGATTAAAATTTGTACTTGACATCCTCGTATAGGATTAATTGTACTTCTTGTTTGTAAACCAAAGAGAGGGTTTCATATAAACCTCATTTTATTTCTTTCGTTTATTATCAAACAATCATAACTGTCTGTATAGATAATTCTGATCTTAAATCCAACATACATACATTCAACTGTTACACGAATCAAAATCTAATAACATAAATAGTTTATCTAAGGGTCATTCCATTATTATCGCTCTTACACATAACACAATTCTTGCAATATCCATCCTTATCCCATTTGATTATCAGTCAACTAAAACCATTTAAGTATCTATTCAAGCAATCAATCAAAAATCAACTATGTTATTTTTGACTGAAGGCCATTCCATTAAATTCTGAAACCAATATCCGATCAACTAAATTTATCTCTCAAATATATCACTTAGTATCTATACTTGAAGCAATTCCTTATGCAACATTATTTGGGTCATTCTATGGGCCTCAACAGTCGCCTCATTTCTTCGGTCAAGTCTCTAAGGCAAGTTGTCCGGAAGGTATACTCAATCATTATGGCAACTCATCAATGATTGAAAGTTACTAAAGACCATGTTATATCATATCCTGGAGTCAAACCATAACACGACCAAATCTAAGAAACTCTACCCCAATCGAAGAATATACTTTCAATCCGAACAACTCTTGCTTTACTGCCAACCAACAATCTAGAAAATATCTAATTTTCTAGGGTCAAAGTCTATCTAATCAAGATCAATATCCGAGATACTATATTTGTCAAGAATCATCCTCAATTGAATTACAATCCATAAAGCCCACCCCAATAACTTTATAGTCCAATCCTAAATCCATCACATAAATTTCTAATCAACCAATTTGACTTTACGTATTGCTATTTACAAAATCTTGTAATCATTGGCTTACTTCAATTTGGGTCCTAATATCACGCTTGAGTTTTCTGCATAACCAACTTGTTCACGCAATACGATAAATTATTCCGATATCATAATACTAATTCAGTTACCTTAGATAGTCCATATATTTACGATCTTTGCTCCCTTTTAGTTTTTCTAACTTATAATCAATTTCCATGCATTCCAATATTTGAACAGTCCAACCAACTTGCTCACCAATCCATAAGGTAGAATCATTCCTAAAAAGCATTCAGTCAAGTATTACTTCTGTCATATCAATTTTGATATCGTAAGGGTCAACTTAGCAATCTAAATTATCTAGCAATCTAAATTATCCATCAAGTTGACTTGAATCACATCCATCCAAGTTTCATAGAGAAAATTTTCTTATTAATTACACTGTCTCACCATATCCACATGTATTATACAACGATCACATAACCAAGTTATAGGTTATCCAATATCAATAAGCACACCATCGAAACAGTAATATTGTAACAAAAAAGTAAGAGTCATAAAGGAATCACAACAGAATATATGAAATAAATATCTTTATTGACAATTGTAGCGGATTACAAGGCTTTCAATAGCCCACTGAATATGCCAACTTAGCTTATAACACTCATGATCACTCTTGCTAACAAACTATTACATCATTCCATATATCATATCTTCTATATCCAAGCAAGCATCCTCGGCCAAACTTCTTCATGTTGCCAATCTGAGCTTCCAACACCTTGGTATGTCCATGAGAATCTCCGTACTTGGGGAATTGGGTATACTTTACACTTGGGAATACATTAGTGAGTGAGGTAACCCGTTTGCATAAACCAACACTAAATAATTATGTAAATCATAACGTTATATAGTGATCTTACTATTAGAACTAGATTGATTACAGTTTATATCCATGGCATATAGTAAAACGGGAAGCATGTAAATATGTTATACTTGATAGCGTAAGTAAAAAAAATAAACCATATTACTTATCAGTAAATTCTTACCATAACCAATGTGCCCATCCCTACACAAGATAGAGGTGAACACTTACCATCCCTACATAAGGCATACATTAGCATGCCGCATATCTACATGAAGGTCACTACATTTTGAGCTATCTTGGACTACATTTTTTAAGACAACAATAACTTTGCGCTCAGGTTACAAGCCCTACCGAAGGTCCCAAATTACATGTATTATGATACATCATTCCAGAGTAGGGTACAATCCTTCACCGAATGTCCCGTAATACCCGTACTACCAAAGCACAATGTTCCTTCTAGGCTGGCACGATCCCCGGTGCCACGACAAATTGTTCAAGGAAACCAAACCTTATGGACAAGTTATCCATGTTCATAACCATGCGAATGAATAAACCTCTTAACTATAAATATATGCATGGTACTATAACACAAGTAAAGAAATATACATATCTACTCGCACATTCCATCATTCTCGCACTATCAACTTGATATTTTTATGTTCTGATTTGGCGACCCGAAGGACCCAAAAATACCTAGACACCAAGCCCTCACCAAGCGTTCTCAGGTACCACACCCCTTCCAATAGTTCTGTAGTACTGTATCATAATTGTTTATTTCGTGTACGAAGCCTATCTTCCGCATACAGATAGTTCTGTGGCATTGTGCCATAATTGTCCAATCGAATAGGAAGCCATACTACCTGATTCTCGTATACTAATGCACTTTCGATATAGTTATTCAATATTCTATACTCAGTATTCAAAATATATAGTAACTTCTATTTATCAGATACAATCTACCCAACATCATTAAATCTATAAATGTTGCAACCACACAAGGGTGTAAATTTAATTAAGGGCATAAAGGAGTAAAGAAAAGGTCAAGAGCTCACCCACCTAAATAGATTCGCCTATCGTTCTGCCAAGTCGGCACAACATAATTCCTCAACTATGCGATCTGACGTGATGTACGATCTTCTTAACTAGTATAACCATATCAGCATGTCGTGCTCCTCAATCATCCAAACTGTCAAGATTAAGCAAGACTGTTGTTTGCGAGAAAAAATTTATACGAATATTTTGTGTTACAAACTATTAAAAAGTACAAAAAAATATCCTAAACAGGAATCTAAGTACAATTGATTCTGGGAAAGTATAGCTGTAAAGATCTGATCTGCGGACGATCACTTTACTACTTGGACCACTCGACGATGAAAAAATACACACGACGACAGAGAAATATAGGAGATGTTGCGAACAACTTGGAGAGTTGAACAATAAGAAAGCTCTGGCATAACAGCATGGGAAGCTTCTATTTCACTCACTCTGCTCTTGGATTTCAAAGACTTGAAGATTGCTGCAAAAAACTTGGAGATTTGAACAATAAGAAAGCCCTGGCACAATGGCACGAGAAGCTTCTATTTCTCTCACTCTGGACTTGAATTTCAAAGATTTGAGAATTCTAGCCCCTTTCTTTCTATCTTACTATGTCTCTTTTTTTTAAGTAGCCGCTGCATGTGTTTCTATTTATAAAGTTTAGGAGCGGTTACGAGAGTGTGCATGCACTATGGACATTCAACATTATTTTACCATTATGCACGCACTTTTGGTGGATTAACACCCCACGTTCTGCATGAGTGGGTGCACAACTTGGTGCCTGCTTGACACATGGCTTCATATAAGAGGAAAGCATAGGTCGTGGGAGACAGTTATTTGTACACCTTTCACGAGAAGAACGACATGTAAGACACGCATTCATAACTTCTCACGGTCGGTTAGGATGGTATGCACACTTTAGAAGTCTTCTGGAGACTGGCGTATTTTTGAAAAAATGGCACTACGACGCACTTCTAAAGAAAATGGCACTACCACTCACTTTTAAAGAAAATGGCACTGCGTCACAATTGAAGAGATTGGCACTGCGGTGCACTTTTGAACTATTTGGCACTGCGGCGCACTTTTGAAGGAAATCACACTACGATGCACTTTTGAATAAAATGGCACTGTGGCACAATTTTTAAGAGAATGGCACTGCGACACACTTTTGAAGAGAATGACACTGTGGCGCACTTTTGAAGAAAATGGCACTATGGCACACTTTTGAAGGAAATGGCACTACGACGCACTTTTGAAAGAAATGGCACTGTGGCACACTTTTGAAGAGAATAGCACTGCGACGTACTTTTGAAGAGAACGGCACTGCGGCGCACTTTTGAAAAAAATGGCATTATGGCATACTTTTGAAGGAATGAAACTGTGGCGCACTTTTGAAGGAATAGCACTGTGGCATACTTTTGAAGGAATGGCACTGTGGCACACTTTTGAAGGAATGGTCCTACAGTTGGATCATTAAACAGCAACCTGGGGCTGCGTGACGTAGCTTCGCTGTAATGATGACCTCTGACTCTTCAATTTTTGCATATGTCAGCTGTTAGTTTGCTGCATTAAATATTGAGAGAGAATATCGTTTGTGCAATATATTTCTTAACAATAATAAAGTGTGTCACTTTTCTACTCTCTAAATAGTGCGTCATCCTCTAAAATTAATGGAAAGTACGCCAAAGTAAAAGAATGTGCATCTTTCTTCTGGAACAACTGAAAAGTACGCCATTCTTCTACTTGTTGGGTTTATTTGTAAAAAACTGCACCATCTATCAGAGACGCACTTTTTATGCTTTTACAAGACCCCCTTTAAAGTTTTTGAATTCATTCAGATGAATTCAAAATTACCTTGAATAAAAGAATAAAAGTTGTTGAGATATTTTGTGCGCGCACTCTGGACAAAATTCTAACAGATTTGCTAACATGTCTAGAATGCACGTATATTTGACTTGCTTTTTTAGTTTTGATGCGATCTTTGAGGATACGCAGAAGACTTTTTTGGCGATGCGGTCAGCTTTTTAGGAATAATTTTTGAGAGCTATGTCATACTTGGAATGTCTTCTCTTATAAATAGGAGCAAAACTTTACCAAGCATTCCCAGACTCATCTCTTTCTTGCTGTGATACTTGAGCATGTCCACTGTTAAGTGCGAGTCTACGAAGATGACCGTAGCAGTATAGCTCCATCGTTTTTGTTGTCCGCCGAGAAGACGCAAGAGGAGATGCTTCTCAATGATGGGTGAGAGGCTCGTATAGAGATTGTTATCATTGAGCTCTTTGTGTGATGGATCCTGTAAAGATATCATTGGCTTTGTTGTTCATGTTGAACAAACGAATTACCTAGAAGACTGTTCGTTGTCTTCAGACCCAGCTTGCTAGAATCACTCTCTTAATATGGCACCTATGATTATTACATGGTTGGGATTAGAATCTCAACCGGGGCTTCTAGCGGTGGTGTTGGATGGTGATAGTGTAATAACTTTCGTTCGACTCGCCATATCCTCTATCGAGTCCTGTAGAAATGGGGTCGTGCTAATTTAAACAAGCCCAGTCATGTATAGCATCCTCGCCCACAGCATGGATTTCTTTTTCATGTACTATGATTTGTATTGAGGAGCCTATTTCTTCTACGCCTCAGTTCATCTGCAATGGGAGCAGACGACACACAAAGATGGTGATAGCTCTGTGATAGATCCGCATTATATAAAAATCCAGATGTAATAGATTTCCATATGTATAATCATAATTTTTTTAGAATAAAAATCTAGCTGTGATAGATCTCCATCACATGTAATCATGATTAAGCATCAATAAAAAATTAATTTTGACTTCATTGTGTTGTATGCTTATTGCTGACTGAAGGCTTTCGTTGAAGTGTGCCAGAAAAGACTGAATATGTTGACTTTTCTTTGCCATCCCACTGATACGTGCATAAAGGCACTGTGTGGTTTATCGTACGCATTCTTACAACTTGTCTGGTCATGCGCACTATGCAATATTTTCTGTCAATCAGACAAATGTGTGTACATGGGAATCCTCGAACCAACATCATATTTTTTTTATTTTTTTATCAATAATTTTTTTTTTACTTTAGTGATACTTTCAATTCGAGACCCATTGAATATATATCTGCTCAGAGGTATTATGGACATAGCAGGATAATTGTGTGGAAGAATTGGATAGATGTATCACTCGAGGAATATATATGCGGAGTGCAAATGATAAATTTTATACGATGCAATACTATTAGAGGTGATGTGTTTCTCCAATCTTTATCCATTGAAGTTGAAGTTATGACGTAACTTTGTTCAACGTGCAAATTATTTTTTGTACAGGACATCTCTCGTCCTGTTATTATAATTGAGTGTCGTCTCTTAAGGGGAATAGCCAATGATGCTGCTAGGCCGGCCAAAGTATCAGCTTCCATATTCTGTAAATGAGGCACATGCACAATAAAGAATCTTTTGAAAGAAAAATCCAGTTCGATTACCGCTTGATGATAAGGGATGAGGCCTTCATGTCGAACCTCATACTCTTCCCTGATCTGATTAACTATCAGTTTAGAATCTCTATAGGCTTCAAGATATTCTTTGTCGAATTATTTATCTAATTGGAGACCGATGAGTAGAGCATTGTACTCTGACACGTTTTTGGAACATGGTTCACTAAGAGAATATGCTCAATGAATGAGTAGTTTGTCAGGAGATACTAGGACTATGCCAACTCTAGCTACTATATTGCCTTTGGATCCTATTCTTGATGCGCCGTCAAAGAATAGTTGCCAGGTGTCATCTTCAATTGCCATATTAGATTCTAAGACTTCATCTGAGATGTCATCGTATAGTTTGGAAGTTTTCGGTGGAGGATGAGATGCCAGGAAATCAGCTAGCACTTGACCCTTCACTACTTTTTGCGGGACATATACCATATCATAAGGTGATAACAGCATCGCCTATATAGCCAACCGAGAATTGAGTGTGCTCGTCTTGATCATCAATATCCGGAGGGGATTTACTCTGGATATGACATGAATGGTTTGACCTAACACATAATGTCGTATCTTCGGAATAGCAAACATCAAAGCGAGGCATTCTTTTTCCACCGGATTGTATCAATATTCAGCGCCGACCATCATACGACTAAGATAATAGATTTTTTGTTCATGGCCTTCGTCACTCTTTTGTGCAAGAAGAGCTCTAGGGAGTGATTCATTGCTCGAACATACAGCAAAAAGGGTTTTCCTACGATCGGAGTCACCAGAACTGGCAGATTTGCTAAATATTATTTGATATCGTTGAATGCTTGTTAAAATACTTTATTCCAGACAAAGGATACACCTTTTTTTATTAACTGAGTGAAGGGTCGACATCGTCCCGAGTGATTGGAGATGAACCTCCTAATGTATGCCAAACGGCCTTACAGACCACGAAGTTCTTTGATATTATGCGGAGGCTGTATTTCAAGGATAGCTCTAATTTTATCGGGGTAAATGTGAATAATTTTGGAAGTTATAAAAAATCCAAGGAACTTGCCACTGGAGACTCCCAGAAAAGATTTAGTTGGATTAATCTTCAACTAGTGGTAGCGCATTAATTCAAACACAGTCTTCAAATCTTGAAGGTGGTCATCTTTGTAGCGACTCTTGACAGCGATATCATCCACATAGCATTATACTATTTTCCATAAATGCTTTTGGAAAAATTTACTCATGACTCGTTAATACGTTGTACCCGCATTCTTCTAGCCAAAGGGCATAACTGTATAACAGTAGACTCCCAATAGTGTATGGAAAGTAGTATATTTTTTGTCATCAAGCAACATCTTGATCTGATTGTATCCTGATATTCCATTAATGAAGGACATACGTTCAAAGCCACATGTATTTTCGAATATGACATCTTTGATGGAAAAAGAAAATTTATCTTTTGGACAGGCCGAGTTCAGATCTCGATAATCTACGCAGACCCAAACTTTTTTATTTTTCTTCATGACTGGAACGATATTAGCTACACAGTCTGGACGTTGCTCTTCTCGAACAAAACTACATGCTATGAGTTTCTTGACTTCTGCTTCAATTGCATCCATCATATTCGGACAGAACCGCCGTTATTGCTATTTTACCGATTTAGCATTCGGAAGAATATTGAGTCTATGTGTGGCTATTTAAGGATCTATGTCAAGCATATCCTCATAACTTCAGGCGAAGACCTCGATATACTTCTTTATTCGCTAGAGTAAAGCGTGTTGATCTTCTTCAGAAAGACACTTTCTAATAAAGATTGGTCTTGGAAAAGATTTTTCTCCTACATCAATTTGGACTATTTTATCCTCTGTAGGTAGTTCACGCTTCTCAAACCGAAGCTCCCATTGAGTATCCATTTGTTGTGTCCATGGATCATTTTTAAATGGCTTCAATAGTTCAATGTCTTCTTCATCTGGGGAAGTTGACACCATATTTATAGAGAAAGCCTGTTTGAATACTTCACCCATTCTTTCGATAAAATCCCACATTGATAAGTCAAAAGAATGAGAATGTGTCTCTTCTTCTGATTATGAACTTTTAGGGCTTGTTGGTGGTGTAACATATCCTAAACCACGAGCAGTCTGTTGATAGTATGTTTCTGGCTTGCCTTTAGGAGAAAGGTGACGTATAGGAGTCCGTCTGCCTTTTTTATAATTTAGTCCAAAGCCAGATTTTAAGTTATTGCCTATTATTTGTATGATGTTCTTGGCTAGATAGCAATAACAATACGGTTGTATCTTTCCCATATCCTTATCAGAACCATTAGTCTACGCAACTCTTTTATTTCTAACTTTGCCAAAAATTATCTGACGCTGCTTGTCCTGTCTCGCTGGGACTATGAAGTATGCCTCCTCATATGGTTCATATGATGAACCATATTGGAATTGAGATGCTAGGGATACGGACAGAGGTTCGTAGAGGTGAAGATCCTCTAAGAAGTTTTCAGCAAAGGGTTCAACATTAATTAGTACAAAGTAGTGCCTTCTTTATTTATGAAATATAAAATTTCTTTATCTTCCACATAGTCGGCAGAATCTTCAGCCTTGATAGGAGGCTTGGCAAGATTGATGACTAGGGGTTAATTCACTGATGTTGATTGCTTGTTACGACGAAGGTCGATAACAAGTAGCTCATTCTCTAGTGTTGGTTGTTCATTGTATCGAAGGTTGATGACCAAAGAAGATGACGTGTGCAGGTCGATGTCGAGGGGCTTCAAAGGATTTGGACGAATGGTATGTCCTTTGACGCTGATTATCAGAGGTGCTTCTTTTGGAGTGTTTTCAACTTTATTACTAGCTTGATTAGCTTCTTATTTCATATACTCTGGTATATAGAGTATAGATCAGCGAAATAGGCTTCGACACCTTTGAATGGATTAAGGTCAGCTACCACTATTTTGACCTTTCCTCTACTGTTAACATACTTGAAGCATTAATGTAGGGTGGAGGGTATAATTTTATGCTCGGGTATCCATGGTTATTCCAACAAAACGTTGTAGGATACATCAGAGTAAATCACATAACATGTGACTTCAGTACATAGATTGCCGATATAAATTTTTTGGCTTATATTTTCCAGTGGTTTACTTCTTCCAACATTGAAGCCTAAAATGGTAGTACTGGTAGCAGACAGGTTGTGCATCGATATTTTTAATCCTCTCAGTAGACTTTTAGGAATAATGCTGAGTGAAGAACCAGGGTCGACGTGAATCTGGTTCACCTTAATAGATCCGATGGAACCGGTATAATACAGAGGCCTGTCATGCTGATTATCTTTAAGTAGCATGTCATCTTGCGTGAAGGTGATGTTACGAATCTTCTCGATCACACTATGAAATTGAGGACACGCTAATGGCTCTTCATCAGGAGTCTTGAGTTGACCTAAGAATGAGTCTGCATGTATCAGAGCTTCGCTCAAAGCTTGATGAGTCACCTTCGACAAACGAAGCAACTCGGATATGGAGAGTCAAGCTGTGGTATTAGCCAGTTGTGTCAATATATCAAATTTGTAGGGCTTTTCAAGTCCTTCGGGTACATTCTTCTTTAGAGATTTTTCGAAGCGTACTTTCTTTTGCTTTCCTTTCTCTGTCGTAGTAGGCTTCGAAGGACCGAATTCGATTGTGACCGGAGCAGCAGGAGTTGGTGAAGTAGGAAGAGTGTCAGGAATATCTTCTGGGATAGATTCATAAGTTTTATGATAACTTTGTCGGACATGGTAGCATTCATGGCTTCTTCTTTAGGCATTAGAGAAAGAAATACCATGTTACAGGACTTGAATTTCTTTTTATCAAGCCCCTTCTTGGAGCGAGTCAATGGGCTGGTCTCGTCATAGCCCAATCCACTACGAGATTTATTGGACTATCCTCAGAGTTGTAGAGGAATATATCGTCCCTTTCCAAAGTTTAAACCTTCAATTTCTGGAAATCATACCCCATTTTTTGCATTAAGTGTACAGATTATTGGATGTTATCGATAAAATTAGGGACGATCCTCCTCAAGCACCTGAGTCGAGGTCGATACTCTAATGATTGCAGAAGAAGGAGGAGAAATTTGTTTAGGAACACTTTCATAAGCACTAAAGATTTATTTTGCCCTATATAGCAAACGCTGTAAATCATGGACCATTGCCGGTGCGTCAAGCAAAGCTTGCGAGTATATCTTGGTGGGGTAATATTCATAATTTGAAATATGATATCACAAGATACATCTTCTTGATGTTGGTCCTGATCTCTGTTTGAATGAGGATCCAAAGAAATCGTATTGCATAATTTATACTTTTTACCCTTCTTAGATTTTGAATAGGAAGATGCTGCTCCCTGGTCCCAATCTGACAGCAAGTCGGGATGAATCCACATAATCTTGCCATGATCTGTGGTAAGAGGCACCAATTCCTCTGTTTGACTTCTAGGCGACGTAAGATTTACTACTTATATCGTAACTCGAGGTATTGGGACAATGTCATTCAGGATTTTTTGTGCTAGAAAGTCGTCGAATTGAAGAGAAATCATATTGGCAGTGATTGTCTTCTCTTCTTTATGAAGGGTGATAGATTTAGCATCTATCAACTGTTGTAACTTCCTTTTCAAGACATAACAAACCTTGGTAGGATAATTTATATATTAGTGGTACAATTAGTACTTTGGGTCATCTATTTTACCAGCCTCATTTGGTCGCTTGACATCAGAAAACTGTAACTTGTTGCTTTTTATCAAGCATTCCAAAATGACGGGGATATCGCTCTCGCCAAAAGAATCTTCATCCTTAGGCCTGGAGGAATTTGTAGGATTTTGTGTTGGAGGAGAAGTTGTAAACCCCCTCAAAATAATATTTTAGGTAGGCTGGATATGGTAAAAAATTTGTTTAGCTTCAGGTTGTTTAAGGTTTAGAAATTAGGGTTGCGTAGACTGGTTCTTTAATTTAAACCCTTAGAGAAACTTACCGTTGCTACAATAATTGGACACAATAATAGCCTTTATTTTCCAACAAATCTTTGCACTCTTGACCTCACAAGCCAACCTAGGCACTGGATATTTCTGTCACTCACAAACACACTCTCTTGTGCTCTAATTTAATCGCACAACTTCCTAGTCACGGAAATCAATTTTTTAATCCTATGTCGTGTACCTATGTCGTTGTTATCGATATGGGGACACAGACTCAATCTGTTTTGCCTAAACAATTAAAGGGTCCAAGACTGACACCAAGCCTACACCATTAATGACCTTTGTGTCACTCATATTTGTGACCCCCATGTACTCCTGTTTAATTTAAGAGCACATATGACACTTTATTTAATTAAATTCGGGACACCAAATTAACTAAACCCAACTTAACCCAACACCCATTCATGAGGCCCATACAAAATTTACAACACCCTCTCATCATATAAAACACCAAACACAACTTCCCAGATCAAATTCTCACCCTTTTTCCTTCATGAGTAAATACCTAAATATTAAGGGGCTTAAATACAAAAAGGGTGCTAGGTGTCACCCTCCTATTGGTGCAAACCAATGAAGAAACCCCCCAACCTCACATGATTAGTCACCTAATCTTCTCTCTCCCCCTTGCTATGTATACATCCTTCATTAAGCATCCTAACCCTTAATTCAAATCTTCACCTCCCTCTATATTAACACACACACACAACCCTCCACATGTGGCCGACCCTAATCCCTTGAAAAAACCTAGGAATCCAACTCACTCTCTCTCCTCCCTCTACTTACACAGTCGACCACTCTTCCTCTTCCTTTTTCTTCTTTCTTCTCTTCTTTTTCAACACCTCATCTCGTCAGAGTTCACCCGCGACTCGCCGGAGCAACACCGCAACCCGCCTCCTCCATGACCATCACACCACCCCCTCTAGTCGTACTACCCCCCGCCTCCTCGATGGCCTTACACCACCGTAACCCGTCGCTGCCATCACCCGCCTCCTCGACGACCTGACACCACCGTAACTCGCCGCTGCACCACTGCCTCCTCCATGACTCGTTGACCTCCAGCTGATACTACAGACACCATGACCACCACCTCCAGCCGCACTACCCCCTGCCTCCTCCACGACCCGACAACCACCACCACACCGCTGCTACCACCGCTACTACCACCACGACCATCACCAACACTAACACCACCACCGGAGCTACAACCACCGCCCTTCTCTCCACATGCAGCCACCTACATCACCGCATTCGCCACCACCACCATCGGAGCTACAACCTCCGCCATCTCCACCACGAGCACCATTACCTCCTTCACCAACTCACTGCTACCACCACGACAGCATCACCACCAACACCGCAGCCGAGCACCACCACCCTCATACCGTCGAGCACCACCACCACCCCTGCGGTCGACGCCGTCCCTGACCGAAGCCGCAACACCGCCAATGCCACCACCCGCAGCCACCTGGGTAACTCCTCTTCCTTCTTCTTTTTGTGTAGTTATTGTTTGTACTAAGAAACCCTAGTTAGGGTTAGGGTTTTCTGAATATTACCCATACATAATTTAATGGCATTTTTGAGGTTACATATATGTGAAATTGATATTTTATAACAATTATTTGAGTATATATATATGAAGTGCATATGTTGGGGATGTTCCAATAAATTTTGGTACGTTAGTGATGATATGAATGAGGATACTATACTTGAATATTATAAGTATTTAGGTGCGTCAACTAAATTGGGTGTATAAAATTATGTCTATGATTACAAGGATAGTATGGTAGAGGATGAGCATAAGTTAGATGACTGAAATCACTGTAATGAATATAGGGTTTGAAGATATTGTTTGAGGACGTTATACTATTTGATGATCATAATTGATGCAATGTTACCCTAGTCAACTTGGGTCAACCCTCTAGTTAGTATCTATGTGAGCTATGTAACTAAGACAGAAGCCTATGTTAGCCATGATGTCTGTGATGACTTTAGGATCGTGATTGTTAATAGTTACTTCAGTATGACGAGACTGTTAGATAGAGGTTCAGGTTTAGCGATCAGCGGTTGCGTCTCATTGACCACATTGGGAGGGAAAGGCAGTTACTAGACGCTTAGGATACTTTGCAAGCGCTATATATATATTCTTATTTATGTAGAGATCTTATATCCGAAGTTATAGTATCACCTGTATGACTCGGTGCTCGGAGCTACGGTACGTCCCGTGTGCCTCTGTGCCTCGGAGCTACGGTTTTATATTTGGAAAGCCTATGTGTCGGACATTGTCTTCAAAGTTGCATCTCACTTAGGTGGTTATTCTAGATTACACCGGCGTATCACATATTTTCTTTCTGTTTTACTATGACATACTATTTTTGTACCTTGTTACGTCCCTCTGAGGACCTGATTTCCTTCCAAGCTTAGGCGAGGAGGACTATCCGGAGGAGTACGGACTGGGTTTATATCTAGGAGCAGGACTTGTTGCAGAGGATGAGTTTCTTCCCGAGGACTTTATTTGATCTCTGGTAGTGTCTTCACCCTGGGCCCGGTATTATTATCTAGTTTGCAAATATCGGCCCTAGTTATCTTACTGCTTCCTTTTATTCAGTATTTATATTAGCGGGTTTGTTCCCGTATGACACTATTCGTATTGTATTATGATATATTTCCAATCTTATTTCCCTTCTGCACATTTTTAGATATGAGTTCTCTATGTGTTCTATATTCAGATGTCTGTGGTTGAGATTTAGTTTTACTATTTATGTTTTATATGTTGGGTTTTATCATTGTACTTTATAGCTTAGGTGCACTCCGTCAGGTCCATTAGATTAGGATGCCCGTCGAAGTGACCCGCTGGCCATTGTCACGTAGCTCAGTTCCTTATATTTGGAACTAGGGCGTGACATAGTTTTTGTGGTGGCCTATGCAGGTCCGATTTAAATCGTCTTGGTTACCTGACTGTGCCAAGCGAGCCTGCAAATTAGGAATAAATATTAGGAATCTCATCTACATGCTTGAGTACTTCACATGACACCTCTATTTTAATTTTATTTTGCCAATTTGTATCCTATTTAATTACTAAATGCTGATCTTAAACAAGACTTCTTTTCAGAGTTATGAATCTCCGTAGTAAACGTGTCGCACAGCCGAGAGATGTCCCCCATGACACAGGGTCATCTGGGGAACCGATAATGGGGTATGTTCTTCTGTTGACCCCAGATCCCCAGGGATAGTCATCTGGGCAGCCAGAGGTGCCTCCAGACGGGCACCAGACTCCGTACCAGGCAGGTCATGAGGGCCAGAGGACCGTAAGACAGGAGGAGCAACAGTTCCCCCACCACCTCTATTATCCCCATAAATGCCATATATGACTTTTATACTAGGGCAACCTATGGATGGGCCACAGATATTCCAGATGGTGTACGCTATAATACATGCCAAACATCAGGTCCAACAGCAGGCTCAACAGCAGGCCCAGCAGCACCAGGCTGATACCTTAAGAGAGAGTATTGTGACGGCTTTGGGACAGGCGTCACCACCAGCTCGCCAATCGACGATGGGGTCTGTCATAGACTTCCGTCATATGAGACCACTTCTATTTTCTGGCACGAACAAGCCAACGAAGGTACACGCATGGCTCACCAACATTCAACACTAGTTGGAGGCTACCGATTTCTGAGGCATAGATAGATGACAGCGGTCAGGATATAGCTTACCGGCAATGCTCATCACTGGTGGATTTCAGAGGAGGAGCATTTAGGGCCCGATCGGGTCACTTAGGAGGAGTTCTCTAGGATCTTCCAAGAGATATTTATTCCTTCCACTGACAGAGCAAAACTTTGGGACAGGTTCCAAAACCTCAGGCAGGAAAGTTTGACCATTGAGGAGTACAATGCTGAGTTCCTCTGTTTGAGCTATTTTGCACCGTACTTGATTCTGACTGAGGAGAAGAAGGCCGATAAGTTTTATGAATGCCTGAGTTTTGAGATACAGAGATTTATTGGATCTATAGCACCCACCTCCTACTTCGAGGTTCTATTAGCAGCTCAACGCCAGGATCGCATCAACAAGAAAGAGGCCAGTCTGAAGCGCTCCTGTGTATCTTCATCGTCAGTTCGAGATCTGTAGGGAGGACCTGTGAAACATCCCCTGGTACCGTAATAGCAGAGAGCAGCTCCCTTTCAGGGACCAGCGATTCCCACATGCCATTACTGCGGTAAGAGGGGACACTTGTTGAGGGATTATCGACGGAGGTTGGGAGTTTGGCTGAGATATGGATCTGACCAGCATGCAGTCCAGGATTTCCCAGACCATAGGACTCTAGTACCGATGGTTCATCGACCAGCCTTGCCAGCACCAAGGCCCTACCAGCAGCCTCCCGGATCGAGGCCGCCCTACGCAGGAGTTGGGGCGATACGGCCACCAGCACTAGAAAGAAATCATAAGAGGCCACCCTTGGCCCCACAGGTAGTTCGTTTCCAGCGGGCTCGACAGCAGTCGTGGGCTCCAGCACTAGCACAAGACCAGGCCTTTGCGATGACCATTGAGGAGGCAGAGACAGCTGGAGAGGTGATCACAGGTACTCTCTTAGTAGCTTTATTACCAACATTAGTATTATTTGATTCTGGTGCCACATACTCTTTCATAGCTGCTAGTTTCGTGGCCACCGATAGAATAGCAACTGTACCCCTTCCGAAGATTAAGAGGATTCTTACGGAAGGTGAAATAGTACCAGTTAGCGACACTTGTAGATCTTGTTCAGTAGTTGTTTGCGGGCGAGGGATGCGTGCCCAATTTCTAGTCTTCTCCCACCAGACTATGACATTGTCCTAGGCATAGATTGGTTGAGCCAATACCATGCGACGTTAGATTGTCGACATGGTTGCGTTATATTTAGACCACCAGATCACCCTGAGTTTGAGTTTCTTCGGGGAGCCCGAGAGCATGGTGTCCAACCTTCCTTAGCAGCACACATTGCAGAAGGTGAACCGGTGTACCCTCGCATTATATCAGAGTTTGAGGATGTGTTTCCAAAGAATCTTCCAGGCCTGCCACCAGACAGAGAGATAGAGTTCACTATAGAGTTGACTCCCGGAGCAGAGCAAGTTACTTCCCCCGTCTACAAACTAGCACCGACGGAGTTGGTTGAGTTGAAGGTCCAAGTAGATGATCTCTTAGACAAGGGTTTCATTCGGACTAGTGTTTCTCCATAGGGAGCACCCATCTTATTTGTGCCGAAGAAGGATGGGATGGTACATTTGTGTATCGATTACAGGGTGCTAAATGCTGTAACGATAAAGAACAAGTACCATTTGCCACGCATCGATGATTTATTTGATCAGCTAAGCGATGTATGTGTATTCTCAAAGATCGATCTCAAATCCGGCTATCATCAGATCAAGATAAGGAAAGAGGATATTTCAAAGACAACTTTTCTGACGAAGTACGGGCACTATGAGTTTCTAATCATACCGTTTGGTTTAACCAATGCGCAAGCAGTATTTATAAGCCTGATGAATAAGGTTTTCCACCAGTACTTGGGTAAGTTCATGGTGGTATTTATCAACGATATCTTGGTATATTCCAAGAGCCAGGAGGAGGACGAGGAGCATCTCAGGATCGTATTGGAGACGCTGAGGCAGGAGAGACTTTATGCCAAGCTCAGCAAGCGCAAGTTTTGTTTGGATAGGGTACCATTCCTGGGTCACATAATCACTGGATATGGACTATCAGTTGACCCGGAGAAGATCATCGCAGTGGAGACGTGGCATACTCCTACATCAGTTATGGCGATTAGGAGTTTTCTCGGACTTATCGGATATTATCGAAGGTTCATGGAAAACTTCTCGAGGATCGCTGTGCCTATGATGCGGCTGATGCGTAAAGGCAAGGAGTTTATCTGGAGTGAGGAGTGTCAAACGACTTTCGAATTGATGAAGAAGCGTCTGACGTCAACACCGATCTTGACACTTACTTCTAGATCTGGAGGATTTGTGGTGTATAGTGATGCGTCTGGGAGCGGATTAGGATGTGTACTGATACAACACGGCAAGGTGATAGCTTACGCATTGAGACAACTGAGGTTTCATGAGAAGAACTACCCGACACACGATCTAGAGCTAGTTGTAGTGATATTTGAACTAAAGCTATGGCGACACTACCTTTATGGAGAGCGAATTAAGATTTACCCAGATCACAAAAGTCTGAAGTATGTCTACACCCAGAAGGATATCAACATGAGATAGAGGCGTTGGCTAGAGTTGATGACAGACTATGATATTGAGTTGCAGTACCACCCTGGCAAGGCGAATGTTATAGCAGATGCCTTAAGCAGGAAGCCCATGGCATACTTTTTGATGACTCAGTGATAATTATTAGAGGATCTTCAGGAGCTCGGGATAGAGGTTGTATTGCCATGCATGGATGGACAGATGGCCAGTTTAGAGGTTCCGTCTACATTGGTTGAGAGGATCAAGGCAGCTCTGCCTACCGATGCGAGATTCCGGCGACTGCAAGAGAGGACAGATGCTGGCATGCAGACGGGACTCCGGATTCACGAAGATGGAACGTTGAGGAATGGAGATCGCCTATATATTCTGAGTGGCGAGCTACGCCAGACTGAGGCCCATAGCTCGATTTATTCTATTCATCCCGGAGGTACAGAGATGTACCAAGATTTGAGACAACACTACTAGTGGCATGGGATGAAGAGAGAGATTGTGAGATTCATGGTAAGATGTCTAATCTGTCAGCAAGTCAAGGCCGAACATCAGAGGATTGCAGGACTATTGCAGCCGCTTCCCATTCCTGAGTGGAAGTAGGATCATATTACCATGGACTTCGTTACGGGATTTTCGAGAAGCCCTAGCAGAAAGGATGCAGTCTGGGTTGTCTTGGACCGACTCACCAAGTCGGCACATTTTTTTCCCTTCAGAGTTGGGCAGTCACGGAGATATTGGCTGACATATATATGAGGCAGATAGTACGACTACATGGAGTGCTTGTCAGCATTGTATCGGATTATGATTCCAGATTCACGTCATATTTCTAGCAGAGTATGCAGGAGAGTCTAGGAACTCATATCAAGTTCAATACTGCATATCATCCACACACTTATGGTCAATCAGAGCACACAATTCAAATACTAGAGGATATGTTGAGAGTGTGCATGATCGACTTTGGAGGATCGTGAGAGGACAATCTCCACTTGGTAGAATTCTCCTACAACAACAGCTACCAAGCAAGCATACAGATGGCACCTTATGAGGCACTATACGACAGAAAGTGTAGGTTGTTGGTCTGTTGGAGTAACGTGGGAGAGCGTCAGATACTTGGCCCAGTGTTGGTGACACAGACAGTGGAGAAGTAAAGCAGATACAGGGCTACCTGCGCATAGCACAGGACAGGCAGAAGCATTGGGCAGATGCGCACCACAGGCCTTTGGAATTCAAGGAAGGTGACCATGTGTTTTTGAAGATATTACCTACTCGTGGTACCATCAGATTTGGGGGCAGAGGTAAGCTGAGTCCGAGGTGCATCGGACCTTTTGACATCTTGGAGCGAGTTGGCGAAGTGGCTTATCGTCTTGCATTGCCTCCATCATTAGAAGGGTTACATGATGTATTTTATGTATCGCAGTTGAGGAGATACGTGGCAGACCCTAGCCACATGCTCTATCATTCAGAGATTACAGTCGGACCCAGTTTATCATATGTGGAGCAGCTAGTAGGGATACTCGATCGCAGTGAGAAGATTATGAGGGGACAAACTATTCGTCTGGTCAGGGTTGCATGAAAGCATCATTCGCCGGGAGAGTCTATCTAGGAGTGCAAGGATTCCATTCGACAGTGTTTTCCGTATTTATTTGATGATCGAGGTACGAATTTACGTACTGCATTTCGAATACCTGTTAATTTTTTTAATTCTCGTAACTCTTATTCGTGCTTTACTTTTAATTTTGGGGACAAAATTCTTATAAGTGGGAAGGATGTAAACCCCATCAAAATAATATTTAAGGTAGGCTGGATATGGTAAAAAAATTAGTTTAGCTTCAGGTTGTTTAAGGTTTAGAAATTAGGGTTACATAGACTAGTTCTTTAATTTAAACACTTGGTGCATCTTACCGTTACTACAATAATTGGAGCCCAACAATAGTCTTTATTTTTTAACAAATCTTTGCACACTTGACCTGACAAGCCGACCTAGGCACTGGATATTTCTGTCACTCACAAACACACTCCCTTGTGCTCTAATTTAATTGCATAACTTCTCAGACATAAAAATTAATTCTTTAATCCTATGTCATGTACCTATGTTGTTGCCATCGATATGGGGACACAAACTCAACCCATTTTGCCTAACCAATTAAAGGGTCCAAGACTGACACCAAGCCTACACCATTCATGACCTTTGTGTCACTCCCATTTGTGACCCCATGTACTCCCATTTAATTTAAGAGCACATATGGCACTTTATTTATTTAAATTAGTAACACTAACTTAACCAAATTCCAACTTAAACTAACACCCATTCATGAGGCCCATACAAAACACATAACACCCTCTTATCCTACAAAATACCAAAAATAACTTCGCAGATTAAATCCTCACCATTTTTCCTTCATGTGTAAAAACCCAAATGTTAAGGGGCTTAAATGAAAAAGGGTGCTAGGTGTCACCCTTATATTGGTGCAAACCAATGAAGAAACCTTCTATAACCTCACATGACCGGTCTCCTCATCTTCTCTCTCCCCTTTGCTATGTACAAATCCTTCATGAAGCATCCTAACCCTTAATTCAAATCTCCACCCCATCACAACCACATACTCCCTCTATATAATCATACACACACAACCCCCCCCCCCCATGTAGCGGTCCTAATCCCTAGGGAAAAAACATAGGAATCCCCGCACTCTCTCTCCTCCCTCTACTTACACAGCTGACCCCTCTTCCTTTTTAGTTTTTCTTCTTCTTCTCTTCTCTTCTCTTTTAACACCTCATCTCGCTAGAGTTCACCCGCGACTCGCCAGATCACCACTGCAACCGTTCTCCTCCATGATTATCACACCACCAAATCCAGCCATACTACCCCCACCTCCTCGACAACCTGACACCACCGTAATCCATCGCTGCCATCACCCGCCTCCTCGACGACCTGACACCACAGTAACCTGTTGATGCACCACTGCCTCCTCTACGACTCAACGACCTCCAGTTGCTACTACAGCCACCACGACTGTCACTACCCATTTTCAGGGCAGGATATTTTTATTATTTTAATTTGGTAAATTATGTATTGATCATAAATATTTGTATTAATATTTAATTAGATGCATGTATTTATTTTTATTAGTTTTTTTAGGGTTTTGGCTAGTCTAGACCCATGTCAAACCCTAATGGACCCTTGTCAGCCCCAACCAACACCCTTGTCAGACTTATTTATTGGTTTAGAGTAGTTATTTATATTCTAATTAGTTAGTTGGAGTGATTAAGGTTTAGTTAGAATGCATTTGGAACCCCAAACCCAAACCCTAATTAACATGACTTGTAGGAGGGATATTTTAGACTTTGCACCATATCTAACCCTAACCCTACTCTCTATGACATGGCCGGCCCCTCTTCCCCCTTCATTCAATTCATGAACTTCTTCCTTTCCACTCTCTTTCTTTATTTCTCCTTCCTTTACTCCTCCAACCAATTTCAAGTAAGTTTCCTTTCACATTTCTCTTTCCACCTTCGGATCTTCATCCATATCTAGCCCTAACCTTTCATTTTCCTCTAACCTAGTTGTGTAGGAGTTACTTTGGGAGTAGAGCTTGGATTTGGGAGCTTGGAAGCTAGTTTGGAGCTTTTCGGGCTTTTTTAGGACTTTGGCCTTGGGATTCCAACTCCCAAGAGGTAAACCCTAATTTTTTTCCCCTTTGAGATTACTCTAATATAGTGTAATTAGTTGTTTAGTACCTTCCTAGACCTTAGGGCTACCCATGGGAGTAAGTTAGAACTTGTTTGGATATATTTGGAGACTTTGACCTAGGGTTTGTGTCAATTTCGGGTAAAATCCGAGATTGGCTCACTTTGGGGGTTGTCCTAGGTTAGACGAACCTAGGTAGACATGATTGGGTATCTTAAGGGTAGGTTAGTGTCCCCGTTCGGACACGCGAGATCGTATCGCAGTGTTTTGGACATTTTGGGCGATTTGGGGGTTTTTTCTTCTCCGTGGTTCCACGTGCATGTAGAATTTTGTCACGGGCCTAGAATCGGAGAGTTAGCATTTTTGTGATATTCTAGATATCGATTAGAACTCGTAGGTAAATTTTGGGTCAATTCCGATTAGGTTTTGGTGTGCGTTTCGCGTGGTATTGCAAGCCTCACTCCAAGTGTTCGTCAAAATGACCAAATGGCCATTTCGACTTGGTTTCTAGATTTCGGGCTTGGGAGAGGGGGGGGGGAGCAGGGGGGTGGTTGGTGGTGGCTGGGCGGGTGGGCGTGTGGGGGTCGTGTGTGTGGCTTGTGGGTGGAGAGGGATGGGGGGGGGTGGGGGTGGGGGGGGAGGGTTGGGGGGGAGGGTGGTGGGTGTGCGTGGCCGGGGGGGGGGGGGGGGGGGGGGGGTGGCTGAGGCTGAGGGTGAGGCTGTGCTGTGAGTGTGTTGTGTGTGTAGTGTGTGTGTGTGTGTCGTGTGGTGTGTGTGTGTGTGTGTGTGTGTGTGGGGGGGGGTGGGGGGGGGGGGGGGGTGGGTGGGGTTGGGGGGGGGGGGGGGGGGGGGGGGGGGGGGGGTGGGGGGGGGTGGGGGTGTGTGTTGTGTGTGAGTTTGATGAGTGTTTCGATATACGTGTATGTGAATGTTTAAGTGTGTATATCTATATGTATATGTATATGTGTGTGTGTGTATGTTTATATATCTTTATGTATATATATATATATATATGAGGATAATTGTGTGTGGTTGTGTGAGAGTGAGTTTGAGATAGTGAGACTGAGAGGGTGAAAGAAAGAAAGAAGGATTGAAAGAAAGAAACAAAGAAAGGAAAGAAAGTTTGAAAGAAAGATTGAAAGAAAAGGAAGGAAGAAAGGATGAAGAAAGGAAGGGGAAGGAAGGAGTGAAGGAGAAGAAGGAGAAAAGAAGAATAGCAAGAAGCAGTTAGTAGGAGCTAGCAGCTAGCCAGTAGCATGCTAGAAGTAGCAGCAGCAGGTGAGTAGTAGCAGCAGCAGCAGGCAGTAATATATATATATATATATATATATATTATATATATATATATAGTATATATATATATAATTAGTGAGATGAGAAGGGCGAGGTAAGGTATTGGATTTCAATACCTTGAGGATTGAAGGTAAGTTGAGGTATCGGATGATAAGATATTGAGTATTGCT